>OY821757.1:1530629-2002937 GCA_963682095.1 Potentilla sterilis | reverse complement strand
AATCCCACCGAGCCTTCTACAACCTCTCCAACAGCAGAGTCCACTTCCTCCACCTTCCGGAAGCTTCTCACCGCAAGCGCCGCTGTGGCTCCTCCCAAGGCTGGCTTGTCATCCTCGACGAGACCCCCTCCGTACTCCTTGTCAACCCCCTGACACGTGGCAAGCGCCACCTCCCTCCGCTCTCCACTTTCCCGAATGTCGTCAGTTTCGATTTCTCCCAAATTGGGCGGGAATACGTGCTCCGGTCCCTCTCCGGTGAGCGATACACCCGCAGCTTGATCCAAATGCGCGATTCCTTTGTGAAGAAGTTGGTGCTGTCTTCGAGTCCGGTGGAGGATGCCGGTTTTATTGCGCTGACGATTGTGAATCAGACCGGTGACTTGGCGTTTTGTAAGGAGGGGGATGAGAGTTGGAGTTTCATAGATGAAGCAAGATGCTATTCGGAGGATGTCATTTGTTGCAATGGCTTGTTTTATGCGGTTGATAATCATGGCATTGTTGCAGAGTGCAATGTGAAGGGTCAGTCCCCTGTCGTTAGGATCATCCAAACTCCGAGGTTGGATGATGCGGATATGAGATACTTGGTGAGTTCAGGGGATGATTTGTTGTTGGTTAGCAGGTATTTGGATGTTGATCATGATATTGTCAATGATGATGCAAATGTGAATTACAGAACTGTGGGATTCGATGTTTTTAGGATGAATTGGATGGGGCCGAGGTGGGAGAAGGTCGAGAACTTGGGTGATCGGATGCTGTTTATTGGGGAAAACTCGTCATTTTCATTGTCGGCATCTGATTTTCCAGGATGTGTGGGGAATTGTATATATTTTACGGATGATTACTCTGAATTGAACTATGAAAGTGGAGTTGGGGGATATGATTCCGGCATTTTCAGATTATGTGATGGAATGATTCAGGAATTGCCCCCTTATCCAAGGAATTCGGATTACCAGGTACATTGGCCTCCCGGCTCTCTACCGCTTTGGGTTATCCCCAATCCATGCTAATACAGGATCTTGAATGTAAGTATTCATATTTGTCCACGTTGTATCTTCTGTATACTAATTTATGTGGAGCTGCTGTGTAGATATGGGATATTGTTGATTGAAATCAATAATTTTCTGGTGGTTGTAGTGCTATGTAATACTTTGTATCTAGTATACTCTCAGTTTCATGTACTTGCTCATAAAAAATCTGTAAATGCACAATGTTTCGTGAAAATAAATATCCAATAAACCGTCAGTATATGAGCCTATGAGGCAGAATAAACTGCATGTATTTATATGATGGTCGATGAGTGTATGGTAATGAATGCATCATCTTCTACACAAACCTTGCCACCAGACAGATTGATTGAGATTGATTCCTCGAGTTTCTTGAACTTACTCTGCATCATGTTGTATACAAGCTCATGTTGGTAAAAGCTTTCTGGTATGCTGCATCCTCATTGAGGTTTGTTGAACCAAGTGCTTAATCAGGCTACTCTTACCTGATAAGAGTTTAGTCCTATCCCATTGATAATCGGTCAACAGTTCCTATGCTTATGATAAGATTAGGAGGTGCACCAAGTTCTTTTTATTCAAGCACTAACAGTGCAGGGAGAAATAGATCTCAGGTAAAACTGGATCAATTCCGTTTGTATTTCAGGTGAACTGGTGAAGTAATCAGTTAACAGGAGCTGATCGGTTAACATTAAGCTGAGTTAGCACTCTGCAGTGTCTCTGTTTAAATTTTAAATGGTTTTAGTGATATTACTGTGTTTCTTGTAATCTTGTTCTAGTCAAAGATCCAAGTTTCTTCTTCATCTAGCTTTTTCCTTTCCAGTATACATGTTTTAGTTGGAACGTTGGTATAAGCAGTTAGTGCTAACTACTTACTTCCATGTCATTGCCTACCATGAGCAAATTGGCACTATATCTGGTTTCTGCGGCTCTGAATCTGTGGGTGAGCTGATGTGCACCCATAAGGTCCATAAATATTTTCTAGCTTAAATGGAACGCCAAGTGGGTTCTGAAATAATGCCGTCTTGAATCTTTATTCATTCCCCACTCAATGAATATCGCATTTTCTTTTTGCAGAACTGTTCCTGTTAATACTTGATAATTGATATTCAATCAATTGAATTAATGATTTCATTTGAGCTTTTGTTTGTTCTTGTGCCGATTGGATTGAATTTTGTTTGCATCCTTGCCATTTCTTCAAACTAGTTATTAGCTAACCAACAAGTTAGCCGTCATTGTACAATTTTACATGAACAACAGCAGGTCCTTCAGTTCTACTCTATCCTTCAAGCCAGCCATGACATAAACTGACACCAAAACCAACCACAATTTAAAGCAAAACCAATCAGTGACCTTGGTTCCGGTAATTAACTATGCGATGCATCTCATAGAGTACATGGACACAGACGAGTCCATAGCAGGAGGTGCACCATCAACTCTAGGATGATCACTCTCTATCCCATAGTCCATCATCGGTCGGAACTCCAGCTCCTCATCGTGATCATACACAAACTCCGGTATCTCCATCTCATTCCGCCTAACATGGTCCCAAAGAAACTCCAGCCTCGTCACATAGTTCACCTTCTTGTTCAACCTGTGTGCCAGAAACAAAACCAACCCTTAATTACCGTGCGTTACTAATTACGATGTGCAAGTTACCGAAACAAGCATGGAAAGAAATCAGCTGTCTTAATTACTTACCATCCGGCGAAAAGAAAACGACCAAAGGTGGCGAGGAAGAGTCTGGCCTGCAAACCAGGGTGGACAAAGTAAACAGCTTCGAGATTATCCTTCACGTTCACCGGAATAGCCTCGTAGATAGATCGGACGGTAGAAATTCCGGGGAAGTTTTCGCTACGATGAACATCTGTATGCACGTAGACAATTGAAAACGGCTTCTTTTCTAAACTTGGGAAGATCTTCTCCCTCAAGTACTCATTGAGAGCCTCCTTGCTCGCACTTCGAGCTGGTTCAGATAACAATTGATCCCTCAATTATCATATATGGAAATCAAAACAAAGCGAGAAACAAATGGCCGGTAATTACTATATTACCTGGAAAAGACTTTCCGATGATGCGAAGAACCTTCCGGCCATGCTTGTCTCTGCCTTGGATCTTGAAAACCTCAAGTTTCTCTATCACCTTCATCTGATCATATAGAGAGAGTCTTGCAGAGGGAGAGTCCATCTTTTTTCTTGTTCTTGAGTGAAACAAGGTCACTAATTAATAAAGGGGAGAACCTTATAGCGGTTATGAGTTACGAAATCTGAAAAGCGTGAAAAGAATCTAAAAGTGAGGGTGGCGTGGTGAGTAAGGCCAAGTTGCTTTCGAGAGGGAACTCCATACGTATTTCATTTTCATCAGAAGAAGAAGAGAGGAGAATGAAGAATCTTATGGAGGAGGAGTAGGCGTGGAAATTGACGGGGAGGCGCCTTTGGATATGGTTATTGGGCCCATGGGCCAGGACCTTAAAGAGCGTGACGGATGCCCGATAATGATGAGGGGGTGGGGAGGTGGGAAGCATATTCTGAAGCATCTTCCAATTGGATTGAACTGAAGTACGAGAAACCGAACTCCAAACTCTTGTCTGCCTTCAAATTTGGTCTTATATGGTGGACATATCAACATCGTGATCTTGGTCTTAGTTGGAATTCAAATCCATGTTATTTATAATTGTGTCATATTCTGAAAAATGTTCACAAGTTTGTCAAATCATTAACGAGTGGATTTGGTGTGTATTTATCTAATAAAAGAGCAAATAGATGACGCAAAAAAAAAATTCCATTGTTTTCAATGTTTCTGGTTTGCTATCTTAAGTAATGCAACGGTAGGGCCATAATTTTTATGTATACCAAAACAAAATTAATGAATAGTAGTTAGCTAAAGTCCACAAAACACATTTAAATTCGTCAACAAAATAGAATATATAGCATAATGTTGTTCTATTGAAGAGGGTAGTTTAGCTGAAGCCTAAAGATGTATAATTTGCATAAAACAACCATATTAAATGCTAAAATCGAAGTAGTTGTGAGCTAGGACGTAGCAGCTGTGTCCTGTGTGTTAATGGAGTGATGGTATAGCTCCCTGTCATATCTCACAAATGCAACATTGCATAAGACGAAGAAAAAGAAAAAACGCATAATTGCAATTGCAGAAACAGCTCTTCTAAAATTTTCTAATAATGCATGCATAATTCTAAAAGAAAGTTCTCCTGAGCTGTATAGTAAGGCATATATATATGACTCAGTAGAAGAAGCTCTTGTAAAATTTCCAATACTGCATAATCCCAACAACATGGATCTAGTTATTTGCAAAGGGGCATTCCGAGAATCGAACTCGGGACCGGATACCCACTTTCATGCATTTGTTAGATTATTAAAATGTCATTAAAAAGAATATCTGTGAGGCCCTGATGTCGAGTAAAAAGAAAAAAGCTAACATCTTTTGGGCCCCCAAGAGACATTTTGGGCTGGATTTCCAGACCAAACTTAAATAATTATTCACTTCTGAGCTCTGAGTTCTGACACAGGAGTAAAAGCACATTTCCTAAACATATCAATTTATATAAGGAACTAAGAAGTAACTGAACAATACCCTTCACATAAATGACCAAGGAAACCTCATATTTATGCCAATGGTAAAGTCCTAAATGCGGCAGACAGTACAGTTACTTTGAGACTGATAGGTTATTTAAAATACTTCCAGATCAAATTAAGTGCTTAAATCACCGACTACTCAATTCCGACTCGGTTGCAAACTTGCAATATGTAGGATAAAACATCTCGGCTCTATTACATATTCAAAATTTCAAATTACTTTATTGACAATATTTTCTATTCTAATAAATGGTTTGACGATTTTTCTCTAAAAAAAAATTGATATTTAACATACTATTTTTATCTATTCACACACTCAATTCAAATAATAGAACACTTTTTTGCATCGCAAAGGGTATTTCAAAGGCTTCTTAGGCCCAAAGACTAATTTCTCGGGAGAGGTCATCCTACGGGGGCATTGCAGCCCCTCCCTGGCCACTTTGATTTCATGAAGGATCGAACTTCCAACCTGAAATAGTTAATAGTATGGGGTGCTCGACCACTACACTATCTTTAGTGGTTAAATAATAATAATAATAATAGAACACTTATTAAAACATGTAAATACAATTTTTTGGTGTATTAATAACCAGACCAAAAATACCTATCAATACTTCCGATCACGCCAACCAACTTCATTGCGCAATACATTCTGGAGTCCACTAGCTAATTCCAAAATTGAAACATACAATCATCAACATTTTCATAGAGGCTAAAGATTATGAATAGAAGGTATTTTTGCATCACCATCTTAAACTCAAACCACACGCTTTTGGTGGAGTCTATTTCACTGGATGATTGTGGGGCCCGTCCAAAACCAAGTCAACCTCTTGGTCCGTAATATCCACGGCCCCTATTTGCTTCATGCAAAACACACAGTACACTAGAGTGCACCTGATAACTGAGCAGAGGCATCGTCCCCATCAGAAATCTTGTAGCAGATGTACGTCAAGATTTTGTTTCAGAAATCAAATCAGAAGCCGAAGACGAAATAAGCCCCCAAAAAAGTGCATGTCAACTCCTCACAAGACTTATTATGACAAGAGAGAGAACCCAGAGAGATTATACATCACAGTCTGCAAAACCATGTCAGACTTCGAACCACTCAACCAGAGAGAAACAGAGCCAATAGTAGCAAGAGTTGTAATTATTATGAATGCTAAGTAAACTCTGTAAGAAAATAAATACTGAGGAGCCAAACTTGCGTATTGGCTTGGTTTGTGGTTTTCACTTGACACAGAAGAATCCAATACTGCGCAACCGATATATCCCACGCGTCCAGCATTACTCTTCTCTATATCTGAGCCCTATTTACTGTTGCTTAATTACAAAGCTTATCTTGGAAATTATCATCTTCTTCTTTCTCTACTGTCATCATTATTGTTGTTGTTAGGCTGTTAGAACTCTCGTTTACTCATCATAAAAGCTCTACTTCTCTGTGCTTTGATTTTCCGGCGAGGCTGTGAAGGAGTCGTTGCCGGGGAGATGCCACGGGTGGCGAAAGGCGAGAGTTCGAGGGCGTTGCAGGGTGTGCATTACTATCCTGCACCGCTTTCATCTCATGATGAAGTTGTTAAGGATTCTGTTGTATTCTGGGACACTCTCAGGCGATTTCACTTCATGATGAACACCAGGTTTATGTAAGCCTTCTTCTTCCAAAGGGTTATTCTTAAATAATGTACTTTCCTGGTGTTTCGTTGTTTTGTTTCATCTCTAAGTGTGCGTTTTCTTTTTTGGGTGAAAAGGATTCCTGTGATAGGAGGGAAGGAGCTAGATTTGCACCTGTTGTACGTGGAGGTAACAAAGAGGGGTGGATATGAGAAGGTTTGGTCTTCATTTCAATGATTTCATCGTTCTTGAATTTTTGGTACATTTATTTTCTGATTATGTTATTAACTGATAGTGTATTTGAAACATTAGGTTGTTGTAGAGAAGAAATGGAGGGAAGTGGGTAGTATTTTCATGTTCTCCCCAACAACAACAAGTGCTTCTTTTGTGTTGAGGAAGCACTACAGAAGTCTTCTGTTCAGTTATGAACAAGTTCACTTGTTTAACAAGCAGGGTCCTATATGTTCCCCTGCAGGTGTAACATATTAACCTTCTACTTCTCTCCCATTATTTTCTTCTTTTCTTTGTTTTCTAAGTTCTAATTTGGTTTTTTGTTACCCTCCAGCGCTGTCTCCAGTTGCCTTTTCCATTAGTAACTGTAACTGCTCAAACAAGCCTGAACTTGCTCTGGTGGAATATTCTCATGAAATGCCGAAACCGGCCAAACCCATCGGAGATTGTCCGGTTCCGGGTTCTGAAGGTAAGTTTAATTAACTTAACAAGCTCTGCTATACTTTTACACTGGATAAGGTGGTGACTAGTTCCAATCATACAATGGCTGAATTTGCCCACCACAAATGTTTGATATGGTTCCTATGCCTCTAACGTTCACATATGATAAGTTATTATTGGATGCTATGCTATGCTGACTATTAATTTAGAAAATGGTTAACAAAAATTTGCAATCTCAATTTCATAAATGAAAATTATTTGCGTTTTCGACTTTGCTGGTTAAAGAAAAACCAAAGTTGGTATATGTGGAATAGCTCAGTTTGACCCCACTCCTATCCCATGTACAAGTATGTGGCTGCTATGTAGACATATACTATGTTTCTGTTTTGTAACTCTCATAGATGCAGTGATGGGTCTATATCATATAACAATACTCCATATGGGGCCAATACCATGATTCAATGAGTCCATTGGCATTGTCCCAGAACCTTTATACCTAAATGGACCAACTTCAATGCGCATAATCTATACCTAGCTGTAGCTCCGGAATGTTTTCAGTTACAAGGTCATGTTTTTTTCAGGAACAGGAACAATTACTGGGAAGTTTGATTGTGGCTATCTGATAACAGTGAGGTTTGGTTCGGAGATTCTCAAGGGAGTATTATACCATCCTGAGGAGCCAGTGCGGTCAGATGAAAGCCCTGATCCCATCACTGTTCGAGTACCGGACACCAAAAGATCACGTCGTCGAAGGAGGAGTAGAAGAAGGGACGACCCCAACCATCCGAAACCTAATAGGAGTGGTTATAATTTTTACTTTGCTGAGAAACATAGCAAGTTCAAGTCCCTCTATCCAAACAGAGAAAGAGAGTTTACAAAGATGATAGGCGAGTCCTGGAGCAATCTCACTGCAGAAGAGAGGATGGTAATAACTAAATTAAAATGCCACAAGGGAGAATGAAACTACTAAGTTTTGTTCACAAGTTCTTACAACTTTTAGTATCTTTTTAGTGTAGAAGATTAATCACACTATTCTTGTCATTTCTTTCCATAGGTTTACCAGAATATTGGGATGAAAGACAAGGAAAGATACAAGAGAGAACTGGAAGAGTACAAGGAAAAGAAAAAGCTCAGGCAAACCATGGAAGTTAACAGAGACAGAGAGTTCATTGGTAAAGCAAAAGAACAGAGGCAATAGAGGAATTCAACTCGAGAAAAGAGCTTGTGATCATCGGATTCTATGTATAGAGAAAATGTAGGCTCAGTTTAATTTAGGTCTAGTTGTCATAAAGAAATTCTATGCAACTCCTTGCTGGTTCTAATTTACTAATCTGAAGGTGTTCATTAGGTCTCAAAATTAATAGGTATCTAGTATCTAAATGCAGGTTGTGTGAGAGGAGGAATAGGGACTGCAACAGTATTCGTGGGAATATGGTAGATATAACAAATATGACCAATCTAGGCAAAAGAAGGGTTTTATTGATACATCTAACAAGATTTGTTATAACAGTAGAGCAATCTCCTATTGAGATTACTTTCCAGATTTAAAAGAGATACAAAGGTGAGCAAAGCAAATAGAGATGCAATAACCTCAAAATCACATTCGCTTGCTAAGACCATGGAAGAAGCGATGTCTCCTCCTCTTCGAATGCCTCCGAGAGCCCTTGGACATAACACAAGGAACAAAATGCACCTGCAGATGCATAGATGCATATATTCAAAATTACTATACAGCCAAGACTAAAGAGTAGCTTCCAAGAGCAGTTAGGCCTACAACTCTACATAATGAGATGAACACAATGAAGATGATAATGGGTGTGCAGAGAAGGAGAAATACCTGAGAATTGTTACGAATGCCGTACTCCTCAACAGCAGCATTGTCTTCCAGTAACTTCTCATTGTGGTAAGAAAGGCAAAAATTCCGCCACACATGCTTCCTGCACATCAAAATCGACCATAAATAATCGTCAAAGTTAACCAATATAACTTCAATTGATCTATGATTCAGCTGTGGAAGTAAACTCAGGCACAAAGTACACACCATGAAATGTGGCGGTGACCCATCTTGGACTGCTCCATTTCATTCACTTTCTTTTTTATCGCTAGCTTAAGATCCTTAACCGTAGCAGAGTTCATGAGCGCCACATCTTCACAAAAATCAAATTCAAACCAAACACTTCAATTTCTTGCACATATTCAAAGTGGCACACTAACTGTTCGACGAAATGTCTGAAAGAGTTTTTGAGCTCAAACTCTTACCGAAAGAAGTGCCGTCGAGTTTGAGGACATTGATGCGCATGGCGCTGCCGAATTCGAGGCTGAGGAGAGTGTCGACATCCGATAAGGTCGGTTTTTTGGGGACGTCGGAAAGTATTGGATCGTCCAAAAGTGCGGCCAACGTCGACTGTAACCTTGCTTTCTTTATGTTGTTTTCTTTGTATCCTTCTAAGCTAATGCTAACTTCTCCCGTCGTTTCGGACTCCATGCTCATGTTGCTGTTGTTGCTCTTCTATTTAGTCTCAACTGCGAATGGATTTGGGTTCAAATTGGAAGACAGTTTTAGCGACTTCTGTTATTATGTTGGGCCTATATTGGGTAAAATTAGCCTTTTCTTTTCGATGGTCTAATTTGGGTAACAACTTTATTTTCCTGTCAAAACACAGGGAAATAATGTTTCCACACATTTGGCCACCCTTTCTCAGCTTGATAGATTGAAATTTTATTGATTTAGATAATAAGAAAGTACACAACCCCTAAGAATTGCAGAGGGAACTCCCTCCAAATCCAGAGGAAGAATACTGATTAAGTTTTCTATTAGGGATTGCAAAAGAAAGTACAAATCAGATTAACTGGAGCAAAGTGTTGGGGACTCTCAAGCAGGCTTCTGCAATTCAATCACCTTCTTCCACGACTCTCGGCTAGATATCTCAGACCACCACCTGCCCACATATTCTCTCTCAGTAAACAGCTCTCCAATATTGGTGGCATTGACCAAGTAGTGTGTGTTGGGCAAGTGAGATAGGTCAGCCAGAGTGAACTCGTCACCCGCCAAGAACCGGTTTTCACTCAACCTCTCTTCGTACACATCCAGCACCTTCTTCAGCTTCTCTTCGTTCTGCCTGATCGCCACTTGATCCTGTTTCAGCTTCATTCTCGGCGCGAATGCGAGCTGGAACACCAGAACTGAGCTAGGAGGGCTGAAGCTTTGTCCTTCGGCTTCTAGCCACTGATCTATGGAGGCCTTTGCCAATGGGTTGTCCCCATACAAACACTTGTTTCCCTGCTTTGCATACTTGTCACATATGTACCGGCATATCGACCTCGATTCTGAAATCACAAATCACATTAAAAAGCAACACATTCAGAGAACAAATGAATCCCAAATCCACTATCTAAATCCAAGCATTGAAGCATACATACCGAACAGGGTGAAGCCATCATCTTCAAAAGCCGGCACTTGTCCAAATGGCTGTTACAGTCGGAAATAAAGAACAATGAGAATTCAACAGAATCGTGTAAACTGTAAATGTAGGAGTTAAAGATACCTGGATCTTGAGGTATTCAGGCTTCTTGTGCTCGCCTTTGGCCATGTTGACCGGAACGAGCTGATAGGGCACTTCTTTCTCATGGAGACAGGCCAACACTCTCGACACAGCCGTGGATATCGGTGGCCCGAACACTTTCACCGGAGTCGCCATCAGATTCAGATTGGTTTCGAGTATTTGCTTCTCTGTTATCTCTTTCTTTCTATTCTGGTGTGTTTCTAATTTGTATCCTCCTGTCCTAGTCCCTTTTACCATACAAAAGCACCGACGTGTTGTTCTACTACTTTATCCCTTACTTGAGAGGGTTGGTTTGTTTGGGTCCACAGCCTCCACTTACCAGAGATTTGAGTTTTAAGACCATAACAAGGCATTTGATCGCAAGGAAAAAGATTGAGAAACAAAGACAAAGCTATTAAGATGTACAGCTTGAACCGCCAAACTATGCATTACGCTTTAAATTTAGTCATTATTTGCGTCTTGTCCATACAATAAGCTAGTGCCAGTCCTCTTACTTTTGTTCTCAAAGGAAATGAGCCCAAATTGCATCAATGGTTAAACAACATGGCTGATTTCATAGATGATACATCTCATGCATGACAATAGAGGGAGAATAAAGCTAATCTGAAATCTATGATATTAAATTTATCAGGACTAACAAACCCCCACTACTGTATCTCTCATGTTATGTGAGATTTTCCCCTATGTGAAGCCTAATGTATAAGGTATTGAAGCTTCACAGATTCTCAAACTCCCAGAAACTTTTAGCATCCATTAAAAGAAACACCATGCTTTTGAAGTCAGACAGAACAAGGACTTTGCCAGGTTGATATGTCGGTGATAAGGTCTCGTAGCTGATCTATAAGAACCTTGACATACGCATTTTTACTCACAAGCTCCTACATAAGCAATAAGGTCAAAATTTAGTTCTACTGCAACATTAGGATAGGAGAAGATTCCTCTTCAAACATCAGTAAGGTCTCAAATTAAAGACGGTATTGTTAACAGAATGAGCTCAAGGATGGTCGCAAATGAGAAAAAGTCATCACACAGTTTCATTTCACTTCCACAACAAGCCAATTCTTCACATACACCTTCCACAACAATCTCTTGGAAGCAAACATCTATATCTAGACATGATACGATACATGTGAACTTGAAATGATTACCTTTCTCAAATTGGAGGCTTGCTCTTCCAACTTCTCAATTTCAGTATCATCTGCAGGCGAACCAGCTTCTGATGTTTCCTGTTTCAGTGTAAACAATTCCCAATATCAGTTTACCATATGGTTTCTAGAAATGAAACTGCTGCAATTAGACACATACATATACATGATAAAGTCATCGGAATCACCTAATAAAAATACACCCAAGGCACCGACTGTTAGTACATTCCAAACTACATTTTGAAGCATTGCTGCCTTACAAGGGTTCAACATTTCATGCAGCAAACATATCCATTCAACTCACTAAAGCCCTCGCACTCGCTGTACTTGTTATACAAAAATCTGTTTCAAGTTTAACTAGAATTGCTCACTACCCCCACAGTCATCAAATCTATAACCTTATTTAATCATAGCTTTAATCACATACTGTACTAGCTACTGTTACTTATCCAGCAAATTATACTAAACCAGAGCAGAAATTCCAAATTGAATCTCAAATTGCAAACCATATAACTAGGGTTCATCACAGTAGCACCTAATTTAAAATCTCATAACAAAAAATCAAGGCAATAATCACAAAATTAAAGAAAAGGTATTCTGAGTTCACCTTCTGAGAATCAGGAATTGCAGCCAGAACAGCCCGGAGCGCCGTCACAGAGTTCTTGTACCGAAACCGAGACTCCTCAAGTGCTCCGCCAGCACCGGGACCACCGCCGCCGCCAGAGTCCCCGTGATTCTGAGCATTAGTGTTCTCAGAAGAAGACGAATCGCTATGAACGACGCCGTTTGAAAGTCCATTTGCGGCGGCAGCTGAGGAATTGGCGGACCAGAGAAGAGGGTTGCAGAGCTCGTCGTTCATGGAGGAGAGGATCTGGAAAGCTGACTGTATCGTCTCTTCTAGATGCTTCTGACCTTCTACTGCTAGCTCTTGCGTCGTCTTAGGGTTTGTTGCTAATGCATTCGCCTCATTCTCTTCCATTCTTGATTTGTTTCACAGAGAATTCCAGAGATGAGTGAATAGGGGTTTCTCTTATAACTTTTTTTTTTTAATTAATTGACAAGAATTCATTAAAAAATAAATTTAAGCGTTATAGTATTCCGCTGTAATAACAGCTCTAAAAAAAGAAGGTGTAGAGAAGTAAAATCCATCTCTGACCAACTTTTTACTATATATATATTTTTAGATTTAAATTCTTTTTTACTTTATTTTTAATTTTAGAAAGAATGTTTCTATGTTTTGTGTTGAATTGTGGATTTGATATATGATTTTCAATAGCATAGTCCAAGAGGCAAGTTGTTTCACTTCGGTGTTCAACTGTTCAAACAAACATATACATAGTAAATCCATGAATGGATTTGAAGTTAAGTACACAATCGAACGCCTGAATGGGAATCAGCTAGATTGAACTGTCCATCTACAGTTTTTGTTTAGATAAGATTAGAAAGGATCTAATGTTTCTAGGTAGGTGTCTCTAAATCTGTGAGTGGCACTAGGAGGGAGTACTAACATTAGCATTATGATTAGGGAGCACAAGCAGTCCAATTTGAAGGGGGTTTGGAGGCTGAACTTGGCATGTTTCGGACATTGACATCGATAGGCAGCAAGCGATACTGTATGTCAAGCTCTTTGAACACTTTAATCATGGCTTCAATCAAAAGGGCTCTCCGATTCCATCTCTACACCATGTCCTGAAAGTTCATTCTGTGTGTAAGCCACACTGAGAGCTTCAGTTTATTCAGTTCCTCCACATCCCTCAAGACCACCATTGGTGCTGGGTGCCAGTGGTCAGTCCTGGTTTCAATGTACCTGCACAGCATATGTGACATTTTACTTAACACATGATCTTCCTGTCATTAATATTGGAAGTTAAAGGAAAAACAATCATCTGTTCCCTCGCGTACCCTATGATTCTTTCTTTCACAATGGCCAACTTATCCAATGGAGTTGATATATGAACACAGAAATCAACAGCATCTCCCATGTCAGGACTACCATAATAATTAGCAATTGGCTTGGTTGCAAGAACACTGTTGGGGTACATAATCTTCTGGTTATCAAACTTCAGAAACACTGTTGTTAATAGATTCATCTCATCAACTACCATCTGAGAAACAAACATACAACAATTAGTTATACTTGTAATAAGATACTTGGTAGATAAACACACAGTAAACATCAAAAACTGATTTAAATTTTCACCTGAACTTCATCCACTTCACAACGATCACCCACATCATATGGGTGCATTACAAACAGAAAGATGATTGCCTCGAATACTGTCTTGCATGTGTTCCCAAATATAAATACAACCAAAAGAATTTGGGAGCTTATGAACACAAGGAAGTGGGTGATTGGAATCCCAAGTATAATGAACCAGGTTATCACAATGATCACACACACAAGGATGTTTAATAAGTTGTGGAGTTCATCCACTGCTGTTTTCGTATCATTGAGAGAAAGTTTTAGAGCTCTTCTCTCTCTAAATGCACTAACCTGGACAAAAGCAAACAACACATTCTTTCTTCAGTTCATGGTTCATGGACTACAGAAAGAGCTCTCTACCTCTTTTACTTCTCCAAGATTTAGACAGGCATAGATTGTAATATAACAAGAACTGATATGGAAAGAAAAAAGAAGGTGAGCAGTAAAGCATTACCACCCAGTTTTTAAGAGAAGACTTGCTGATGCCATCATGTTCACTTGCTGCTCCAAAGAGACCAATCGTCTTCAAGGCTTCATCTTCATTCATAAAGCGCATCAGATCGTCAAGGAAAATGCATCTGTCACAACAAGTCGCACCAGAACACATTACCAAGAAGCCATTTGCAAAAACACATGACACTAACATACAGATTAAAGTCTCAAATCAAATTGCACATGACATGGCAGATTAACAAAGACGAGCACTACTTACTGGGACCCTGGCTTAGCTACTTTGAGGAATATCTTTCTGGCTGCCTCTTTTGCTTGGCATTCACTTCTGATCTCCACAGAAGAGTCATCCTCAACATCCAGTATCTGTTCATCTAAAGTGGTTAAGGAGCCGTGCCGGATGATATTCACCATTCTCCTCATATTCCAAGCTGATACATTCCTCTGATTCAGCTTATGTAAATGGTTAACTGAGATCTCATCATCTTGGTTCACAGAATTAGGTGTCGTATGCCTAGATGAAAATCTAGGACTCCTCCCAATTGTTGGGCTACTCTGCAGTCTACCACTCCCTAAAACCATCCCATTCCTTAAAAGAAGAGTTGGCATACAAGCCCCAGCCTTCTGAAACTCCCTAATCTCCGCGGCAGCCTTTTCCTCTTCTTCTTGTATGTGCTGCCTTTCGAACAATGGAGGACCCGAAAGTGTCTCAATCACATGCTGGTTGAACAAAGCATCCTGAATTCGTTGGAAATAGGCATTGACATGGAAAGACAAAGCTAGGACCTTGACAAGTATTGTTTTCACAAGCCAAATCAATGTAGCAACCAGAAAACACACTAGTGTCCTAGTCACATAAGGTAAGATACTACTCTTGGTCTTCTCCTCAACCTTCTTATAAAATATAAGATGCCACACCACCAAAACCAAACCCAACCAAAGACAATTCTGCACAGCCTTTCTCAACCCATAAACAAAATACAAAACCCTCTTCCTCAACAGAAAATTCCTCTCCACAAAGAACACAACCACCCGAATCCCCCAACCTGAAACCAAACGCCCACAAATCAATGCCAAAACCAACAACTCCCATTTCCAAATCGGAAGATCCCACAACGTTTGTCTCCTTGTCATCGGAATCCAAAGATTACAAACCAAAGCACCCAAAACACAAACAAGACTCACCCATTGAACTAACGTCAAAGTGTTGAACTTCATCCTCTTGTACTCTTCCGGAATATCTTCAACGTCAAACTCATCGTCCTCGTCGTCTTTTCCGACCACTCTTCCGGAATGTCCAAACCTATCTGACTTGGGCCGCCGGTCGTCAGGTGGGTCAATGAGCCTCGACTTGGTCTTGTTCATTGGAGGTGTCCAACCGTTACAAGAAAACGAAGCGTTTGACCTACCAGACCTCAGAACTTGAGCTCCACCCGAGTTGGGTGTAGCCTCCTGTACCTGAACTTTGCTTCTCCGCCGCAAAGACTCCCCATCAGCTGTGGGGCTTTTTTCTCCGGCACCTTCGATCTCGACCTTTACTTGCTCTGGTCTGTGTGCCATTTCTAGAACAGGCTACTTCTTTCAGAGGGTATCAGTGAAGTAGAAGACAATGAGTTTCTCAAGGCTTCCAACTAAGGGAAGTGGCACAAGATGTGTTGGAATAATTGTACTTTGTCCCTTATAATAAAGAAGAACCTGTTATAGAATAATCGGAATTGGTCTACTCATTTCATTGATAATCCCCTTTATATAGGGTGAGTATTACAACGGTAATAGGAAATACATTAATGACAATAATGACTAAATAATTATCTATCGTCAGTTACATTGACGAAGGCACATAATACGTTTTTCCTTCAACACTCCCCCTTGTGCCGAGTCAGAGATTGAATGGTGCATGTGGTGTTGCCTCATTAAAAACCTTGCCAAGTAACAAAAACCCAATGGGAGAAAATAAAACTTTGGTCGAAGGAGAAAAAGAGCACAACGCACCTATTACATTTGAAAACATGTGTGTGCTAGACTCCCCCTGATGTCTGCACCTCTCCCTGACTTTTACATTAATCATGGGATTCATCTTGATTCTTTCATTTGATCAAGGAAGCTTCAGTAACATTAACATAGTTATGCATTTTCACATGTTTTTCCAAATACGGCTTTGAACAATGATTTAATAACTAAATCTTGTCACATCGTACTCAGATCCAACTTGATTTACTTTGATCTTGAGGATAAGGTTGTTCATGAACCGAACACATAGGTTCATATTGAACATCAGGTTCACTCGTGGTATGACCTTCATATAACAAAACAGTCATAACTTTGTCTAGAGTATGGATGAACCATTAAAAGATTTGAAATTGATCTGTGACAACAGATTTTCTTATTTCACCTTTAATGCGTTTTTCTTTACGCATAGTTAGCTATGACGTGGATAATTTCTTTATCATGTCACATTCTATGTAGAGATTGAATAAGCCCAAATCTTTCATATCTTTAATGAAAGAACGATTTGCGTTACGTAGGCGCAAAGCTAAACATAGCTTTACAAATTTACATCGAATGAGAGGTCGAGTCTTACATATTATGTTTAAGTACAATCATGCGTCATTGCACTTGTATAGGAATTTCATTTCCCAATACTTCTTCGTCATCTTCCTTTAGATGAAAAACGGATCTATTGTTAGAGTAAAGACTTCGATTGACCATGGGAATATCTGTAGGCCTCACTTTATTCTTTAGAGTGCCTAAGCCGATTGATGGATGATCACCATCATTACAGTCTTTGAGTTCCATTTCAAGACTGTGTATTCCCAAAATCTTTTTCATTCTCAACTTAGGATTTACAATACACTGAGTTTCTCTTATTTCATTTAGAGTTCATATATATCCATAATGAAAACGCACGGGCATAATTCATCAATCCCTTTCCAATCAAGTAGTCACTTTAGTGAACGTTCCGATTTCTTTTGCAAACGTACTCATGTGATCTAGAGTCACTTGATTTGGGTGGATCAAGTCCGTTTAGGATCCTCATGTATATCTCTTAATTTAGATCCCCATAGAGATATATGTTTTGATCACTTTTCGTAAGCTGCATGTTCAGTTTTTCAGAAACTACCAAACTGACAAGGTAGTGGAGTGCAATGACATCCATTACGAGAGTTTGTCTCATCGTAGTCCATTACGAGAGAACATCTCCTCGTAGTCGATTCCAGTGCGTTTTTGAGAGACCTTGCGCCATAAGGTGAGTTTGCATACTCTTATTCTCATTACGCATTCTAACAAAGATATATTTGATAGGGTTTATATTTGCGGTGTCGGCGTCACCTGCCCAAAAGACCTATCTCTTTGTTTATACTGGATCGCTTCTTTCCATTAGGCCAGTTTACTAAGTTGACATTTTTCAGCGAAGTATGGTTCGATAGTAGACTCATTATTCCACGTCCTCATGTACACTAGTGTAATGTGTTTGTAGAGATCTCTATACTTTAAGGATTGGTTCTAACATTTGAGGCGTCCCCCAATGATAACCACAATCCATAAATATTCTCATGAGACGGATTTGAGTATCACTGATCAATAGATCAGGTTGTGCCAAACATGTTTTCTTCCTTTACACAAGTATGTATCGAACTTAAGGTGACCTCCCCCTCTTCCTTGGAGAGCCACGGCCTGTGACGCCATTTATGCCACTTATGGCGTCACCATGCCACCATCCATGGTGGCAATGCAATACCCAATTCCTCTTGGGTGGTACCATGTCCTTTTGATAAAACACAATCCTTGCAGGTATATTTGCAGTAGGTTTATATGATCTCGTCACTTTAATGTATAAGATATCTACACACCTTACTTTGTGTGATTTTTGGGGATCGAGATGAGACACAGTGGGGACAAACCACGACAATTCCTATCGTTCCACTTGAACATGCTTGTTCTTATCTCCCCCTAACGACGGGAAGACTGTCTCATCAAAGTGACACTCCGCAAATCTAGCGGTGAAGAGATCGCCTGTCAAGGTTTCGACATAGCGGACTATAGCTGGAAGTTCATATCCAGCATAAATATTTATTCATCTCAATGGACCCATCATTGTGCGCTGTGGTGGCGCAATTTTGGCACATAAAACATTTAATAGAGCTCAAGGATTGTAGATCCGTGTCAATCCAAAAGAGCTCAAGGATTACAAGTTCGTTTGAAATCCTTAAAAATCCTCACACATAGTCACTAGCTATGGTGTAAATTGGTTCAATGATATGGTTATAGATGAATAAGTAACGCTGCATGCAAAAATTGCATAACCCAAAACGGAAGTATTGGTGTGCTTTACCAATATTAAGACCATTACTGTAGTCGTTTTCCGTGAGACCAATTGGGTTTTTATATATAGGAATATGATGTCCATTACAAATCCCATATAATAAGCCATAAAATCATCACACCTACGGAAATTAACCCGGCCTAAGTGTTTTGACTTTCTAGCATAAGCAGCATAAATTTTAATTGTGGATGGTGTCATGACACGTGACCAGTGTGTCGACACAACAACCAACACCATAAAATATCTATGGTGTCCGCAAGTTGGTTGAATCGATCCACTGAATCCTCTTTTGATTCAATATAACAACATAATGAGAAACTCATGTGTCCTTTGCATATGATGATCTCAATCATAATTTCTTTAACGAATAGGCTTTGAATGATGTACTTTTATCCATAAAATCATGACGGATATGAGAAGCATAATAAGGTATAAATGCATATGCTTGTGCATCAAATATATTATAATGCCACATTGGGGGAGCGGCGAAATTTAGGAATTGAACATACGTCTTCAACCCTATATGACAATATTTGAGGATAAAATGTTCATTGATCGTCCTCAGATTCGTGTGTGAACCATATTCTTCTGGTGTTTGCTTCTATTTATCCAAAAATATGGGTGTCCATAGTAGTTTCTTTAATGTATGGATCACCACATCAAAGCCAATCTATGTCAGAATTCCAAAAGATCATTTTCTTATGACGTTGGATTTAATTAGCGGTTACTTAGAACCTACTAAGTTGACATATAATCTTCTCTAATACTCATTTACATTCGCAGTCATTTAGAGGTAATGCAAAGGAGCTCAAATGAATTCTCACTTGTGTCTTTTTCACATGAAAAATCGTGGCGTAAATTTCTTTATAATGTGGAAAACAAAATTCAATTTTCTTTTATCGCATAAATTGTCAATTTGACATATGCTCAATATATACATCGAAACGTAACTCAAGTTCTTTAGAGTAAATCGATGGGTATTGTAATAAAAGGGTATTGTAATCCCAGTTAGGCAAGTGCATTATGAATCCCAAAGGAACATATATTTAGATTCTTATCACTTTCATTATAGTACTACAGTTCTTCAGTACTATTGTGCTATTTTTGTGATATATTAGTACCATTGTCCTTCAGTACTATTATTCTAGGGATCACATGGTGCGTTTCTTTGCCCACAGTTCGTTGTGTCATGCCTATATTATGATATGTTGTTTTACTTTATGCAATACTTTGCAAAGTTAGATGTAGAAAATTGAATCATGTATATTATGAATAAAATTTGAATAATCTCAATTCCTTTAGAGAAATTTCAAAAAAATTAACATGCCAACGATTACATTTAGTCTTGTCCAATTTAGAGAGAGAAACTTTAAGACCAAAAGTCTAATTTAGGACCAAAAGTCGTATTTAGGCGTAATGGCCTTTATAAGAATATCTTAAAATTTTTAAAGTTGACTAATCAAAGTCTATCGTGGATTGAGCCAGATCCTTTTTGCTCTTTTAATAGCTGCAATGATGAGATTTGTCATTTAACATATTCTTCCCAGATGTTATGTTTTTAGTTGTAAACTCATTTTCAATGTTATTGTTGGATATTGAAGATACTTTTCCATAATCCGCGTACTTATATGATTCTTCATATTTATTGAAAGTCGTAGCTAATTCTTTGCTAGCTTATAATGTACGTATCAATAGTTCATTGAATTACAACAATGGCAGAGTGCTTCACTGCACATGAATGTCCCCTATGTCATCTTTTAAATGTTACATTGTTTCCACTTACTTTTGGATGATTATATGAATTTTACGTCCATGGTAATTACCCTTTGTTTTAGGGTCGTTGCATTACTTTGCCCATTTTGTTCAAGAATATATATATTTTTCTAAGACCTTACATCGTCATTGCTTTTTGATTTAGGGTTGTTGTATTACTTTGCAAAATGTGTTCCAGGAAATTTCTTTTTCTCATACCTTACATTGTCATTGCCCTTTGGTTTAGGGTTGTTGCATTACTTTGCATAATTTGTTTCAGGAAATTTATTTTTATCAGACCTTACATTGTCATTGAAGATATTATAATTATTTCTTAGCTATTTACATAAAGCAGTTTGCATAAATATACCATGCTCAAGCCTTAGTTGGCTCAATAGGGGAATTTGGTACTCAAGTTCTTCAGAGTCCAATATGTCAAAACTAAACTGTGATGGTTAAACCATCTTTAAAATAGAGGAAGAATATAATGGATTAATCTCGTGGTCTAAATGACATGCACGACGACTAATATAAACCAATATACATTATGGTAAATCCGTGAAATTTCGTTATCAAAATAAAATTTTGGTTTCTCCATTTTCATTGCATGTGAAGCTAATGAAATTCCATTATCATTTTCTTCTACACAATAAATAAGATATCCATGTTGAAAAATTTTCAATAAATAAAAATTGGATTTCAAGACCAAAATTTGTAATGGTCATATTTTTCTTACTTCGTGAAAATGCTTTTTCACAATATAGGTTTGTCACTTTTTTCTTTATTTTACAAAGCTCATGAAATTACATTATCAGAGCAATGTTCAAACTAAATAATATGTTAAATAAAACATTATTTAACACTAAAAATGAACATATAATGCTCTATATTTAATATTTAAATAAATATTAATGCGATTTAGTAAAAGCATTATATGATAGAGATTTAACGAAAGCAGCGAAATTCATACTGTCAGTTTGCCAAATAAACTGCATATGAAGCGATTGCTTGATCTCAGTTCCATTTTGATCGTCGCATCGTAGTTAATACGTCACATGTAAAAACAACAATATTCATATGATTAGTCACTTTAATCATACAGTTACCATATAAATTAAATAATTTCATATTTACCATTAAATTCGTAAAACAGTAAATAGTCACAGTAAATATAAATTACTATGCGGTAGTAATTTTAAATTTACCTTTAAATTTTATTTCCCCAAAAAAATTCTGATTTTTTTCGTGGGTCGGATCAGGGAGATCCGGGTCAGGCCCAATTCAAACCTGGTTGGGTCAAGCTTCTGCCGACGAAGCTTTGTCGGTAGAACTTCTGGGAGGCAGCCTTTCCCGACGAGTTGTCGTCGGTAGAAGCGGGATCGGATCTTGGCTGTGCTGGCGCTCGGATCGGGGCTGCTGGACGAAGGGGGGACCGGATCGGGGCAGGGGTCGCCACAGGGGGTTGACGATCGGCTGGGCTGGCGTCGTTGGCGCTGGTCCGGCGCAGGAGGAGGCCGGATCGGAGGGGGGTCGATGCAGGTGGTCGACTGGATCGGTGGGGGGGGACGATCCGGGTGGCGTCGGTGCCGGTCTGGGTCGAGCACATGCAGCGTTTCTGAGGAGGATCGAGCCGGAGTGGGACGAGGCCGATCGGAGGGAGCCGGTTGGAGCGACGGGGAGAGCAGCGCGGCGTCGACTGGGCGGTACAGACGCCGATCGAGGCGAGGGTTGGGGCTTGCCGACTTCGGGGAAACGTGATCGGGAGGCGCTGAAGGTGGCCGATCTAGAGGCTGGTTTGTCGTCGAGGACGACTGGATCGGGGACGAAGGACTGCCAGTCAGGACGTGGCCGGAGCTGCTCTGGAGCGGTTCAGAGAAGATGACGGTGCCCATAGAAAATTTCTGGGGATTTTCCGACAAGGTGTTGCCGGCAAAAAAGAATATTAGGTTTTGTTTTTTTTTTTCTTTTTTTTCAGATACAAAACCTAGGGTTTTTTTTTTTCTGGCTAAAGCATCGTGCTGATAACGTGTTATAGAATAATCGGAATTGGTCTACTCATTTCATTGATAATCCCCTTTATATAGGGTGAGTATTACAACGGTAATAGGAAATACATTAATGACAATAATGACTAAATAATTATCTATCGTCAGTTACATTGACGAAGGCACATAATACGTTTTTCCTTCAACAGAACCTACAATTCTTTATCGTTCATTTCTTTTTCCCCCCCTTTTTTGTTTGAAAAGAAAAATAATAGAGAGAGGACCAGAACCCTGTGTAAAATCAACGATGGTGTTTTCTGGAAAGCTTCTCGTAAAATCTCTATCATCTTTTGAAGAACATGTTCGTGTTACTGTTTCTGACTTTATGGGCCATATTATAATAGATTACCTTTTTTTTTTCTTGTAAGTTTTCATTTTTGGGTACCAAAATGTTTTTTCCTTTTTCTTTTTCTGCTGGACCTGAGTGTGCGCAAGTTAAGGAGAAGAAATGACTCAAATGAAGGTCGCTCATACTGTGAAAATGTGACAAACGGTGAGAATAGGAGAAGCAATGCATCGGATTCGGGGCATTTGATCTATGAAAGGGAATACCGAATACAAAATAGTTGGGAATAATATAATGCGATTAAACCAGTCTGTCTGGTAGAATCTTTCTCTATCGATTAATGTTCAGTTTATATTTCCATACGGGGTGATGAACAATATTGACAGATATCTAGAAGGTGGTTAGAATTGACAGCCAGAGTGGTTAATCCCTAAAGAAGTGTGTGATCTTTTGTTAGGTTAACAAAGCACAATTCCAATGGAGCACATATCCTCATTCAGCACTGCCCTGCCTGAGAGTGGGTACTACTTTAGCTGATTTTCCCTTTCGTCGATCCTCTCTCTCATCCGCAACCTGTGTCATCACAAAATTTTCACTTTCAATACCATATACTGGACAAGAGCACTGAATGAGCAAGTGTTAGATATTATCGCTTACCCTCCTAGCTATCTGTCGCAACATATCTACAATCTCTGAGAACTCAGGTCTTAGCGATGCGTCATGCTGCCAGCAACTCTCCATTAACTCCACTAACATCGGGTTAGTGTGCTTTGGAATGGGAGGCCTTAGACCCTGAAATGCAAACACCAAGCAGAACACTAAATCAATGAAGTTGGGAAGTTCTTTACAAGTTTTAAGTAGTCTTAAAAAATTTTAAGTTAGCGCTATGTCCCTAGCCGGCAATGAATATATGTATTCAGATTATATGTTAAGATATAAATGACCGAATTTTATGCATAGCTATTTAAAACGAAAACTTCTGATCTGGATTCAGAACAACAAAACTCAACTAATAGGGATCACCTACCTCAACCTATTTTTCATACAACTTGGGATCCTGGATATGAACTTCCATCAGGAGAAAAGAGAGCTAGATAAGAATAACTAACATTTCATTTTCAGTAAAGAGGTACCTTTTTGACAACGCCAAGTGCTGCTTGTAGTGGAGTTAAGTTCTCATAGGGAAGCTGACATTTTAGTCACAAAACACAGATATATGACGCTGTCAAGTCTGCTCAATGATGAATTAATTTAGTGCTTATGAAATAGCATGAGAAGTGGTTACCTTTCCTGTAAGAAGCTCCCACAGAACAATCCCAAAGCTAAAAACATCAGCTTTGTGATCATAAGGTTTATGTTCTATAACCTTCCAGTCAAACAACACGAAATTATTTGTCAGAAATCAGATGGAAACAACAATCACATTTGATCACACATAGTTCATATTTTCATGCAGGAATCGGAAAAGGTTAGAGGATCCAGGTACATTAATTTTCCTAATGTACAAAATATGCAATTAGTTTTGATGAACTAGAAATGATACGTCAGTCCGGGAATTTGATTTCCTAATGCTTAATTTCAATGATGCAAATGAAATGCTCAACTTTCATCAATATATAGCTGAAGAACACAGACCTCTGGAGCCATCCAACGGTAAGTGCCTGTTTCTGCAGTCATGATACCAGATTGTGCCTGTACTCTAGCAATCCCAAAATCAGCAACTTTTACAATCTGTCAAACAAATATTCCAATCTTTAACAAAAATGATATTTAAATAACCCTGTTAAATCTATGTACAGCCATGGAAGAACCTGATGAACTCCTATCAACAAGGAACAATTTGAAACAAAGACAAGAATGCACACGCCTGCCCATGCCTCCCTTTAGTTTTGAGAAAAGTATAATAATGAATAATACATTATATTGAAAATAAATTTAAAGAATCTATTCGAATAGAAATGACATTGATACAGAGGCTTTCTTTCCCTTAACATAACAGACTTCATTTGAAGGCAATAAAAGATCAAAAGTCCATTATTTGAAAATTCCGTTAAAACATTATCTTAAACTATATTACAAAGTTCAAAGAACAAGACAAATGCATCATGAAGAAGATAATGAAACATTTCTTACTCCATTTCCATCCATCAAAAGATTAGCAGTTTTCATGTCCCTGTGGATTATATTATTTTGGTGCAAGTATTTCATTCCCCTGGAAACATCTACTGCAACTTTGAGCAAGGATTGAAGTGAAAAAGCACACTTTTTCTTATGCAGAAAGTCGTACATGCTTCCACCAGTCAAAAATTCTGAGAAGTAATAGACTAATGTTAGCAGCAATTGAACTAAATGGAAACCCTGTTTGGTATTATAGAAAATACACATATATATTATGCTAGAATACTCCTAAAAGGACTTCACAGTACCAGTAACTATGCAGAGATTTGGAGGTTTAGTGCATGCCCCTATGAATTGAACAACATTCTTGTGCCGAACTTTTCTGCACATACAGAAAATACGAAAAAAGAAAGATTAAATGCATTGAAACAGGCTGCTACTAGCACCCTTTCTGTCCATTATGAAGGATGTTAATGTTAACTACATGATGGAGCTAAGGTAACTAATAACTACAAAACAAGAAACACAGGCCTAATTGAGCTGAGTAACATAACCAACCTCATGATAGAGACTTCTTGAGTAAACTCCCTCATAGTTTCATTTAGGCGGTCAGTGTTAAGAACTTTAATGGCCACATCTTGACCACAGAAAGAACCTTGATATCTGTGTCAATCAACAAAGTAAATACAGGCATAGTCTTTAACCATTTTGACAAGGCCTTAAAAGATGAACTTACAAATCACCATTTGATCCAGAAGCAATTTTCTTTTCATATGTCAATAGGCTTGCGTCAAGTTCCCAAATATCTTTATCTTCACTGGATGTGCTTACATGATCACCAATGACATTCATTGCAGTGTCTTGCCCCGGAACAGGGGAGATGACATTATAATCCAAGCAAGGATTCGTCTGAAACACAACAAATTATCAGATAATATAAGTAAGAAAGAGAAAACGTAACACACATATTACAAAGTATTGGCAGCACTGATTTCACATAAGGTGATACTTGGGTGTCTGCAAGAAACTACAAGAAAAGAAGGCATGCAAGATATATCTTCACATTTTAGATTCTTACAAAAATAAAATAAAAATCAGACACACACACACACACACATATATATATATATTAGTATTGAAATATATATATATATATCTATTAGATTGCCAAATGCTTACTGAAATATATATTAGTGTAAAGGAAACTACCTCACGCCATAATATTTCTTTTGCCAATGCCTGTCTAAGCCGTTCAGTTTCCTACATATTTTGAAAATGTGTGTCAAGCAGATCATATAGATAGAGACTAATCGAAGAAATGTTGAAATTACTGGATACATTTCAGTCTTAACTAACAATCTCATACATTTAGTCTTATACCAGAACAAGAACAAGGCAAGATGATACCTCACATTCCCAACCATCAACGACAAAGACATCCAAGGAGTAGCCATCTGTTGTAGAAAAAGCATGTGCTTCTTGAATGTTCAATCCGATGTCTGATAATAAGGATGTCAACTGATGCAAAACATAAGATTTTGAATGGTAAATAAGATATGTAAATGTAGCATAGTTCATTTGACAGCCATTACCCATACTATTATTACAGATAGCATCTCCAACCAGAGGTTCTGAACTATTCTGGTGTAGGAACATCAATTTGTAAAAAGTTATCTAAAAAGGTAAAACCACATTATTTGGACTAGACATGCAAAAAAAAATTAAAACTACCTCACTGAGGAGTTTGGGCTTGTCATTAGTTGAAATTGTAATTTCATGCATCGGCCTACAGAATATGAAAATACCAAAATTAGTTAACTGTGAACAATGCAAATTATATATAGCATCCAATTCTTAAACCAATCCTGCTAGGATGAATAGTCCTAAATTACAAAGTCAGAATAAAACAATGATACAAAAGCAAGTTCAAGATCTTTTGAAAAGGCAGTATTGTTCTACCTTAATGCATGTTCCTAAGTGACAAACTTAATGTACGTTTTTTTTTTTTTTATTACCTTGGAACGGCATTCACAGCATTATTACCATGTGACGCAGTAGAAGGGTGGAAGGGTTGATCAACGTCGAACCCTCAATAGATGGAGAGCACAATCAACGTTGTACTCTATAGGATAGGTCTGGAATCCACCAGAAAACAAGAGATAAACTCTAAGGGTTTTGATAAAATTGATTAACTGATTGTATGCGATCCCAAAGGGGTGCTTAAATACTGAAAGAAAACCCTAGGGCAACTCTAACAAGGAAACCTAAAGCCCAAGGGATTAAAACAAAACAAGTCCAAAACAAACTAGAAAACTTAAAACTTGAAAACATCTTAAACTGCCGTTTTGGAGTCCTAAACGAACTCGAAAGCCTGAAAAGGCCCACACGTCGTGGCGAAGCTACGAGTTTGATTCCTGGCGTCGTTCCCTTTCCGGAATGGTATCACAATCGTCATTCGGACGCCGAATGCCAAAACTGTAGTAAACCGGGCTCTAAGCTTGATGGCGGACGACGTCTGGCGGATGTCGTTTGGCGGACGATGTCTGGCGGATATCGCCTGGCGGATGTCGTCTGGCGGATGTCATCTGGCGGATGAACCACCCTTGGCGGATGACGTTTCTGGCGCACGGCCTTTGACTTGCAACGGTCAAGCTGCTCTTCAATGTTGGCTGCCATCCTTCCTACATCAGTCTCCTCCACCTCTGAAGAACTCGACCCCGAGTTCTCTTCTGGATACAGAACCTCATCCTCTCGATACTCATGTATATCCGCCACGTTAAAGGTATTGGAAATATTCATAGAATCTGGAAGAGCAACAACATAAGCATTATCATTGATCTTCCGCAATACCTTGAATGGCCCATATTTTCGGGGCTGCAGCTTGTTGTAAGTTCCAACTGGGAACCTCTCCTTTCGTAGAAATACCATCACATCATCACCCTCTTTGAACACTTTAATCCGCCGATGCTTGTCCGCAGCAGCCTTATTTCTTGCTCCTGTAGCTTCGAGCTTAGCTTTGACTTCCATCTTGACAGCTTGCACATCTTCAGCCATACTTGCAGCAGCAACACTATATCCAGGAACCCTTGGTAATTTCACCAAATCAACCACATGCCTGGGTACAGAGGTATATACCAAAGCAAAAGGTGACTTTCCAGTAGCGCTATGCACAGCACTGTTATAAGCAAACTCCACCTGAGGTAAAGCTAAGTCCCACCCTTTCGGCTTCTCTCCACAAACACTTCTGATCATGTTTCCCAACGTCCTGTTTGTCACCTCTGTTTGTCCATCAGTTTGAGGATGAGCGGTGCTACTCCGATTCAAACTGGTTCCAAATTTTCTCCACAAAGTAATCCAAAAATGGCTGAGGAACTTGGTGTCCCGATCTGAAGTAATAGACGTAGGCACCCCATGCAGACGAACAACCTCCCTGAAAAACAGCTTGGCTATGTTACTTGCATCCGAAGTCTTTCTGCAAGCAATAAAGTGTGCCATCTTGGAGAACCTGTCAACCACCACAAAGACAGAATCCACTCCTCTTTGTGTACGAGGCAGACCTAAGATAAAATCCATTGCAAGATCCTGCCATATATCATCAGGAACAGGTAAAGGCATATAGAGGCCAGTATTCTGAGATTGACCCTTAGAAACCTGGCAAGTGTAGCACTTCCTGACAATGGCGCCAGCGTCTTTTCTCAGCTGAGGCCAGAAATACCTCTCTTCAAGGCTAGCAATAGTCTTGTCTCGCCCCAAGTGTCCTCCCATGCCTCCACCATGCAGATCACGGATTACCTTTTCTCTTAAAGAAGAGACTGGTATACAAAGCCGGTTACCTTTGAAAAGATAGCCCTCTTTGACATAGAAATCTGCCACTGGTTGATTCTCGCTACACTTGGCCCAAAGTTGTTTGAAATCTGCGTCATCTGCATATAACTCCTTCAAAACTTCAAAGCCTACAATCTCTTGTGCCAACGTAACCATCAAAGACGCTCTCCGACTCAGCGCATCTGCTACTTTGTTAAGAGTACCAGATTTATGTTGAATCACAAATGGGAATTTCTGTAAGAAACTCACCCAACGTGCATGCATCTTGTTAATAATCTTTTGGCTGTTAATAAACTTTAAGGCTTGATGATCAGTAAACAAGACAAACTCCCTCTGAATCAGGTAATGTTCCCATTGCCTCAGAGCTCGAAAAACTGCATAGAACTCCTGGTCATATGTACTCCATCGTTGACGAGCTTCACTCAATTTCTCACTGAAGAAAGCGACTGGTCTCTTCTCTTGGGATAAAACTGCCCCAATTCCCACTCCACTAGCATCACACTCAACCTGAAAGATTTTGTCAAAATCAGGTAGTGCAAGGACAGGTGCTGTACAAAGTTTTTCCTTGATTAGGGCAAAACTCTGCTCTTGCTTTTCTCCCCACTGAAATTTCCCTTTCTTCAAACACTCTGTGATAGGAGCAGTTATAGTACTGAAATCGCGTACGAAACGCCGGTAGAAAGTCGCCAAACCATGAAAACTGCGTACTTCAGACACATTCCTGGGAGCCGGCCAATCTCTAATGGCGCGGATCTTCTCATCATCAACTTGTATTCCTTCTCTTCCCACTACAAAGCCTAGGAAGAGTAACTTGCTGGTGCAAAACGTACACTTCTTGAGATTAATGTACAATTTGTTTTCTTGCAACACTCTTAGAACTTGTAGTAAGTGCTCCAGGTGCTCTTCTTTGTTTCTACTATAGATCAGAATATCATCAAAATACACCACAACAAAAGATCCAATGAAAGGACGAAGAACCTGGTTCATAAGCCTCATGAAAGTGCTCGGTGCGTTTGACATTCCGAAGGGCATCACCAACCACTCATAAAGACCATCCTTGCTCTTGAAAGCTGTTTTCCACTCATCGCCAGTTCTGATCCGAATTTGATGATAGCCACTACGGAGATCGATCTTTGAGAACAACTGTGAACCCGACAACTCATCCAACATGTCCTCCAAACGTGGAATAGGGAACCTGTATTTGATGGTGATTCTGTTTATGGCTCTACTGTCAACACACATCCGCCATTGGTTACCTTTTTTAGGCACAAGAAGGACTGGAACAGCACAAGGGCTCAAACTCTCGCGGATGAACCCCTTTTTAAGTAAGTCTTCAATTTGCTCCCTTAGAATCTCATTCTCCTTGGGACTCATACGATAATGTGGTAGGTTAGGTAAGCTAGCTCCAGGAATTAAATCAATCTGATGCTGAATGTCCCTCATAGGAGGTAATTCATTAGGCAACTCATCAGAAACTAGAGCTGGAAATTCTTTTAGCATCTCCTGCACCTCCACTGGCGGTTCTGTTGCTGTTTGTTCAACGCTCAAAAGGCCTCTAGTCACCACTGCACAGAACATCTCTGATTCTTTAAAAGCTTCTTCCATAACTTTCTCACTGCGAGTCATGATTAGGAAGGTCTCTCCTTTCTTCTCCTCTGTAGGCTTGTCAAAGTGCAAGACGGGAGCCATAGCGATTTTACGCTGGTTCCAATGAAACATCATGACATTGTCTCTCCCTCTATAGGTCACGTCGACATCAAACTGCCAAGGACGACCAAGCAGGACATGGCAAGCATCCATATCAAGAACATCGCAAAGTACCTCTTCTTTGTAGTGCTTACCAATTGAGATAGGTACTTTACACGTTTGTGTCACCCGAACTTGAGGGCCTTTCTTCACCCACCCAAGAGAGTAAGGCGTATCATGAGGTTGTGTTGGCAGCTGCAAATATTCCACTAGTTTCTGAGCCACCAGATTTTCGCAACTTCCGTTATCCACAATCATGTCACACAGCTTGTTGTTAATAGAGCAGTGTGACTTGAAGAGATTTTTGCGTTGCCCCTCTTCTTTGGATGATAAAAGGATTCTCTGCAGCACGATGTTGACCCTTTCGGCGGACTCCTCCTCTGCGAATTCAGCCCCATCATAGTCATCATGTGCATCATCCTCTTCCTCTTCGTTTTCCACTATCCCTACTGTTCTCCGGGCTGGACACTCGTTGGACCTATGACCTGGTTGCCCGCACCGATAACATTTAAATACTACTGGCTTGGCATAAGGATTAACTGTTTTCTGCACAGGTGTTTTAGCTTGGGGTCCGCTATTGGTACTTCCAACTCCCCTGGTCGCGGTGTTTTGCTCCCTACTTGTACTGCTCCCTGCCACATTCTTCCCTTTATCGAATCCTTGACTGCTGTTTCCTACTTCATTGTTGCTTTGAGAAGGGTATCTACGAGGTGTAGATGAATTTCGATTTCCTCTCTCCATCAACTCGGCCTTCAAAGCCAAGTTTGAAGCTTCGGCTACAGTCCACACAGTTTGCAGTCCTATCTTCTCTTGTATGGAAAGTTTCAGTCCGCTGATGTACCTTGCCACCTTTTGGTTTTCAGATTCCCCCAAGTCGTTACGTTCAGAAAAACGTAAAAACTCAGTTGTATACTCGGACACGCTTCTAGTTCCTTGAGCACACTCGATATACATCTTGTATAGGATTTGTTCATAGTCTTCTGGCAGGAACCGTTCCATCATCAACTGTTTCATCCTCCGCCAAGATTTGACTGGTCCTTTTCTTTGTCTCTGTCTTTGAAGAGCCAACTTATCCCACCATACGGCAGCAGTACTCTTCAAACGAAACGCCACCATCTTGACCTGTTTGTTCTCAGGAACCCCCATGACATCAAAGAACCTGCTGACCTCGATCTGCCAATCCAGGAACTCCTCAACGCCCATGGTTCCATAGAAAAACGGGATGTCCGCCTTCATTCGATAATCCTGATCAGCATGCTCGTGTGGTTCTTCTTCGACTTCATCAGACTCAGAACTCGAACCGCTAGTGTTGTGTCCTCCTCGCGGAGACCTGTTATTCTCGTTTCTCCAGCCTCTTCGCCGGTTGTTACCACCGTTGTTACCACCGTCATTATTGTTGTTGACGGCATGGTTTGCTAAGTTCGTGATCTGGTTTGTTAAGTTCGTCATCTGGTTCGTCAAAGCAGTAAGAGACTGGGTTAATGCCGCAGTAAACTCTTCCAAATCTGCTCTGGCCACCGGTTGATCTGACATGGTTAGTCAAGTAAATAAAAGAGACAGGAGAAAGCCTGCTCTGATACCAACTGACGCAGTAGAAGGGTGGAAGGGTTGATCAACGTCGAACCCTCAATAGATGGAGAGCACAATCAACGTTGTACTCTATAGGATAGGTCTGGAATCCACCAGAAAACAAGAGATAAACTCTAAGGGTTTTGATAAAATTGATTAACTGATTGTATGCGATCCCAAAGGGGTGCTTAAATACTGAAAGAAAACCCTAGGGCAACTCTAACAAGGAAACCTAAAGCCCAAGGGATTAAAACAAAACAAGTCCAAAACAAACTAGAAAACTTAAAACTTGAAAACATCTTAAACTGCCGTTTTGGAGTCCTAAACGAACTCGAAAGCCTGAAAAGGCCCACACGTCGTGGCGAAGCTACGAGTTTGATTCCTGGCGTCGTTCCCTTTCCGGAATGGTATCACAATCGTCATTCGGACGCCGAATGCCAAAACTGTAGTAAACCGGGCTCTAAGCTTGATGGCGGACGACGTCTGGCGGATGTCGTTTGGCGGACGATGTCTGGCGGATATCGCCTGGCGGATGTCGTCTGGCGGATGTCATCTGGCGGATGAACCACCCTTGGCGGATGACGTTTCTGGCGCACGGCCTTTGACTTGCAACGGTCAAGCTGCTCTTCAATGTTGGCTGCCATCCTTCCTACATCACCATGTTGAACTTGTAACTTCTCGGCTTCAAGAGCAAGTTCAAGGTCTTCCGACAAACCAAAAGCTGGTGGCGGATGACTGAAAACATGAGAAATGCAAAGAGGGTGGCACATGAGAGATGTAAAGATCAATGGTTTTACTAACTTTCACATAAAGAAAAACAAGTCCAAACAGCTTTTCGTTGCACCATGCCTCTGTTTGCCAGCAAAACCAGAACACTGAGCATCTGCTTTTCTGGATGAGTTTGAACTAGAAGATGAATGAACCTGCATTACACATAAAACTCCACACTAGATAAATGCCACTAAATTTCCAGTACATTTTTCGTTCCAAAATTTCTTTGACCATTTATAAATTCAACGCAAGAATGACCAATTTATAGTGTAAAAGAAAATAGTAATAAAATAAAAAACTACCTGCACGAGACGAACTTCTACTGCGGGTCTAGTTGCCGGGTCATGTGCCATATGCAATAGTCTTTTATGGATTAGAACATCTTGTGCCCTCTCCACATTCACATCCAAAGCATATCTTCAATAACAATATCCACATCCACATTATGCAATTAATTAAGCAAACACTTCAGATTGAAGCTTAAAAAAATACCACCATTACAGAAGAACCCAGTTCAAATGATTTTTTTTCCCTATATATCTCCGATATTTTATTCTAGAAGAGGGTAATATATACACAAATATGTACGTACGCACATACGTAAATTGAGTTTGTGGGTCACGAGTTGGTGAGTCCGTGCAGACCACCACAATAGAAGGTTAGACGCATCTTTCATTGCTGTTCTAAGCATGAACCTTTGGCTTTCTAGGAGATCAAACTATTGGGAAACACAAATCCTTCCCTATATACCATAAAGAAGAATAAGAAAGAAAAAAAGAAAAAAAAAACGACCTCAAATCTGTGTTTATAGCCTAAAAATCTCGCGAAACTAATTAATCCAAACATGTTTATTTTCGCACCAGAGTGAAGATACCAGTGTGAGTGTGTGACACACTAATTTTATCCATTCAATAATCCATTTCCAAAATAATAAATAAATAAAAAAGAATCAAAGATTCTGATCCAGAAGAATCAACAAAGAATATGCAAAAGACAAGAAAAAAAACAAAAACGCACCGTTCTGATACCAAAAAACAGAAGCTCAAACGAAAGGAAGAGATTGCAGAATTAGCTTCACACCGATCAGTTCACATAAGTATACGTAGTGACGTACGTAGCTAAAGAGCAGAGAGAGAGAGAGTAGTACCTAGTTGTGAGGCGATTGAAATGAGCCCAGAGTTCATCGTCGAAACCGGGCTGTTGGGCCTCCGAAACATCCGACCGCTTCAGCCGAACCAGAACTTCATTGTAGATATTCACTTTCAGCTTCTGCTTCCGGGTCAAAGCCGGCGAAAAATCCGCGGGTATGCTACACCGGCTCTCCGTGTCTTCCTCCGCCATAATCACCGTGCCACCATACACAAAAACGGTGCGTTTCGATCTCGTTTTGATCACACACAAACTCTAAACCCTGGTCCCCGTGGTCCCTTAATCTCCCCCCCTGCGTTTAATGCTTTATATACAGGAACAAAACGACAGCGGATTACTGTAGTGCGTGTCCTTTCGTGTACGGAAACAAAGGAGGAAATGGCTGTGAGACCCGAGCCCAGGGTTTACCTGTCTTGTCTCTCTTAAACCTTAACCCACTCCTTCTTAATCGTAATTATGTTCCTGGGTTTGGTAAAGAAGAAGAAGAAGAAGAAACAACAACGTGGATTAAACTAATCAAATGGAGAGCAAGGTTGACGACGTTGACGTGGATTCTTAACAATGCTTTTTCGTTGCTTATATCACCCTTCACCGAAAAACTGCCTTGTTGTTGTTTATCGTTATTGGATTAACCCCCCACTAAACAAATGCTTAACGATAATCATAATCCAGTACAGACTGAGACTCGTAAATTATAGTTTTTATAAAAAGATTAGAATAATGTTCCCGTTTCCAGTCTTTATTCGTCGATAGCATCACCTCTTGGGCCCACTCCCTCCTCCCCAGCCAATCGGGCCGCACCTGATTATCTCATTTCCCACTCAACCAGCCGACGCGAATCATCAAAGAGTTTGTATTTTTTTATTAAGCGTGTAACTTGTTTGGGTCTTAGTTTAATATCATTGTGGAGCTTAGTTTTTTCCCTCAGCCGTGGTAGCAGTATTATAACCCGTTTGTTGTTATTACTTATTAATACTTAAAATTTAACAATTGAGATCGGTGAACATAACTAAGTATCAAAACTCAAAATAAGAGAAATTTTCTCCGATTATTTTTGGTCGCAAACTTAGTTAGTGTTATTCATAGAGACAAAAACATAGCTATATATCTCCAGGTTATGATTATGTGCACCAGATAGCTTGAAAAATCATGTACCCATGATACGGAATTGAGAAGCAGACCCCATGTGTCTGACACTTGTAGACATTATTATATGGATGAACTATCCTGTTAATGGAAATTCATGGGTGTGACACAATATGTGGTCCTTCTAAGTTCTAATCTGCCTATGTTTGTGTACTTTACTGTGACGCTCCTCATTAAGGTCCTTTTGGAATCTAAATTAGGGTTGGATTATGATTTTTATTGATACACTGTTAGAATGATCGCTGCATTTAATTAATTGAGCTGTATAATAATTATATATGCCTTCCCCAGTTAGTAAGAGTCATTCCTTTCCTGATCAATTAAGTAATCACACTTCAGGTTTGAATCTTTGATGCTGTGCCGGCTCAAGCTCTCATGAATGTTTGTATCAAAGATTAAAAATTACAAATAGGCACGTCTATGTAATCCAGTAACTTTGTACCATATATAACATAAATCCCTAGCTACGTAGCTAAATACTCATACTTATATAGTGGACATTCTACCAATAATTTAAAACGTGATCAGCCACCCTATAGCCTCCTCCATACGAAACAATCTGAATAGTTGTCTCCTAATCTGCCTGCTAAATAGAAATTAACTACTACAGTGGACTATACGAGGGTAAATAGTAGAGTAATATGTACCTGTTTTAACCCTAATTTACTGCCAAAAGAGGCCAACATCCTGTCTTGACTATAACAATCTGGGCTCGTTCTTAAACATGGGCCTTCTGGTTAACACATTGGTTTGCTTGAGACAGTTTGAAAAGCTGCTAGCAAAGGTACTGAACGGAATTTTGCTCCGGAGTTTCAATAAGTTGGAGCACTGAAGAATTATTTTTACATAATTACTCAAAGTTACATTTTTGTGGTGATATTTACTAATAGGAAGACTTAATTTTTTTATACCATCAACAGAGAATTAATAGTAATGGGCTGTTAACCCGTCCATTGTTTAATGACATAATTAACCCTGTAAATCCATAAATTACAACCCATGTCATATATATATATATATATGAGGGTCAATAGCATTAGAATATTTTGGTTTCTGTGGCTCAGTGGTATTGATTTCTGAGACTCAGTGATATTGATTTCTGAATGTAATTTTGTAATTTATGAGTTAACGGATTCTGTTTGTTTTGGATGGAAACTTACTGGTGATAATTTTCAAAAACAATCTTGCTACTGGTAAATATTAATACAAAATTGTAGTTTTGGGTAAAAACTATCAATAAACTATTATAAACGTATTATTATTTTCCATAATAAAAAAGGGCTTTTGGGAGAGGAGAAAAAATAAAGAGAAGTAAATGAGGATGGAGCTGCATTTATAGTGGTTCCTGGAGGGGCTAGTAAATATTGGTGGCGAGCGGTAATTTGAGAAAAGATAGAAACCAACCAAGACACAGAAGACAGTGATGAGATTTCCCAACCAAGTATTAAAGATGCAGTTGAGCAATTACAGAGAGTGAGATACATAAAGCTGGTCGATCACAAAACTATGGCTTCTTTTCTCTCTGTGTGGGGTGGTGGTGAGATTCCCTCTCATAAATATTTTGCTCAGAGTAGTGCTGTGCATGCCCTCGTTTTGATAATGAGCATTCATCGATCACCACCACCCATGACAACCAGAGAGAGCGAGATTCCCTTATTTATGGCTGAGGCCCTGTACCTCTGTCGCCTCTGCGTCTCTCTGCAACTAGAGAGAGAGAGAGAGAGAGAGAGAGAGAGAGAGAGAGGAATATTACGTATGGGGTTACTAGCAAAGCTAATGAATGCTATGGTCCTTGGCTTAGGGTTTTGGTAGCTCAGGTTTTTAATGCCCCCAGCAAGCGGCAACGTGGAATAGTAACAACATCTGCCTGCTCCTCTCGCTCCTTCGATCAGTTCCGTCCTTAAATACTGCTCCAAGACATTCCCATTCTCACACCTCAATATCATCGTCCTCATCGATCGATCATCATCATGCCCTTCTCTCTTCATTTCAAATCTCTTCTTCATATTGCATTTAACGAATGTTGGGGGGACTTGAAATAGTTACTGCGATGTTGGCCCGGTTCACTCAGGAGAATAAACATGTATCTCAACGTTGAGATCGACGAAGGCTTATAGTGTTTTTCTGATTGAGCCGTGCCAATATCTCAGTGCTCTTTCTTTCGTCTACTCCCCCACGTTTTATGCGACCAATATTTTACCCGGCGCGCTTCCTGCAGATACCTTTAGCTAGATAGCTAGGTAATCAAATTTATCTTCTCGTTCTTTTGGACATCGATCTCCTCAGTTCTGTTTCTGGAAAGAAATCAACATGTTATTTCCTAGCTAGCTAGTGTTTAATTTGGTTTCATATGATTGAGTTCTCGTGTTTGAATGATTATGCAATTTGGCAATGATCAAATTAATACTTGTAGTTGCAGAGAACTCATATGCAAGTATACTAACTAGCCTGAGATAGACCTTCAACTTTGCATTCACATGCCTCATTCAAATATTATCATAATTAACTTGACTTGAATTTCGCTATCTATAAATATGAGAAACCATTGCTGGATTTTGAGCAGGGAAAGTTTTTTGCATGCTAAATTTAGAGGTCTTAATACAACCTCCCAACTGTTTCACTTGCTTTTCTACTGCAATATACTGTAATATGACCAGTACTCGCAATTTTTATGCAATTTATAGGTAGTATACATATATCATCTCACAACTTCACTGCATAATGTCGTTTAATTAGTTCACTTATACCTGCATAAATATATATATATATATATATATATATATATATATATATATATCCCAAGCTGCGAACCCGATTGTTGTACCTTGCACACATTAAACTGATCATCTACATGAAACACTACTAGAGTAGTAGTTACAGGGATATGCTTTCTAGTAACCAGAAATGACTATTACTGGATCGACTTACGTTGTTCTCTGCCTAATCCGGTTGCTACCTCTGCATGCTCACATGTATGACATTAACTATGGAGGACAAAGTGGATGAAGCTTAATAAACAGGGCTGAAGCTAGCATTGGTTTTAACTTTTAACCGGCCAGCAGTTAAAAGTTCCATTCACGTCCATATGAAGGGTAAGATTGATGTTTTGAGTAGTATTGGATCGATCTGGCTGGGGAAGGTGAAGACTGAAGAAGAAGTAAATGAGCGAGGGGAGGAGCGTTGGCCACTCTTTAATAGAAAAGGGATGGTCTCATATGCATGTTTCCACTCATAACTCAACTGTCGGCAGTTAACTAGCTTCCTCCAATTGTGTACCAAAGCCCGACTTTTGCAACGAGTTGAGTCCTCTGCATAGGAGGATTAGCTCTGAGCTTGGATTAATTTGTAATCTTGCTTATATAGGTAAATCTGAGTTTAAATTGTTTCGTTTTACTGATTTAAGTTGTTCCAAACTTTGAATTGTGATCACCAATATTTAGTGTTTATTTCCACTCATCCTTTTTTTATTAGATACAAGTGTTTAAACCTTTTAACTTCTAACCTCGACGCATTGCGCTATATTACAAGCTGTTTAGGCCGTTGGAGGGCTTTATGGCTTAGTTTGGTATTGAGTTTTGGAACAAATAATCACTTATAATTATCATTATGAGTTGATTATGTGTTTGGTAAGTATTTTATAAAGTGTTTATTTATAAAATTTAGTTGAAAAAACCACGATTTTAAAAAGTATGTGAGATGTTACTTATTTAAAACACAGTTTTTCTATATTTGAGTATTTTAATCTCAATACCAAATTAAGCATATGTCTATCTGGAGTTCGCAATGCGCTAGTATAGGTCAGACTCATGGTTTCACTTGGGCCCAATGTATTATCCAAGATCTTTCTTAATGTATCCGACAAAAATCCAATCCAAAACCGTACCACATCCTTACAATCGTTTTGAACTTTGAAGTAATGTTACCCTATTCACCATGATGTCCTAGATTTTCATCAGAATACGCAGGCAAGATTAATTAACAAGATTTGAGTTGGCTAAAAAGGCTTGTGTAATTTCGCGATACATCTCGCACTTTAAGTTAAATTATCGTTCAAGAAAACTATGCACATATACGTAATTTGGTAAACTTGAGATTTTTGTCCAAATAAAAATGTCAAAAATCACAAAACAGTTTAGCCACTGGTTCATAGATTATAGTTTGTGAGTAGTAATCTTACAAGTTTTGTTATCCTCTACCACTAGTTTTGACATAGTTGTGAAGCTCTCACATTCTTCACCTCACATCACAAATAGCATCCCACACAGCCAATGAGACACATCCTCAATAGATAAACCTTGTCCCACATCATCCCCAGTATCATTGCCATTCATTCATTTAGTATCCAATCAATCACACATTCCCTCCTCAAACACTAACCACACATCACCAATCCTTATCACCCTATTAAAACACACCCTTCCTCTCTTCTCCTTTTGAATTTTATCCCTACTAAAGTGTCGAGGCGACCAACTAGAACACACCACACACACAACTCTCAACAATGGCCACTGTCACTCCTGCTGCCGTTGCCATCCCCTCATTCACCGGACTCAAGTCCACCGGAGTAACCAAAGTTGGCGCCACCTCCGTCAAGGTCTCAGCTGCAGTCCCAAGAATGAGCATCAAGTCCTCACTCAAGGACGTCGGCGTTGCAGTCGCAGCCACCGCCGCGAGTGCACTCCTCGCCAGCAATGCTTTGGCCATTGAGATCCTTCTCGGAGGTGGTGACGGCTCCTTGGCTTTCGTCCCCAACGAGTTCTCTGTCAGCGCCGGGGACAAGATCGTCTTCAAGAACAACGCTGGATTCCCACACAACGTTGTCTTCGACGAGGACGAGATTCCCGGGGGTGTTGATGCTGCGAAAATCTCCATGAGCGAGGAGGATCTCCTCAACGCACCAGGAGAGACCTACTCCGTCACCTTGACTGAGAAAGGAACATACTCTTTCTACTGCTCTCCTCACCAGGGAGCTGGCATGTCCGGCAAGGTCACCGTTAACTAAGCTCTGTTTAGCTCTCTGTTTATTCTAAGATCAATGCTTCCTTTTTATGGGGGGTACAAGGCTTATAATAATCGCGACAGTATATTGACAATGAGAGCATTTGTGAGGTGAATTGTTGAATTATATATTGCCATTGTGTTTGTCTGTTTCATTGTTCATCTTCTTCGAATTCGTTTCAACTTGTAGATTTGTACTCTTATTTAGTTACTTTCATTAGAACAAAGAACAGAGTAGTGAAGTATATCGGACTATATATACTATTTTGGTGTGATACGTACATTACAAGCTATACCTAAGTTCACTTCCGTTACTAACACTTTACACTTTGTATACTCAAAACCCTTTTTGGGATCACAGCGTGTGTTAAATCTCATGAAAATATAGAAACGAAAAAATAGGAGTAGAAGCGATGAGCTTAGTAGAGTTAAGTAGTTAGAGCATCAGGAAGGGTAGTGCGGGCGCCGAGGATCTTACCGCCGACATCGGGGAAGCTCTCTCGGCCAGGCAATGCACCTACCTTCCCATTGGCATGAACCTCAACCGGGTATTTGATGAGGTGTCCCTGCAATTCTGCAAACTCTTCCTTGACGAACCTACTCCAATTATCCTTACCAATTTTGTTGACACGCTTCACACATTCTAATGTTTCAGGCTCCTTGAAGCAATTCTCAACCATCCCCATGTGCTCTGCCCAAAGTGACATTCTATATCCATACACCTGAAAACATATCAACGAATCCAAGAGCATATATGATCAGCTTCATTGCTACAGATTGTTCTGCTGTTGATCCATACACACTACGAGAATATGGTCAATTGGTTATGGAGCTACATACCTGGCCATGAGGATGCCGCTTCTTCTTACCCCACGTATGATGTGGTTGATATCCCCCCATGGCTATCTCGGTGTCCCTAGATCCTGCCATGGATCGTTGGTTGATATTCGCAGAACCGATTATCACGTATTCATCATCTACTACCATTCCCTTGGCATGTACATAAATCATAAACCGTTGAAACTTTTGGGAGGCGGAAACCTGAAAACCAATTGCAGTTATAAAAGATGCATACTTAAGTTCAGCATATTTAGAGGACTATAAGCATGAACTAAAATATCAATCATTTCAGTGATAGAAAGATGGTTTTTGAATGGCATGTTTACACTGTGACTCGGAGAACCAGTTTTGGAAGTTTGGTTACTTGTACAGGACACTGTGCTAGGCAGCTTTTCCCGATTACCAAGACAGAAGAAATTTAAGTAGTCTTGGGGATGAGCATCCACCATATTCATGGACTTCAGCTCTTTTGCTATGATTTCATACATCATCTGCATTGTTTGTCCCTGAAAAAAAAAAATCACCAAGCAAATTAGATTGGTAGCTGAGACTAATGTATTAAGTTAGCAACTGAGTTTGTTAATTAGATGCAACTTTTGCAGCTTACCTGCCAAAAGAGAATTTCTTGCACAGGAGCAGAAGAGGGTGTGCCTTCTGGCCACATTGGTATCACGACATAAACTGCAAATCTCTCTTTGGCTCGTATCTTACTAGCAATCTTTAGTGCCAACTCCATAGGAATTAGATTGTCAGCACCTGTATATGTACCAACTCAACTATCAGCACCTCATAGATTGTATATTGGAGAGCATAAATAGGAAAATGTAACCACCTGCTTCTTTGTAAGTTGGCCATGCATAAGATGATCCGAGGAAATACTGGTTCTCAATGTATATGAAGTGTTGCGCAGATCTGATTGCTTCAATATATGCTGTTTGGATGCTCTTGTCTATAACCAAATTTTTGGCACAACAAAGATTCTGCATTAAAATAGAATAGCAGGGAACTTATTAGATGACCATTAATGTGTCTGTTAGTCAGGTTGTTAAAAATCAAAGAATGTGAGCCAACCTGGTTCTCAGCTTCATACACATCTTTGGGAAATCCTTTCACAGATCCAGAATCTATGGATCGGAATATCTGTAATTTTTGTTTCCATATAGAATACCAATTCAGACAAAGTACGAAGATAAGGACTAATATAACTACGATTAAAGCATGTGCAGAATGTTATGCAGCAAAATGCAAGACATGTGAAAATTATAAGATTATGACCTGAACATTCCAGCTTTGAGGATCTTCTTCATCTGTAACCCGTAATATAGGGTCATCATTGGAACTGTCTGATGCAGGACTAAGTATCCATGAGATGCGCTCCAACTTGATCAAAGCATCGTCGTGCCACCGCGACACTCTTTTGAAGCGTTGGCCTAACTCCGACCATTTTGTGGCTCTGTTCCAACGCTGCTCAAAATTAGTTAGCACATCGTATGCAGCCGGCCCTTCAATTTTACAATGCAGATCATGCCAGGGTTGTCTTGGACCTTTTGAACCCTATGAATTTATACTCAGACTTTAGTTCTCAATGTCAAATCACCCTCAATATTAAAAAACCATAGAGCTAAGTCAAGGTGCAGGGTGCCAATTGCCAAAATAGTAGTTTTATGTACTACAAATACTCACAGCCAATGTGGGATTATGAAAATCACCCTGGAAAACAGTGTCAAGACCGCGAAACAGTCGATGCTCGGGAGTATCATAGCGACCATCACAGAGATCCAGACCTCCTATAAACGCAGTAATCTTCCGATTATTCCCAGACGCTTGTGTATCCACAATCACACACTTTTGATGGTGTGTGAACAAGGTTCCAACAACCTACATTACTACCATGTGACCCAAATTAATTAAAACATACTACCAGCAACTCTTTGTTTGAACAAGCTAGCAGTTCTTCCATATAAAATCATTATATAATTTATGATCAATAAAAGAAATATAGCTAATTGAAAGAGTAACTGAACCGTGGTATAAAGCATGCCTGTTGCTTGAAAATGCTAAGCTTACTGCTGGCATATCGAGGTGACAGCACGCACGACACCGAAGAATGCTTAAAAAACTTGCGGGTTTCTTCATCATGCGTTTGCATCACTCCAGTCTAAACACAAATCACACCAACAAAATGTCAACCTCAACTGAATCACAACAAAATTTACAAGGTAAACAAACATAAACTAAACAAAAACGCACCGTATTGATGAAGAACTTGCTGTGAGAAGTCTTATCATCCCAAACCAGCAACAAAACTCTCAACCCTTCCTGAGATTTATACTTGAGCAACTCCCCCAAATTCAAATTGCCGCCGCTGGGCAAGGGCTTACTGGGCTCTCTGACCAGCTTGACCTTGTGGAAAATAGACCAGCCCACAATGTACACCAAATGATGGGCCTCCAAAATCGCATGGCATATATCCTCCCAGCACTTGCCGTGCTCAAACTTAACCCCGTCGTCCAACTCAATGTCCTCCAGCATCCCGTCCGGCACGTGCGCGTCCTGATACAGCGTCACGTGACCTCCTTTCCTCGCCGGAAAATAACATTTCTCCACGTTGGAAATCCCGCGCTGGTACAACGGATTGTCCTCGCATTTCGTGAACCTCATTTCCAGCTTAACCGCCGCGTCCGGTTTCGGCGGCTTCCCCAACGGCCCGATTATCGGGAACCAATCACTGATCGTCTCGCCGGAGAGGACTCGCTTCGCGCAGACGGATGCCACGCCGATTAAGTCGACGCCGAACATGTCGTTGTCTTTCACGAAGAACTCGACTTGCGAGACGGGGTGGGCGAGAGGGATGGTGAAATGCTCGTTCCACTCCGGGTTCTGGGAGTTGGAGATCACGCGCGTCCGTGCGACGGTAGCTCCGGCAAGGCAGACGGTGACGTAAGGGTCGCTGGTGATGATCTTATGGTGGTGGTTGTGATGTTTAGAATTTGCAAATGGCTTGCGGCAGGCGGAGAAGAAACGTCGGAACCGCTCGGAGAGCATGTCCATGTTGGGCAGACATCGTGCTTCTATGATTTTCAAGTCGAGGTTGCCGTGGAGATGCACCACCAATGGCTCCAAAGCCAGCTGTGTCGTTTGTGTTTCGGGTTTCTCTTCCGCCATTTAAATTGAGCGCGAACAATGTAGGCAGGGGAGGACTAGTTGATGCCGAGAATTTATATATGATCGGTGTTCCGACTTGCGACGTTGGCTTTGCAAAAGAAACGCGGAGAGATGTATTAGTTCAAACTTCCAAGTGTTAGTCGTTGGATAATTACTTCTCTCCGACGAAGCCAACGGCGAAAACCGAAGGCGGTAGGAGAAGATCGGCAATATGGGCAACGGTATGGGAGTTTAAGTATGTGGGGAGGTTATGGCGTTCCCTGCGTGGGAACGTGATCGAGGTCTGGTCTGGTCTGGCAGGGTTCTACAAGTAGGAATTGTGAATTGGAGAAGGGGACACGTGGAGGGTAGTAAAACAAAGTGAAGCTTGCAATCTAACCAATTTTTGCAACGATAATGAGATGTTTATAGGTTGATGGTTGGAACGTCCCTAATTTTAAATTTGATGCCAACTCCAGCTCTACTTGATGATATTTTTGCTAATTTTCAGGTTATCTATAACATATAAAATGGCGGCGTATGACTATTGTTAGGTTGTTGATTAGTATTTGCTTGTTAATGAAGATGAATTATAAATCATAATGCGTGTAGACATCACAGATTCATAGTATGTTGAGTAAGGCATTTAGACAGCACAACGACTCATATATTGACCAAATATTTGAGTAAAATATGTACCTTGAAATGTAACACCGATTATTGTATTGAACGTTTGAAATAAATGATAATTCTTGCGTGTATCACTTTCAATTTGATTAGATATAGCAAACTTATACACACTCAGTCTGATTAGATATAACGAATTTTTCAATTTTATATTCTTGTTAGAGTATAACTAACTTTTTCAATCTCGTATTCGTGTAGATTATAGCTATTTTGAGGAATTTTATTTATAATATACAATCATATAAATTCCTGTTTCAATCTATGAACTTATGGATATATATATATATATATATATATATATATATTTGAATTAGGGGCGTTATAATCCATTAATGTAAGAGAAATATTACATTAGCAGCATGACTCACCAGGATGGTCCTGGCTACGTCAAAAGCGAGACATGAAAAATAAATCTAAGCAAAAAATATAACTTCACCTAAAACAATACAATTGTTGGAGGTATATATGGTGCACCACCAAGCATATGTAACGACCTCGTGGACCGTGCAACCGGCGTCATAGGTCATACTTCCGGCATCCATCGGGTAGACCGACACATCGGCTACATCTCCATTTTGGAAGATCACCGGTGCTGCATCCGGAAGCCATGCCTCCAGGCTCCGCAAGTAGCTTCGTGAGCAGAAATACTGTGCCTCCATCCCACATTGGAAACATGGTGTAGGATGACTGTCATCCCCCCCTTAGAATAGGATGACTAGCAACTGGGCATTCCACCATTGTAACATCACCAGGCTTATTAGCCGATCATAGTATACTCTAAGTGGACGTAGTCGTGCCCTCTGGCGGCACGGCAAACCATTATACATGCTTGTGTTATTAGTCTTTATTATTGTGCTTCTGTCAGGCCTACGAGTTTGAACAGAAACAACAACCTTAGGAAGTAAGTCCAAACTAAGTAACCAAGTAGCCAACGACGCTATCAAGATAGACCCCAAAGCGACGTCAAAGACATATCTCGATGTATTACTGAAACCTAAAGCCAACTCAACCGTGTCGTTGCTGCCTCCCAAAACCACAACCGACCACTAAAAAACACCAATTGTCACAACAAGACCAGCGATAACAGAAAAGCACAGTAAACTGGTTGCTAGAGGACGGCCATGACTGCCTCGCATGAGGAAAACAAAGCTGTTTCGACAAGAAATCAAGGTGAAACCTAGGCCAAACCGTAAGCGGCGCCATGAAAAGAGAGAGAGACGAGAGCGTTTGTCTCTCCATCCTTAAGCACTATGAACTTATGAAGTCGAAAAGGAGATCTTTGGCACATAAATGTGATCGATGCTTGAACCGTTATTCTTATATTAAAAAAATTTACCATGTGACATGATAACGTTCTCAGTTGCTATCATAGCATATTAGCATTTAGGAAGACGAGCTGTCTAACCGAATCTAACAAAGTAGCTAGAGGTTGATCAATCGTTTGGTTGACTATTTTGGGTTAAAGAAAGAGGATTCGCTGACTTGAGAAATTTAGATGGTGATGGCAGTTCTTTCTTGGCCCATAAAAGTCTAAAGCTCTAGACCGGCCTCATGCTTCCGACGAGTCTCCAGTCAGCTAAAGGCATCCAAACCATACCTACAAGTCTTTTACGACCATAAGTGACTAAATCAAAAAGAAAAGGCATGAAAAAGGCCAATTCTAGTGTGCTGTACGAGGAAATTAATTCAGGCCAATTCTGATGAGGTAGATTCACTAGCATTATCAAGATTGATATCTCAGATTGATAATATACACAACTACAGATCAAGCAACAAATACACACTAATACATTCTGCTTGATCTTATGTTTTCAATAGATTAGGCACTCCAATTCTAGACCCCTCTTACGTTTTCAATAGTATATGCACTCCAACTCTAAACGTCTGATGGATGACTGGGTCATCACTTATCAGCGTCATGTTCTGGTTACTGGCGAAGTAGTCCACAATGCCACCTCCCTATTCCAGAATCAACCAAAAATTGTTGATGCTTGATACTATATAGAAAGCACTATGCCAGGACTAAATAGTTATTGCAACTCGACAGTTGCTGTGTGCCGAACAATGAAAAAATTCTGCTCGGAATATGCAAACTAAGGTTCCATGTGACTGCAGTTGCTGCTGACCCGTTCAGTACTTGATATGGGAGGTGCAGCCTTAATCATCACGCTTTGGATAAAGGCTACCATCTGCACACATACACAAAGACTGCTAAAAACCACAGGATACAGAACAGATGCAAGTAAACATCAATTCATATGCTTAAGGAAACCTTACCAAAAAAAACGTGTCCTAATATAAAAGGTCTCTCAAGAACCTTGAACTTTAGTAGGCTATAATGCAATTACATGATTAAGGTGTGAACTGCTCGCTCAGAAGAGATGAACTGGATTTTAAACCTAGTATCAGTTAGGACTAAGTGCTCATGATACCTATACATATAAAATAACATAAGGTGCTTGGGTAAGTTAGGCTATACTACTGATTTTATTAACAATTTGTGTCTAACACCCTTGAGATAGGAGAGTATAGTTATAACAAAAGTTGCAGACATAAACAAGCATGTAATGTATAAGCTCTTACCGCAGCAAATCCAACGCAGATGATACTAAAGCCAGGAAAATTAAATGGCGCTTTTTCAGACAGGAACAAAGCTGGAAGAAAGAGTTGAGATTCTTAGTTTAAAATGGCAGATAATTTGGCTAAACAAGAGATTTAAAGGGAAATTCAAAACACCTGTTAGAGGAGAGAAAGCCAAGGGAGATATAACATTTGCAAAGGAGCATATGCCTGAAATGCACCCTTGAGCCTTTCCCTGAATATAAAGAGTCACATATAGCAAAGACAACTTAGAGCCCAGAAGAGCTAATCATATGCTGCATACCAATACATTCTATGCATACCAATTCAACTGCAAATTATCAGCTTGAACAAAATCAACAAAATCGATAGCAGTCTGTCATTACATATAACTGTCGAAATAAAGGTTATAAATCAAATTGCAGCCACTCTTCTCAAGAAAATTACCTGCTCAGACGGCCCAACTTGTTTAGATACAATGCTTCGCATCTGTAAATGTCCAACTGAATTAGTCCAAATCCAACACTAGGTAAATGCTAAACTTTGAAAGACAAATAGAGAAACACAAAAACTTACACATGGCTGTGCAAACACAAAAAAGATAGAGAACATAGCAGCTGCATATGGAACCTATAACATTTCAAAAACGTTAGCCATACTGAGATAACAAATGTTAGCTAAACCTTACACCAGTTGCAATCAAAGAAATTGATAGGGTTCTAGTAGCAGTAGACGAGCACATATGATTTTAATTTCTCAATGAAGAGACACTGAAGATTGCCAGAGAAGTTGCAATTACGTACCCAGAAGGACCATGCAAGGCCGTAAAAGAACATCTGCAATCAGTACGTAGATGATTAGATAAGAGATTACAATGCATGCCTAAATTCTTGCAAACAAGACAAACCTATGTGGCTTGTCAATAACCAAATAGTTCCAGCCAGATGCTTACATGAGCACAGCTGAAAAGAAGCCCTATAGAAAGTAGCCTCTCCTCTCCTAAAACAGGAGCCAGTAAGGGCATGAGTACCAGCTGCAGGAAGTTCTGGTTTTTAGTACCATTAAAATGTAACGCAATCATGAAGGAAGTAAAATCTGCAAAGTAATTAAACCAAAGCAATGAGAAAACCTGTGAAATAGTGCCTGCGACCCCCGAAATCACCATTAGGTCAGCAAACTGATCCTTGTTAAAGTGAAACCGGGCCTTCAAATAGTACTGCACAGCAAACAAAGGATTTCAACTACTGCATTCCAACACATGACCAGTGTTTGATTATATATGACTATTCCACAAACTCATATATAGGATAAACAAAACAAGTTCACTAGTTCAGTTACACTTCTCGTAGTTCTCTAAGTCTAAACCTTGCTCTTTACTCACCAATAGTGAAGCATAAAGGCCAACATCGGCCAGACTGCTGAAAAACGCAACAATTGCAGCTTGGGAAAATGTAGGGCTGCAAATCAAGAGCGAGAAACTAATTGAATTTCATGGATTTGGGAAAAGAGAAAATAAATGTTGGCTACTGAGCGCGGGAAAATCGACTGACCTAGTTTTCAACAATGCCATCAAATCAGGTATTGAAGGTAAAGCCTTAGACGTCTGCAATTCCGCATTTGAACTTTCATCCGAAACTTTTGGTTTTCCGTTTGAGAGCAATGGGGCAGAAATGCCGTCGTCTATGATCGAATCCGGTAGGAAAACCCTCATGTACATTACTGAAACCACCGCCACCGATGTCGCAACCTAATAATAATGACATCAGAGAAATCATATTCTACGAAAGGCATTGTTACATATAGAAATGAAGGAGAAATGAAATAGACAAGGAGAGCGTACCTGAAACATTGAGGGAGTTGATACGAAACGAGTAAATAGGGTTCCACAGACGAATGCAGAGGAACTAATCCCTGAGAGAATTCCAAACGTAGAGGCTCGTCGACCTTCTGGGACATTATCCGCCTGACAATTGATATGAACATGGTGTAAGCACTGTTTAGACTTGAGAGCAGAGAGCATTATGAAACAGAGAGAGGGAAAGTGTGACTGGATGGGCAGGTATATATGGCTAGGTCATGAAAGGCCTCAGAGAGAGCCCAATAGAGATATAGAGTTTGAAGCTCACCACATAGGCAAAGGCGATGCAGTGAACGCTGCCTTCGCAAAGCATGGCAGTGAGGGTCTTGGCCACAAAGTAAGCATAGAAGAAATTCCTTGTCCTGCTGTAAGCTAATATTCCTGTAACCAGTTTTGAATTAAAACAATTAGGTTTAAGTAATCCAAGCTAGGGAAAATATGAAAGCATGTATCTCTTACACAGTTATACGCATGCATGCAGAAGTAGTACCTAGGGGGATTATAGTCAAAACCAATGGAAATGTGAGCAGAGTTTTTCTCCCCCATTTGTCTGAGAGATTCCCTACCAAAGGCATCATCACCAGCGTTCCCAAGCCTACGATCTGCATATCATCACCATCGACACAAGAAAGTGAGCACTCTGCTTGTCCTTAATTCTAAGTACGTATACCATGTATGAAATATTAGGCCCATACAAGGTAGGTCTACGCACTCATAACTATCTCACTGCTATTCACTTCACTGTCGATCTTATAATGCAAGTGAATATTAAACACGTAAGTTCTATAATTTATGTTAGGTATTACCATTTACCAATATTAATTAAACATGTATGGTACATGCTTTGCTTGATCAATCTATAAAGAGCTAATAATTAAGAGCAAGCATATTTATGGGTGTACGTAGGACTTTTGTGGAAGTAGTGATGGGCAAGGATGAAGGTTGTGCCAAGATTTTAGTGGATCTCCAATTAAAGTGGCATGGATAGTGACACTCTAAAATAGTGATTGAGTGGGATGATGATGGCTTAATTTGTACAACAGAGTGTTGCGGACCCTTAATTCTGACTATTTGGCCGCACTATGGAAATTTCCTTTTCACTATTTTTCTTGTTTTGATCTGAGGGAAATTTCCTAGCTAGTTTTTACAACATTAGAGATGTGAGGAGACAAGAAGATTTTGTTGCTAGCTGGAATTACAATTAACCTCAGTCTAGCATAGAATATAACTGATTGAATATTTGGTTTGTATCTGATTGCGCGCGGTTAAAACAAAGCAACAACCAAATACGATGCGTACAGGAGATAAAACTGTTGAAAGGAAGATGGATGAGCAAGAATGTATTCCCCTAAAAACGTAGAAAATGAACAGCTCAATATGTTTTGCAAAAGAAAGTAAAATCAAAAGGTGACCCGTTCATTTGCTTGCGGAGAAAATAAAGAATAGATGAAAGCCTAGCTAGCTTTTGGCCAAGTATAGTGCTGAATACATATGGCAGTCGGCCGGCCGGCCGGCCGGAATGAAGAATTAGGTGAAAAGAACGAGTAGATCGAGTAGTACATACCGCTTGTTGAAATCCGGTGAGGTAAATAGCGATGGAGCACTCGTCTCTTCCTGGACAAAGTGCAGTCATTGTAACATCAGTAATAGCCGGGATCACCATGAACGTCGCGAAGTTGTGCAGAAAGATGGTCATGTAAAGGTGGCTGAGCCCCCCTGGTGATAGCTTATCCATTACTCTATAACGAGTCACCTCTCTATAGCTCACTCACTCTTCAATATGTCGATCTCAGTTGGACTCTAATTTCAACTGCTTGCTTTTGAGGGAAGGAGAGGAAGGCTAGGTAGCTGATGAACTGGAAATGGCTTCTCTCACTGCCATTTCCAAACCAACTGGTTGAAAGAAAAAAACTGAATAGCTAAAAGGAGAGACCTCGGTTGAAAAAAGAAATACGTGCATAATATGTGTCAAGGATTATATGATATAGGAATCTTATATATAGTATTGGCCTAGCTTTGTAAAACTATGTTTTGAATGAATGAGGAATATTGCCTAAAAGGAACAAATTAGTGCGTAGATGAAGCAAAGGATGCGTGGCTTGTAAGTTCTTCCCTGAATGAAAAGGGACAATTATAATGCGTGTGAATTGTAATTACGCTTTGAAGCGTGCAAGTGTGATCGATCATCTACCTCAACATGCACCTTTCAATAAATCAATTTACATTTGCTACACAGTTTCTATCCGAGTTGTTTTCACTTTTGATTACATTAATTTAAGTAGGACTTTAATATCTTTCCAATACTAACTTGGTTTGATAGGTTGGGACTTCGGGCTAAAATTGGGGTTAATTTAGTCCGTATTGAAGGCACCAAACCCATGTCGGATAGGTCAAACGTGAGACACCTTCTGATCGAAGGAAACGTTGGATGCTAAAAGTCAGGTCTGATTCAAGGCCCAGTTACAAGTAATAGGCCGAGAACTATAAAGCCCAACATCAATTTGTTCTCATTGAATCCGAGCGAGAAGCCAAATTAATTGATCACTCAAAAGTAAGTAACAACATGAACGTATATAATACCTACATGGGTTACGGGAAAAAGTGAAATATGTTAAACAGCCTAAGTCATCTCAATATTGTAGACCATAAATAACGTATCATGATCAATAAACAATAAACTATCAGACACCTCTAACTTATTCAAAAGCGCAGTCATTCTACACAGAGGAGGTCTCTCCAAGCGGCTTATGGTATCCCACCGATCCAAACTCTTCACAAAGCCCAAACCCAAGACCTAAAACAACCCTTGAAGAGAAGCCAAGACCTTCACCTGATAACCCATTCCTTCATCTGATCCAGGCTAGCGTTTCTGATATGCCCATAAGGCCATGACCCATCAGAAACCCGAGCCTCATTCTTTCACTAGTCTTCCCCAAGAAAAGAAAGGCCACCCCTATCACCTGATTTGACTGAGAGAGAAGAGAAGAGTTTCAGCACAACTAGATCGTATCGAGCAAACACCACCATCTTCGCCCGTTACATTAAGTCGTGGAACACCAACACTAAAACCAAGCATTATTACCAATGCCATTGAAACACAATGAACCACCTGCAACATCGAACCCAGCTTGAAAATCGACAATCCAAGAGCCACCCCACCAAAAGAAAGAGGAAGGATGAGTGTTGGTGTTGACACTCAACCTGGTTGTCCTCGAACATTGATTAATGAAATTATAATATATAATGGAATCGAATGTTTAGACTCTATAATTTTTGTATATGATAATAAGCATCAACTGACCAAAATTGTTTTAGTAGTTACTCCTTTAGTTTTACAATACAATTATAACGACACGCTATAATGAGAATACTTGTAGAAAAAATCCTACAATCAACACAATTTTCATATCCATATGTTGTCAGGGACAGAGGATTGTTATGGGCTAGGAGGGTTGTAGCCGGAGAAGTTTTTTGTACTTTGTTTAGTTATATATGTTTTTAATAGGCTAGGTCACCCAAACAACTATTATACTAGTCTAGGGTATCATTTCATTTTGACTTTTCTTCTCAAACATTTAATTTAGCTTGTAAATGAGTAAAGGTAAATGACACAGACATGACAATTATAATTGTTATTGGAATCATAGTCAAAAAAAGAAAAGATAAAAAATTAAATCTCACATAAAATAAAAAGAAATCCTAGAGTTCTAAGACTTATTTTCTCACCCCAATATAAAAAGACATCATAATTGTGATTTAGGAACGACGACAATGAACATTTTCAGCTTTGAGAATTATTAAAAATCGACTTCGGAACAAGATAGAAGAGGAGTTTCTTGATGATTGCATGCTGGTTCATATTGAAAGACAATAAGCTGATAGTATTGACAACGAGTCAATAATTGATGAATTTGCTACGAAAAATCGTAGAGTACAACTTAAGATTAGGTAGTCAAATTGTTTTCTTTTTTTATTTATATGTACTTATGCAAAATCTAGTGATTTGATTTTAGATTATAAAAAATATTATTTATTTATTTATTTTCATATATTTCGACATTTTTATCAAAGAGAAACTCAGCCCAAATTATTTTAAAATCCTGGCTCCGTCTCTGTGTGTTCTCGTCTACCGCCAACTCAGTCTCATTCATTTCATCTACTTCTATAATAACTAGAAACCGATTAATCAAAATTCTTTAAAAATTTAAAATCCTATCAGCTTTTGTACACTAAAAGTTTGATTAATAATAATAGCAATTTAAGAAAGTCGGTACATTTCATAAATTTGAACCTTCTTTTTAGACCCCACAAACACTAATAGAAGTTGAAGATGACTTGATGCTGTGGAGAAGTCGATTAAATAGTTGAGACTTGAGAGATTCTATTAGTATATAATAATAGTATAATGGTCCCAATATACAAAAAATGCACATTAGTGGGGTATATTCCCAAGGGTAGAAAACCAATATCTCATAAACAGCAAAGTAAATAACCTTTGAAATTCAACGTAATACTAATACTAGAGCAATTATCATATCCAGAAGACTATAGAACACTTTGAACAGAAAAATAAATAAATAAATAAATATTTTAGTTATGAAATATCTATTTATAACTGGAAAAAAGAAAAAAAAAACTGGGAGAGATACTCACAGATCCATAAGCAACTTTTTGAGAAAATGAACGAGCCTGGGATCACTGTTTGGTGAAGAATCCACGTGATTGCCTCGCTACGTCCAGGTCCACCTCGTTCCGTAATTTTCTATCGTTTTTGGCAAAGACGTGCAACTTGCACACCCTTAATTAAGTAATCAACTAATAAAAAGGCTTAACTAAGTAATTAACTAAACAAGCCTCACTTGAGTATACTCCGATGAATTATCTGTGTGGTGCACTCGTGCTAGCTGTGACATCGATCTCACATGAGTCATGTACCAAACACACATTGCCTCCAAGCCTTTTGAGTGTGATCACGTGGTGTTACATATCGTAAATGAGATCTGAGGGACCTCAATTAGATTTGTACTGCTATTATTTAAGTGCGACTTAATCCTATCACTTGCATAATTGCAAAGAGCCTTGTAGTGAGAGCTACAATATGCTTGTGATTCTCTGTAACAATGGATCGGATCATAAGATTCTTGTACGTAATAAAATGAAAAAACGTCTGCGCATCACACATGCTTGATGACATATCTAAATATCTGAAGTCTAGTTAATCTGTTAAAATATGAACTCCCTCGTGACTAACTCAAATGGCAATCAAACATATTTTTGATATTGTGAAAATATATAAGAACCCTTTTAGCGCATTTTCAAGTAAGAAATAGAAGTATACGTCATTTCTTCAATAATTTTGAATTATGAGTTTCGACTTCACATTCGTAGTGTGGTAATGATAATATCTTGCGTTATTGAAACACATATACAAATTAGGCAGTTGAATTGAACAGCTGTCACAATGATTTCCACGCCTTGGAGTCACGTTTTTTCTTATCCTTGGTCCTTTAGTGGAGTGCTAAACTAAAGACGTTTGACAATCGTCATATTAATGACATCGATTGATATGATAACCAAACATTCACCTCTTACATTGAATCATGCGGTAACAACATTAACCCTAACTGGTATTGCAAAACTATTTTGTTTTCTTTCGATAAGAGAATAGTGGCTGGGTGAGCTACAAAGCAATATTAGGTCTAGTCTTTGACAAGGAAAAGTTAGAGTTCAAATTACAGACCTCCTAATACCAGAAAAATCTCTGCAGTGGCCGTCCCAATTACAACCCAGAGAATCTTCAGTACACGGCGTCTACCTATACATACGATTTGAATGGTCAAGATTAGATGACTTCATATAAATACATGATGAACTCTGTGTATAAAGTATTTTAAATGGCTAAGATTACGCCGTGTACCGTACATATAAGAATTTCTGATTGCAACCTAATGTCAGTAATGTACTTTCACTTAACCAACTTGATTTCGAATTATATGCTTTTATTTCCTTTTCTTCTAGATATATACGTTATTTATATTTTTGAAAATAATTAATTTCAGAACTGAAAAGAGTTGGAAGTTTTTCAGTTCAAAGTTCAAACTGAGCTCTATTTTGGAGCGCAGGCCCAGCCTTTGTCTTCATCCCTATCAACGTGTTCAAATTTTGACACCAGCAATCACGCACAAAGCTACGCGCGTGCATTTGGGGTCTTTATTTGATTGGTAATAAATAAAAAATAAAAACCTTAATTAGTAGCCAGCAGGACTTTTTATTTCTGGCTTCTCATTCTCCTTCTCCCACTACCACTCCATTTATTCTCCCTCTCCACTAACTCTTCCATCTCTGAAATTCCAATGGACTCTCTGACCCTCTTCTGTACTGGTGCCCTCCTCGCCGGTGGGCTCTACTGGTTCGTCTGCGTTCTCGGCCCAGCCGAGCGCCAAGGCAAGCGTGCCGCAGATCTCTCAGGAGGCTCTATCTCCGCCGAAAAAGTTCAAGACAGTTACAACCAGTACTGGTCCTTCTTCCGTCGCCCTAAGCAGATCGAAGCCTCCGAGAAAGTCCCTGACTTCGTAGACACCTTTTACAACCTCGTCACCGATATTTACGAGTGGGGTTGGGGCCAGTCCTTCCACTTCTCCCCTTCAGTCGCCGGCAAGTCCCACAAAGATGCCACGCGCCTCCACGAGGAGTTGGCCGTCGATCTCATCAACGTCAAACCCGGTGCCAAGATCCTCGACGTCGGATGCGGCGTTGGCGGGCCGATGCGCGCGATTGCAGCTCACTCGCGCGCGAATGTGGTTGGGATCACCATCAACGAGTACCAGGTGAAGAGGGCCCGCCTGCATAACAGGAAGGCCGGGCTTGACTCACTCTGCGAGGTTGTCTGCGGCAACTTTATGGAGATGCCGTTCCCGGATAACAGCTTCGACGGCGCGTACTCGATCGAGGCCACGTGCCACGCGCCGAAGCTGGAGGAGGTGTACGCGGAGATCTTTAGGGTTCTGAAGCCAGGAGCGCTTTACGTGTCGTACGAGTGGGTGACGACTGACAAGTACAACGGTGACGATGCGGAGCACAGGGAGGTGATTCAAGGGATCGAGAGAGGTGATGCTTTGCCGGGGCTGAGAACCCACCTGGAAATCGCCGAGTCGGCGAAGAAGGTAGGGTTTGAAGTTGTGAAGGAGAAGGATCTGGCGAAGCCTCCAAGTGAGCCCTGGTGGACTAGGTTGAAGATGGGCAGGATCGCCTACTGGCGCAACCACATTCTCGTTACCGTGCTCTCCTTCTTGGGAATTGCGCCCAAGGGAACTGTGGATGTTCACGAGATGCTGTTTGTCACCGCTGACTATTTGACCAGAGGTGGTGAGACCGGAATCTTCACTCCGATGCACATGATCCTGTGCCGGAAGCCGGAATAATAATCTTCTCAAGTCACAATGGTACTGACGTGTATCACCGATCAAAACCCCCGCCCTTGTTATTTTAGTCCCTTTTTTAATTTTTGTTTTCGGTTTTAATTTGTCTTCCTAGGCTCTGTTCTTTTTCTTTTTGTTATTTTGACAGTCTAATTTATTGTATTTCCCATTCGGAATTATTTGAATTTTCGTTTACATTCGAGATTTCTAGTGTTTGGCTAGTAATAATGTAATTTTCGGTCTTAGTTTTCTCCGTTTTGTAGTTTGTCTGGACTATGAAGCATCTAGTGATCTAATCTGTACCAGATGTTTAGATTCTTTTTTTTTGGTAAATCAGAAAAATAAATCCGATCTGAGAACATGTTCTAGAAGACGACAGAATATCCTGATATATTTGGATATATGTCGGAACATCGTGGATATCGTCGACAACAGAAAAAACACCAAAGATCATATCTGTCCCGAAGTTTGGTCTGCGACTAGTAACTTTAGGGCTCGGTTCCTAATTGCTTACAGAAAATTAGAAAAGGTGTAAAGCTAGGCTAGAATGAGAAACTGTAGTCAGAATTTATGTTAATTAATGTAACGTAAAAATGTGATAAGAAGGCAGAATGTTTTTTCTAATGTAACGTATACATAAACGGCTATGATAAGTGGGCTAGGGGGTTAAGGAGAGGTAGTGAGCACATGTGATGGCATGTGAGGTTAGGTAGAGAGGAAGTGTGCCTTGTTCTTCCCTGCGGGCAAGTGGGAAGTGAGAAGCCGCCAAATGAAGGAGTGTTGGCATTTCAACTTTTCAAGTTATGTGTGTCATGTTGTGCGTGTGAGTTTTTGCCAAGGGGCCTCGAAACATGCCGACAGATGGGGTCGCCCACTGGGGTTTGGATCTCTCGTCTCTCACTCATTGTTTTCTTTCTTCCCTCTACTCCTCTCCTTCCAAGTTCCCCCCCATCTGTAAATGTTGTTTTGTTTTTTCTTTTTTACATATTTCTGCCACCCTGTATATACTCGCAACTTATTAATATATTTTATTTATTTCATACGTAATATTAAATATTTGATATGTGCGTCTTATTTTATTTTTGGTCCTGAATAATGCATCTGCCACATTGGAGATAGTTGGCAAGAGATCTGAGATTTACTCTCAATTATCTGGTCTCTGTGTGTAGACTTTCAGCTGGCAAAAACGAACGGTTGAGTTCGAGCTAAATAATAGACTCACAGGCGAAAAATAATTTCAGGGGCTTCACCTGAACTGGGGAGATTATTGATGAGTGAGTTAAGAGAAGGGACCTGAAAGATTTTGATCATCAGTAGCATATATACTTCTGTAATTGATGAACATGAAATAATTTGTCCAGGCATTAAAAATGGTCTATTTGTCACATCATTACGAATCAGACTGCTATTTAATTTTCATCTTGGAAGCATTTCAGATATTTTGTTGCTTTGGGATTTTGTTGACTTTTTTGTAAGAAAATATCCCACTTTGTAGTAGACATTTTTGACTAAAATTCTTCCAGTGAGTTGTGAAATAGTATTGTATCTCAGAAAGAACATGAATAGTGGTGTTGCTAATTAGATGTGGAAAGTGGAAACATTCATTTTTTTTTCTTCTTTATGTTTTTCAAAGTAAAAACCTTATATTATTTCTAGTCAGTCACGTCTTCATTGAATCATTGCAGGACAATGAAGCTTAGTTTTTAGAGTCTGGATCATTGAGAGACGGTGTATAATTCAAGGGTTCATTGCATTCTATGGTATAACAAAAACAAATTATAAACCAAGCATACGCTGATGTTGTTCTATGCATTCATATGCTTGGATATCTGATATCTCCGGGCCCAATTGTAATCAAAATATGAAGTAGACCCTGCTCAAGGTGGCCTTTTCTCGACCGATCAGATATTCATAATCCAGCCAATAAACCAAAACCTAAAATTTTCGTGAAGGAAAATTGTTTTGTTAGATGCGTTACGTAAAAGCAACCTCAGGGGAGAAAATATCATGTATTGGTGGGAGATTCAAATTCATGTGGTTTTTCTGAAAGAAAAAAAAAAAAAAAAGCCCAGATATTTTTTACATGTCGTGTCTTTTGGGCTAACGCAAACTTATGGACTCTGTGTGATGGTAGAGACGATTTTATGGTATATAAATATCCCAAAATACCCCTAGATACCGCATAATATTGTGTCAATCAGTCAATAGATGATATGAACCACAAGCAGAAGGAGTGGTTGTGGACTAAAGCCACTGCAGATTTCAAGATAATTCACGGTGCTCCCTCATACCACTCTTCCCTGTACTTCCCTGTACGCTCATAGCTTCAAGCACACTCTCAGCTTCAGATCAATGGCCACCATCACAAATTTCGTAGCAAAACCACCTCTATCTCTATCTTCAATACCCAAAGCCACCTCTCTTTCCCACCACCGTTCCTTCTCATCCCTAGTCACCAAACTCAACCCTCTAGCAACCAAACTAAAAGCCAAACAAGCCCGCTTCAACTTGACCGCAAAGGCCACGGCAGCCCCGGGCACTAAGAAAGTAGAAAGCGATGAAAGAGTTGTACAAATCCACAGCATATCGGAATTCGATGATGCCCTTCAATTGGCTAAGGACAAGCTCGTGGTGGTCGAATTCGCAGCCAGCCACAGCTTAAAGAGCAGGAAAATGTACCCCTTCATGGTTGATCTCAGCCGCACGTGCGCCGACGTGGAGTTCCTATTGGTGATGGGAGACGAGAACGAGAAGACCAGGGAACTATGCCGGAGGGAGAAGGTCGAGAAGGTTCCGCACTTCAGCTTCTACAAGAGCATGGAGAAGATTCACGAGGAGGAAGGCATCACCGGCGACCAGCTAGTCGGAGACGTGTTGTACTACGGCGACAACCACTCGGCGGTGGTGCAGCTGCATAACCGAGAGGACGTAGAGAAGTTGATTCAAGATCACAAGGCTGACCATAAGCTGGTAGTGCTTGACGTGGGGCTCAAGCATTGCGGGCCCTGCGTGAAGGTGTATCCGACGGTGGTGAAGCTGTCGAGGAAGATGGAGGACACGGTGGTGTTTGCGAGAATGAACGGCGATGAGAACGACAGCTGTCTGCAGTTCCTCAAGGACATGGAGGTGGTGGAGGTGCCGACGTTCTTGTTCATTAGGGACGGTGAGATTTGCGGAAGGTATGTGGGTTCTGGGAGGGGTGAGCTTATTGGTGAGATTCTGAGATACCAAGGAGTGCGTGTCACTTACTAAATTTGGATTAATTAGAAAACTACATGTACAAAATTTGGTCATCTATGAATTGTGACCATATACATGAGTAGTGATGAGATATGAATTAATGTAGAACCTATTGGTTACTTTGTACTACTTCTCTTTGGTGGTAAAATTTGAAGGTAACAAAAATGAGAAGCAATGCAATTTAGACGAGAAACATGTTTAGGGCCTCTGCTCATGCATTGTAAGAATTCAACAGATGAATGGTTCCAATGTGGAAATCATGTCGATCAATTCAGTTTAGTTTCAGTTTTATATATGCTTGTTATTTCTCTTGAACACTTTATTCTCCAAGGGCGTCATGTTTTTGTGATAATGAAGACTTCGAGAGATTTCTCTCTCGCAGCGGACTCTTCCTCCTCTTTCTTCTATCGTTCTCCTCGAATGTCATTTCCTATACGAAAATTATAAATAGTACAGAACAAACTGGGTTTAATATAACCTGGAGTGGTCTATATATCAACAAGATTATAACTCAGAACTGCTACTCATTACGTTAACGAGTACCATGAGTTTCTAGGAACTGCTAGTTTCCTTCGAATAGTCATTATGCTCAACTATTCGAAGCAGAATTTGATCTATGTTGAGTCAGCAGAGACCACAATTTATGCATGCGTAAACAAAATTTAAAGACACTAAAAATGTAGAAACTCACCTTCCAAGCCACAGGAACAAGCTTGTCATTGGCCAAACTTGTTTCAGTTACGTTGGCACCTCCATCGATCATCCTTAAGTAAAAAGAAACATTTAAATCAAAAAACATTAAAAGAAAAGAAGAAGGGAATCGAACTGAGGGTAAAAACATATTATAAAAACAACAAAAGCAGACTATGTACTAGCTACTAGGGCATCTCAAGATAGATTACTAAGAAACCGGGTTCCTTGCAAGAAAAAGAACCAGAACAGAAGAATAACATGAAAATGAAGCTAGCTAGATAGAAATTGGTATTCAAGGGAGTTACCTTACTCCTGCTGTGCAATCGATCACACATGAGGTGTCCTCACCAAGGTTATAGATCCCAGTTGACAGAATTTTAGCCATAAAGTTGGGGTGACTATTATCAACGTCCTCCTGGACATGGAGTACAAATTTGCAACAGTGAAGCTGACACGGTCAAATCATTGTCCTCCCAAACAATAGCCAACTTGAGAGAACACAGTTACCCAGGTGGGTTCCTATTTGGAGCAAGTATGAGTTTCTGAGAGCAAGTTGGCCTTCATCCAAATATGAAACTACGGGACGGGGAAGGATCTTCCCAATAGTGGGGAGGCCTTGTACCGGTCTAGGCAGATAATCGTACTGCTTAGTATCATACACGTATACGCCCGGAACATAGATCGATCGACTTGTGTGTAAAGAAGTCCCTTTTGCCGTAAGGGATATCGATAAATGTCCCAAAAGCAACAGCTATTTCCTTCTCAACTATGTCGAAGCTACCTGATTTCAGATCATAACAAGAGATGTTGCATCCATACCTCTCTTCACCGATGAGCATGTAAATGCGATTCTTATAAACACCATAGAGGTTCTTCCATGGATGGTCCATAAACAGGGCCTGGCTGCTTATAATTTTCCACGGATAGAACTATTGAAGGGTTTACTACTTCACTGTAGTTTGTACGTGATAATCTACCTGACTATAAGAATGTCTCGTATAGTGGGGAAAATTCTGCTATACGTAATATGCAGCTCCTGCTTCCCAGCCAAAATCTTCAAATATCACACCTCAAACCCCCCTGCTATGCACGTGCCTCACTCCGTTTAGTTGAATGTATATGATGCAGCAGCATTGCACCACAGACAAGCCCCTCGTATAGTTCAGGTTTCAGACTCCAGTCAAAATTCGTCAGCTATTTTATTGCAAAGACGACCAGATCTCACGGTTTTCAAATTTGTCGTGCTCAACAATTGGAGTTCATTTCGTTTATGGCTTTGCTTGTCCATCAATATAGCTCTCTGTTGAATTTTAAGGATCCAAGCCAAGCCCATATGATATTTTGCGACATGCAAAGTCTAATTATAAATGACTGCATGTTCTGTATTATATATAAAATCTTCTATATATATACATGCGCACTTCCATTGCAAGAAGTAGTTTGGTGTTAGCAATGCATTCCACTATTTTATAGATGCAATAATCAGTATCCTTCATGAACTTCAAGGGAATTGTAGTAACAATAGCACACAACTTAATTTTGCCCATCTCGAAGACTAGTTCAGGCATTGGTATGTTATTGTAAGACTATAACCATTACTTAAGTAACGATATATGTAGCTATGTTTGTTCATTTTTTTTCCCCATCAGTATCTAGCTTATATTAATGGTTTAGATTTCAGATAAATGTACCAAAAGAAAACAACTCACTGAAACCTTATTATGGTATTGAAATCTCATCAGCGCATGCAGATCGATATCAATAGTACCAGCACAGCACATAGGTTTGATTCGATCTATTGACAGATCAATCTTATCTCGAATTAATCTTGCAATGATATTTGGAATTGACATCGCAACTGCCTAAATCAAACCTTACAACTACATTTATTCAAAACTATGACAGCTGTTTTGCTAGTGTGATTGGAAAACTGAAGTCTACCTAAATTTCTAAATATATCCTCGCGAAAAGGCTAATTTCCTTGATTATAATTCATGTATTAGTTCATTCTAAAAAAAAAAAAATCATGTTACAGTTACTTTAGCCGGAAAACAACAGGCAAAATAGAGTGCTACGTCCTACTTGTTTGTCGGCTGTGATAATATTCTAGGTCTATCTCCATTCACTGAGAACAAATCCAACCTCATCATATATACTCAAGTTAAAATAAAGCAGAAGAAAGCAATGAGAATCATCAAAAATATCTATAATTTGTATTGTATGAATATATAATCCATCAGGCAGCGCACCAATTACAGTTTGCTTAATCAAAATCCTGAAAAACCTAATGAATTTGAGACTAAAAATTTACAAAAAGAAAAACCAAATTCCATATGAAGAATCCTGGACCGGAAAAAAAAATTCGAGAAATTGACGATATGTATCAATTTACTTTAACCATGGGCTTCAATTGTAGAGGACTCGGCGGAGCCATGGTTCTTCTCTTCCATAGATTGATCTCTTTCCTTGGCTGCAACTCCACGTCACCTCTCGGAGACCCGCCTAGCGTCAACGGCGCCGAGAAAGCAATTCCGGTATACTCGCGCTCGTGATCTTCATGATCGATATTTTCTACATCTTCATCCGAATGATAGTTCCGGCTGTTATCGTCATCATGACCTGGCGCCACCTTGGCCTGCTGCGCTTGCCAATCAAAGTTGGCAAAAGGGTGCCCTCTTCCGCTCGCAAACCGCTGCATCTGACTCAATGACGGCGCTCTATCCGGAAGCCCCGCCGCTTTGGTTTTATAATCAACATCGGCATCGGATTTTCTTCTCGGATTTGCACCACTGAACATCCTTCGAAACGCAGACGCGTGCTTCTTAACCTCCCTAGGAGACCACGAAGATGGCTTTGGTTCATCTCTGGGAGGTAAACCTGCGCGTTTTGTCTTCTTGATTTGTCGGTGTTCTTGTTTCTTTTGCTTGATCTGTCCCATGCACGAAACCTTGGGCGATGTGGGTTCGACTTCATCTACGCTCCCGAAGCTATTGCTTCCGACGTTCCTCGGCTTTCTCCGAGCTTCGTCCGGAATAAGCGGCCCGGAGAACCCTGCCCGTCCGCCGTGAGGTTTGTGCTTAGGGCTGTAAGATGCGCCGTGAAAGTAAACCGCAGACGCAACTTTGGGGAGGAATTTCAAGATCTTGCTTCTGGATTTACCTTGCTTCTGAAGTTCCATTGAATTATGAAACGTCTTCTACAGTCCAATACTCGAATTGGGTGAATGGGTAATCTGACGAGTACCTGTAGTTTATATAAGGGTGTGTCTTATAAGATGTGAGCTGACACCTTCAAACAAAAGGGAAAGAAGGGCTGGTCAAACAAGGTGGTGTGACCTAGCTTAATCTTATTCGTTTAGGATTGAATTAATTAACACAGCTTGCCTTTCCCATTGGTTTCCGGATTTATCTTACCCAAGTTTTTTTTCCTTTTAGTTTTGGGTAAGTGCACATTCAACATTTTAATCACAAGGACTAAATAATTGACTTTTTTTTAGCTGGGTTTTGTCGATTTATGACTTGTAAATACTGTAATTGGTTCAATCATTAATCATTACACGTTGGTTTTATAAGATATATAATGATGAATTGACAGAGTTATTAGAGGATGAGAGGATGAGATCATGAGATACTGATACATATGGTTGGCTTTTAAAAAATTTAAGTTGTTTTTCTTGATAGAAAATATCGAGTAGGAATGTTTCTTCTTGGACGTATATAAATTTTGTTAGGTAAATGGGAAAAGGCATGAAATTGAGAAATGGTTAGGTGGATCTTATATTTCAATTGATTGGTGATATTTCTGAAAAAAAAAAAATTGTGAATATTATAACCCATCCAGATAATTAAACTAAAATCTACTTTGCTTTGGACGTCTCCTGGTCAAATCTATATCATCAGTTACAATTTGGCAAAGGGTTAATTAACAACTTTGATGAAGTTTTCCTCTCACCCGGTAATGCATCCTTTAATTGACTGATCCACCATAATACTGAGCAAAAATACTTTGTAATTACGATGACCAATCCATGTTAATTTGTGGTTGAAATGTCATTTGAAGCACACAGTTTAAGTTAAGATACATAAAGGTTTGCATCAACCGGTTAGGGTTTGAAAGCTTCAAATGGTCTCCCAAGGCTCCACCATGTTGAAAATTGAATAGCAATTAATAAATTTAGGTGAGAAGCAGATGTAGGTAATCGTAATTGGTCTTATTCAGATATATAGCTAGGAACAATCAGGTTATATATTCAGATAGTTTTGGGTAGCACTAGTTTGACTTGTCATTGATAAGGTCAAATGCGCGCGCGTCTGCATCAACATGCGACATGAGCTTGAACTTGTCGTCTGTGTTTAAATTAGATGATTGATGTAAGCAGCAGCTAGGGCACACAGTTTAGACTCGAGCAACTGGGAAGCAAACTAAGTCAGCTGATCGAGAACTGTTAGTATACAAGTTTATTAATTCCATGTGGGTGTGGTCGGTATGAAACTACGAACTCCATGTTGGACTTTGGTTCAATTAGGGAAGCAAAATTAGATAAATATGAACTATGAAGCCTTTGCTTCATAGTTCCTAGAATATATAGGAACTATGAAGCTTCCTCTGCCTACTAATCTAAACTTAAATATATGATGCGAACTAGACAATGTAAACCAATTTCTGAATGTTCACAATACAAATAGATCATATGCATAACCATAATCGTTAGACTTTTAGTTTTGAGTAAACTTACCATCATTATGAATCATAGCTCCTTCCATTGATATAAACCTGAAACACAAAAGTATTAGGCAAGGCCTTCTGTTAATCACCACAATAAGCTTCTCAATGGACAGAACTTACGCTATGTCTCGTGGTGATAACAGGGACCAATACCATCTATTTATATAGAATCATTAACCCTAAAGAGTCCTCCCATTAAGGACATCCCTTGAGAGTTAAGTCTTCTAATTAGATTCCTGATACAATACTGATTAGTTGTCTAACTTCTAGACTATGAATAGGATTCCTTATAATAATGATCTAATACACGAAATCATTATTAACTGGATATAGTTCTGTATTTGTTTCCATGTAGAAATAGATATTGTCATTAAGCATAATTATCATTTAATATGTGATAAGTCCATATTGATCTAACAATCTCCCACTTGGACTATCACTCGCCATAAATGATAACTCGCACTTGAGAATGACAACAAATGTTCTACCTACTGTAGTGCGCGCCGAAAAACAAATGAACCAAAAATCCCTTCACAACATGGTCAAATTACAGTCACTTATGCAGAACAAGAACCAAGTTACACTTTGACAAAAATGCAGAGGTTCTGTATCACAACACAAGCTTTTGTAATCCACATATGTCAATCATGCAGTATTGAAATATATGTTAATGTGTATTGACAAGTAAAAACATATATCAAGTCCTACTTTATGTTCTTAAAACCAGAACTCAAGCAAACTTTACTGAACACCAATAATCTCAACTTTGCTTGTACTGTAGTTTCATGCTAAACATGAATGAGATTATCTGATAGCAAGTATATATATGACTGGAACCATAAAACAATTATTTTCAGAACAATCATAAAGCTGCAGAAACATAAAATTCTGAAATACCTCAACTTTTATTTTAAAAACTGTCATTACAAAACTAAGTTGCAATTTGAACTGATATCACAACCGAAAACACAAGAACTCAGAAAACAAAATATTTTTAAGTTTGCTCCTACTGGTCCTAACTCCCACTGAACCTAAGCATCTAAGTTTGGAAGAATTCCAATGCTTTCTGCATGCTTCTTGAATACCTTCACTGGTAGTGCTTTGGTGAAAGGGTCTGCAAGCTGTGAGTTGGTGTTTATATCCAAAACAGTTACCTCACCATGCTTGACTCTTTCTCTAACACTATAATATTTCAATTCTATGTGTTTTGAGTTGCTGGATCTTTTATTGTTCTTGCTAAAGAACACAGCAGCCTCATTATCACAGTATATAACAAGTGCATCCGCCACAATGTGACTCAATACTTTAGTCTGCTCTAGGAAATTCCTAATCCAAAGCCCTTCACACATTGTTTCATATACTGCTATATATTCAGCTTGCATGGTGGAGGTTGTGATTAAGGTTTGCTTCATTGTTTTCCAAGCAACTGCTCCATCCGCCAGCATGAACACATAACCACAAGTTGACTTGTTTGAGTCTGGAAAATTCCCTGCAAAATCAGAATCTGAGAAACCAACAAGTTTCAGATTCTCAACTCTTCTGTACACAAGCATGTGACTCTTTGTTTTCTGTAAATATCTAAGAACTTTCTTTCCAGCCACCCAATGTTCTGGTCCTGGATTTGACTGAAACCTTGACAGCATTCCAACAGCAAATGCCAAGTCTGGTCTGGTACAGACTTGAGCATACATGAGACTTCCAACAAGTCTAGCATATGGTTTTGTTTTCATGTTTTCTTTCTCAGCTTCACTTTGTGGACACTGACTCTTAGTGAGTTTATCACCCTTAGACATGGGAACCTCTCCATTTGAGCACTTTTCCATATTAAATCTTTTAAGAACTTTAGTAATGTAATTCTGCTGAGATAATCCCAACAACTTTTGTGCTCTGTCCCTTTTAATTTCTATCCCTAGTACATAGGATGCTTCACCTAAATCTTTCATGTCAAAATTCTTTGACAGAAAGCTCTTGGTATCTTTAAGCAGCTTGAGATTGCTACTGGCCAAAAGTATATCATCCACATACAGTACTAAGAATATAAATTGGTTCCCTACTGTTTTTAGATAAATGCACTCGTCCACTAGATTTTCAGTAAAGCCAAAAGAAGAAATTACTGAATCAAATTTCTTATACCACTGCCTAGAAGCTTGTTTTAGACCATAGATAGATTTTCTTAATCTACAGACTAAGTTCTCATTTCCAGCTTCAATAAATCCTTCGGGTTGCTTCATGTAAATTACCTCCTCAAGCTCTCCATTTAAAAATGTTGTTTTGACATCCATTTGATGCAGCTCCATGTCATAATGTGCCACCAAGGCCATGATAATCCTGAAGGAGTCTTTACATGAGACTGGAGAAAATGTCTCAGTGTAATCAATACCCTCCTTTTGTGAGAATCCTTTTGCCACTAGCCTTGCTTTATGCCTCTCAATACTTCCAGTTGCATCTCTCTTGGTTTTATAAACCCATTTGCAACCTATTGGCTTCTGTCTAGGATCAGGTTCAACTAATTCCCAGACTCCATTCTTCTCCATAGAATCAATCTCAGCTTGCATGGCCTCCTGCCACTTGTCAGAATCTTGACTTGCTGCTGCTTGATCAAAATTTGTTGGATCATTGTCTTCTGCACAGTCTTCATTAATGTCTGTTTCAGCCAAGTAGACAATGTAATCACTATCTCCCCCCCCAAAAATTTGATTTTCTAGCTCGTTTGGATCTTCTACGTTCAGGATTAAGATCATTTTGTGGTTCTATAATGTGAGATGCTGCAACAGTTGGTTCTGCTGCGGCTGGTTGCTCATCAATTTGCATTTCTTGATCAATTTCTTGATCTGCTGCATTTTGATTTTCTATAATGATGTCATCTGCTATTTCTTCAGTTTCAAAAGGCAAAACATTTTCCCAATCCTCATCAGTCACAATTTCTTCAAAATCTAAGGATAAATCCTCATATTCTGTATTGTGAACTTTTTCATTTAAGAATTTGACTTGATGAGTTTCAAAAATTCTAGGCTTATGTTTAGCAGAATACAGCTTATAGCCCTTAGATTTTTCTGGATAACCTATGAAATAGCAGCTTATGGATTTGGGATCAAGCTTGCTCAAGTTTGAATTATAAATCCGAGCTTCTGCATTACAGCCCCATACATGACAATGGTAAAGACTTGGTTTTCTACCGCACCATAATTCAAAAGAAGTTTTCTCAATGGCCTTACTAGGTGTTCTGTTGCAAATGTAATTTGCAGTTTTCAAGGCCTCTCCCCATAAGAATTTTGGTAAGCCAGTTGTACACATCATACATCTAACTATATTTAGAAGGGTTCTATTCTTTCTCTCTGCAACACCATTTTGTTGTGGATTATATGGTGTTGTATATTGAGCTTTAATTCCATGCTCTTGTAAATACAAGGCAAATGGACCCTTCTGTTGACATTTTTCTGTATATTTTCCATAAAATTCTCCACCTCTATCCGATCTTACTGTTTTGATTTTTCTCTCTAGCTGATTCTCTACCTCAGTCTTGAAGATTTTAAAAGCTTCAAGTGCTTGAGATTTTTCTGATAGTAAAAAACATAACTGTATCTAGAGAAATCATCAATAAATGTAATGAAATACACATTACCACAGATAGTTTGGTGGTTAAATGGACCACAGATATCAGTATGTATGAGTTCCAGTAAATTTTGGCTTCTTACTACAGTCTTCTTTCTTTTATTTGTCATTTTTCCCTTAAAGCATTCCACACAATCATTAAGATCAGAAAAATCCAATTCATTTAGGATATTGTTTTTAACCAGAATTTTCAGTCTCTCTTTTGAAACATGGCCGAGTCTTCTATGCCATAAATATGCAGACTTTTCATTTTGTTTGGTTCTTTTAACACCAATTAAGGCATTAGTACTGTTAGTGTTTTCTTTTTCAACAAGGGAAATCTCTTGTTGAGACATAGAACAATTAAGCTGTAAATAATCATTCAATATCACACCAGAACCAATCTGTTTTGAATTTCTAGAAATAATAATTCCATTATTATCCATCAAAAGTATACAACCAGCTTTAATCAGCTGAGAAACTGAAACTAAATTCCTTCTAATGGAAGGTACATAATAAACATTATCCAAAATTAAAAGATTTTCATATCCTAGATCAAGCTTGAGGGTTCCTATGGCTTTGACTCCCACTCGCATGCCATTGCCTACTCTCAGGTTCACCTCATCACTTCTTGGGACTCTCCTCTTTGTGAATCCCTGCAAGGAATTAGTGACGTGAATAGGAGAACCAGAATCTATCCACCAAGACTGGGGTTCAACATTTATAAGATTAATTTCTAAGGAAAATACTGTATTAGAAATTTTCTTACCCTTTTTAGCTAGCCAAGCCTTATAACCTGTATAGTCCTTTTTCATGTGACCTACTCTCTTGCAAAAGTAGCACTTGAATCTGAATGGTCTGTTTTCTTTTGGTCCTGTGGCTGCAGATGCCTTGGTGATGGTTTTGGTAGGCTTGAGTTTGTTTTGAGTCTTTTTCTTCTTAGGCTTCTCAACTAGGTTGACTGTGAGGGACTGAGACTGGTTTTTCTTGATCCTAGATTCCTCATCAACACAGATTGAGATGAGTTCATCTGGGGTCCAGTTTTCCTTTTGAGCATTATAACTTGTTCTGAGATTGTCAAAACTACTAGGGAGTGTGTTCAGTGCATGATGCACCAACAATTGATCTTTTACTCCCACTAACATCTCTCTCAGCCTGTTGTTGATGTTAATCAACTCCATTATATGCCCTCTTACACCCTCAGGTCCTGTTCCAGAGTACTGTATGGTATGATACTCTTTGCTCAGCCTAGCTATTTCAGCTTTTTCACTTTCTTTAAACTTAGCTGCCACAGCCTCAATGAAATCAGTAGCTAATTCTGGTTCCTCAACACAACCTCTCACTGATCTAGACATAGAACTTCTAATCACATTCTTGGCCATCATATTAGATCTCATCCACTTCTTATGGTGAGCTTTGACTGAGGGTTTATCATCTTCTGTTGGGGTATCAGGTTGTTCTTCAAGAAAACAGAATCCTATTGTCTCATGCATAGAAATGTAGTTTTCTACAGAATCTCTCCAGGCTCTAAAGTTTGAACCAGTAAGCACTAAGACATTGTTGAAGGTCATGTAGGTGTTACCTAAGGAGCAAAAGAAAAAGTTTTTTTGTGAGTTCTTAATTTTGTAAAGCTTTTAGAGTTTTCAGTGTTTTATGAATTAGTTTAGGTTAATCAAACCATAACAGAAACACTCATAAAACAAAACATTCAGAAAACTCAATACATTTATACTTGCATTCACATCAGTCCATATCCTTAAAACAATACTAAGTAACACTTTTGAGCAGAAACTTAGCATACTGTAAATCTTTATCAATAAGCCACACTTGATAAAAACATGTTATTCAAGGAACCAAATCCACATCTTTAGACAGAAGATTAAATTCCAAGTATCCTGATTTATTCTTATCAAATATGCTTACTGCTGTTTGCATTTTAAATCATACTTCGGCACTTCTTTGGAAGATAAAAAGCATTATTTAAAACACAAAACACAACTTTCAGTTTGTTATACCATATGATCTCTTGGAAATATGAATGAAAAATGCTTTGTGCAATATATTCAATCATACCAACAGAAAATCACAAACTTGTTTGAGCTTGAAAACTTGATTTCTATCCAGGTTACCCTTTGTAAGAAAACTAAGCTCTTGTGCCTGTAAAAACCTTTCAATGCATAAATTTTGGGAGACTTTAACGACTACATGCATCATTATCAATTACAGAACACATACTTCAATTCAATTCCATAGAGCATAATCTGTATTGAAATATCATCCAGCCACAGAACAACACAATCACCAACTTATGTGCACGCTGGGAGTGCTCTAGGGTTCTTATGCAATATATATATAGATATACATGCTTGAATTGAAAACAAAATTTCAGAAAAACCTGTTTTGCTTTTTCCCCAATTTGCTACAGAACACAGCGGAAGCTATAAACTTGATGTAGCAACTATTTATTGGCTTTCTTGATCCACAGCAATCGGGTTTTGAATCCCATAAGAGACGTAAAAGTCTTCAGCGCTTCCAATCCAGTCTTCGTTCCATCTTCTTTATATGTTATGAATACATCCGCCACCGTTGCGAACTCATCCGCCAGGATACATCCGCCACTGTTGCGAACTCATCCGCCAGGATGCATTCGCCACGGTCAATTCTGGCGAGCGGTTGACTTCTGGTGAGTAGGTCGAGACTGGATCCGCGCTTGCTTGTGGGTCGAGCCAAGAATTGGTTAACAGGCAAAGCCCATTAACCCGTAAAGCAAAATTTTTGTTTGAGAAAACCCTAAAACGATTTTGTTATGCAAAACTGAAAATTTTGTGAACCTTTATGGCTCTGATACCAATTTGTAAACCAATTTCTGAATGTTCACAATACAAATAGATCATATGCATAACCATAATCGTTAGACTTTTAGTTTTGAGTAAACTTACCATCATTATGAATCATAGCTCCTTCCATTGATATAAACCTGAAACACAAAAGTACTAGGCAAGGCCTTCTGTTAGTCACCACAATAAGCTTCTCAATGGACAGAACTTACGCTATGTCTCGTGGTGATAACAGGGACCAATACCATCTATTTATATAGAATCATTAACCCTAAAGAGTCCTCCCATTAAGGACATTCCTTGAGAGTTAAGTCTTCTAATTAGATTCCTGATACAATACTGATTAGTTGTCTAACTTCTAGACTATGAATAGGATTCCTTATAATAATGATCTAATACACGAAATCATTATTAACTGGATATAGTTCTGTATTTGTTTCCATGTAAAAATAGATATTGTCATTAAGCATAATTATCATTTAATATGTGATAAGTCCATATTGATCTAACAGACAACCCCCCAACGCTAGCTAGCTCTAATTAGTTGATAATGGTGATGTTCCTGTCTTCTTGCATGCCCGTCCCATCATGTATACGTACAAGAATGGTACAACTACATTGTGATTCACCTGCAGCTCCCAAGCTTGAATTAGCTAATGAATATAAATTCCATTTTTCCTATATAATCAAGCATGCGTTTTATATTCTATGTATGAAAATCGTGTAATCCAGATATATTGCTCGACTGAAACTAACATAAGCACACTGCTCTAACGCTGTTCCCGACGTCATGTATATAGCCGCAGACGACTCAGAGTATCACAACACTCGCAGGTAGACGAAACTAACGACGCCTAAACATGTCCATCTTAACCACTAATATAGGGTGAATGTTTAATTAGCCAGGCATATAACATTTTTCACGACATGCATCCACGCATTCTTGATTGCCACTAATTCACATCATTAGCAAGAAAACATGATACATAACGGATTTGGATTGAGGATCCAAATCCGTACTTTGCACACTACCTTGAAAACATGATTATAAAAAGTTATGCAAATCAAGAACTAGGGTTTAGAGTTTAGAAGATAACGTTTGAAGATCACCAATTATAAGCCCTTACTTGTATTGGGAGATTAGCTCTGAATTCACTGGGATTGTTTGTTTTCCGATTACCATTTAAGTCAAGGATCGGATAAATTTCCTTTCTAAAATCACCCGGAGGCCGGAAGTTAAAAGTTAAAACTGCTGTGGGAGTAGGACCAGCTAGTGACTTCATACGGCCCATAAACATGCATTTCGGGCCCTAGACTAAGGCCCATGGTATATTGTGGTGTATAGTAACAACTCGGTTGGGTCCTAAAATCCAAACTGAACTGAACTGAGAATCCTCTCAACTCTCATCACTAAGCTCCAGCCCCGTTAAAGTCTCTCGTCTATTTGCCTCCAGGTGCGCATATCTTTAAGTTTTATTTTTCTGTAACTCATAGTCAGTAATGATGCAATTTTCAATTTGTGTTTTCCCGTATATAAGAAACCGTAATTCTAGCTTTAATTTGGTGAAATCGATTGCTACGATCTGAATTGGGAATGCAAAATTGATAGATAATCCAACTGAACTGTCCTGTTTTGGATGGAAATTACGAATTGCTTGCCGTATACATATTACATTTTGAGATTAAGAAAAGGGTAATTTGGCTCCTATTGTGCATCAGTGTGCGACTCTTACATTGTAAATGGGTGTTTTTGAGGAAGAGAGTCGATTATGGCTCTTCCCTTGGATTTGCAGGACTTCCTTCTCCGCGCTCGAGTCTTGAAGCTGTACAGGCATGCACTGAAGGTTACTCGAAGAGCCCCTGTTCATCCTAGAGGTGAAATTCTTTACCTTAAGCAATCGGTCTGCTCAATATGATAATATGAATTGTACTGGTACTGATTTCAAAAGGCATTGTTAATTTATATAGTTCATTTTTGTTCTATAATGTCTTTGTTCAACTTGAGCATACACATAGAATGTGTTTTGAGAGGTAGGGAAAATTATATCATATATCGTTGTGTTGATGGTTCTCACGAAGATTATCCTCTTTTACAAATTTTGGATGCATTGGATGAATGGTGGTTGATGTTTACAGGTGAACTAAGAACGACAATTAGACAAGAAATGGAGAACAGCCGAGACTGCAATGACAGGCAGAAGATTCGTTATTTGCTTAGCGACGGATTAGAGAGATTAAAACGTCTCGATGAGATGCTTGACATGCAAGGCCATCCTGAGTAAGGAAGAGCAGCTTTGTATTTGTATAATTCTGTAAGTCGTTGAATTTCTGAATGCTTAACATTCCATTGTAGTCACACATTGACTGTTGTGTCAAAATCTAGAACTTAGTTCCTCTTTGAAGTTTTCATCATGATTAATAGTGAACTATATTGTACCAAAGTTGCCTCTGTTTGTTTAAAGGCATTTCAAATACATGCTGGCTGTACCAAGGCGTCTGTACTGGGATTGATTCAATAGGTAGAAATAGGCATAGTCATGTATAGTAAAACACACAACATTTCATTAAGATGGAAGGGGTACTACCAACTTTTTGATGATAGCCACCATTCTAATCTCAGATTGAAACAAAATCTGTTATGGAAGTTTTACAGAAATCTCATATATGTTATAATGATCTGGTAAAACAAGAGTTCTAGCATAAGGACCATGAAACCTACACCTGAAATTTATAAAAAGTTAAAAAAAACAGTACAAAGAATGTTTCATTACTAGTACAAAAACAAAGCAGCCATTGGTTCATTCTAGATTGCTAATGGCCGTGTAGCAAAGCCCCTGTCAACCATTTTTTCCACCAATTCCTCGTGTTTCTTCAACTGTCCTGCATTCCTCAACTGCTTCAGAACCATCTCATAAACAGGCATACTTGGTTTTAAGCATTTCACCTCAATCATCTCCCTAAAGAACCTGTAAGCATTATTCCAATGCCCCATTGCGCAATACATAGAGATCAAGACCTTATAGGTGTTCACATTAGGCTCCACTTCATTCTCATCCATCTCCTTCTTCAGCTTGAGCACCATATCAGTAGACTTTGACTCCGCAAACATCTGCATTAACACATTGTAGGTCACTGTGTTTGCCTTGCAATCCAAATCCTTCATATTAGTATACATCCTGTGAGCTCCATTCACATCCTTCAGCTTCGCAATGCACCGAAATATAGGATTAAAAGTTGACGCATTAGGGCTGCAACCCTTCTTCACCATCAAATGCAGCACCTTAGCAGCCTCGTCAACATTCTCATCCTTACAATGACACTCTATGAGAAAATTATAAGTAATGACATCCGCATTGCATCCCAGCCTCTTCATCTGATTATAAACCTGCAACACCTTCTCCGTCCTTCCAGCCTTCACATGAACTCTCATCAGATTGTTAAAAGTGATCGAATTTGGATTGCAACCCCCATCAATCATCTCCGCGAAAACATCATGCGCGCGAGTAATCTGTCCGCACCTACACAATGCATCTATCACAATGCTGTAACTATACACATTCGGCTCAATCCCCGCCGCCTTCATCTCCCTAAACACCCTCTCAGCCTCTGCTATATTCCCAGCTCTGCACCAACCATTAACCAAGCTAGTGTACAGAATCACATCAGCCTCGAACTTATGCTTCAAGCTATCGAAAAACGCCTGCGCTTCACTTGCTCTTCTCTTCTTACACAGAATGCCGATCACAATTGAAAAGGCAATCCTATCAGGATTAACACCATACTCCTCCATACGGTTAAACGCGTGCACCGCCTCCGCAGCCAATCCGGCCCTCACGTATCGGCGCACGAGAATCGAGAACGTCTCCACCGTAATCTCGACATTCCGAGCCTTCATCAAGTCGATCACGTGCCAGGGCAAATCGAACTGTCTTACTTTTCCGGCGAGGTCGACCATTTCGTTGTACGGCTCTGGACTGTGCTCGAAGCCGTCGCGTGACGTGGCCCAGTTGAAGAAGGCGAGGGCCTGGAGGAAGGGGATGCCGTGGCGGACGGCGCCGCATTTCTCGATGACGCGGCGGACGACGGCCGGAGAGATGGAGGCGGCGGCGGGGAGGTGGGAGAAGTCGGAGGAGAGAGAGGGGATTGTGTATGTAGGGTTTGGAGCAGTCGGGTTTGGGTTGGGATTAGGGTTGTTGCGGTGGTGGTCTTTGATTAGGGAGTGGAATGTCTCGGCGATTAGGGTTTCTTCGGTGGGGGCAGTTTGGGAAGTGTCTTCTTCTTGGAGATGAGGTTCTGCAGCTGAAGAGAGAGAAGAGGGATTCACAAGTCGTTGGGAGAGAGGAGAGAGAAAGCGGTGTAGAGGGTGGTTTGATTTGGTTAAGGCCGCCATAGCTGCTGCTGCTGCTGCTGCTCAGTTTCAGTCTTTTTCTGAGCTACTGAGAAACGAGGCAGAAGAGAGGGACTGAACCGCGCATATTGGCTCCAAACGACGTCGTTTTGGTTCCGAAAGAGCCATAGTAGATGGGCCTCAGTGCAAAACTATGGACGACTCGCCACTGAGTCCAATTCATAAACTAACTTAAAAGATGCAATACCAAATTGCAACTCTATTTCTTTTTGTGTGTGTCCAAAATTACAAGTTTCAACCCATGAGTTTCAGTTCAGTTAGTAAGCAAACTGAGTTACTTAAGGAATGTCGAACGTTTGATCTTTGTGTATGTAAAATGCATTATGGGAAGCCCCAACTCTCTTATAATAGCTCAAACGGGTGAAATGGGGGATTTGCTGCGTCTTTAGCGCGGCATTGCTGAGACTTCAGAAAAACAGGACGAGTTAAACACCTGGTGCCTCCTGTGGTCTCTTACAGTACCCTCTTTTTTTTAAAATAAAAAATAAAAAAAAATAAAATACAAGTTTCATTAGATTCAATTGATACATGGGGTATACTTCTAAGAAAAATACATTCTCTTAGTTTATTGCTCAAATCATACTTGGAGCAAGCTATAATCTCATTATACCATGAAGTTCCATTTACTGAAGAAACATACAACCACAGAAGAGTCAAGTCATCAACATAAACACTATACAACAAAAGATGAACCAATTAGGCAATTAACAATCCCAACTCAACACCTATAGACTGTACATACCTCTGTACAAAAATCTCCGTAGTTTATTATTCACTTTGGTCCTTCAATCGATCTAGTAGTATGGTATGGATCATACTTGGGTAAGCTCAGTAACTCTCCCAAATTCCGATCAACCCATTGATGAACTTTTTTGATGATCCACCTGTCGATGAAGTCGAAGAATCCCTCATGAGGAATTTTTATATTTCTAACATCTTCATCATCGTCTTCTGTAAATTTTGGTACCCAATAAACTCTTTCTCCATCTTTTATCATTGGCTCCTTCACCTTTACATATTGGTCATATGGATTTAGCCGGAATGGAGGGGGTGGAGTCCTCCATGGCTGCAAGGGTATCAGTTCTTTCAACGAGGTTAAACTCGGAGACTCATCCTTGTGAGCCATCTCGTCTACCACTCAATGCGAGGCACGAAATTGAATTAGAATGAAACTGTCAGCAACTATATAAGGTATGTGAAATCGTTGATTATGCAATTCAATAATCACACCCTTCAATTAGACTATATATATAATTATCCAGATTACAAAACCTTATTAGGAAAGGATTATGAAATCTCTAATGCATGCATTATTCTATTAGAATTCCACTATATGAGACGTCAAATTATTATTTTTCCTTAATCTTATTTCCACTAGGAGAGTAATATTAGCTACATTCGGATTTCCTAATAAATAACAAGGACAAGAAAAGCCCAACATACGGCCCAACTAGTACAATAGTCCACGACCGCAATCACCGAACACCAAACCGGGTGCACGGAGATGACCTCGAATCTACAGAAATGGAGAGTTCCTCTGAACCTTCTCCGTCGCTACGACGTCGTTTCCGGTATTAACACCCAGCTGCGGCTATTGCACGAAGGCCCGGACACCGTGGAGGAGCTCCTGGACAGACACGTGGCGAAGAAAGAGAAGAACCTGGACGAGGAAGAGGAGGAGGTGCTGAATCGGCGGCGACTGACGACCACGCGGCGAGAGGCGCTTTGTCTATATCGGGACATTCTGAGGGCGACGAGGTTCTTCATGTGGACGGACAATAGGGGCGTGCTGTGGCGAGATGTGTTGAGAGAGAACGCGAGGAAGGAGTTCGAGGAAGCCCGGTTCGAAACGGATCCGGAAGTTGTGACCCGGTTGCTGATCGGAGTGCACGATGCGGTGCAGTCGGCGTTGGATAAGCTCGCCGAGAAGCAGCGCCAGCAGATTCAGAAGGAACGAGGCGGCGGCGGCGGCGGAAATCAACCGTAAAAACGGTTTGTGTATTCTTCTTTTTCAATAATGTGAGATAAATGTTGTGCTCTGTTAATCAAAATGTTTCACTAAGAAAAAGGTATAGATTTGAATGATTATTTGTAAACTTTCTGCAGTTTATTGAGGAATATGCAAGTGCCAAATTATGATTTAGCTTTCTAGCATAAGGGCACCTCTAGCAGAATTCATAGATTACTTAGCAAGATGGTTATGTTTCCCACTTTATCTGATTGGTTGTTGATAATGTCTACTTAAGTACTCACTTAGTGATAGGAGTATAGGTGTTGATCCATTTGGGAATGGAATGATAAGCCTATTTGAACTTGAAAGGAACACGTATTAGGACTCCCAGAGCTAAATGACATAGTCAATCCTGGTAGCCGAGCAGCGTGAGTGATTTTAGGAAGACTCCATAGACAAGCTGTGGTTAAGGGCACCAGCACTGAGGTGATCATCATTAGTGCGACATGCATTAGAAGTCTTCACTTTAGACTTGGCAGTTTGCTAGCTTTAAGGATGTATATTCCAAGTGTTATAGTTGGAAGAGATTCAGAGGAGATATAGGATGGGATGCATTAGTTCTGGGCAGCTAGTGGATGAGTAAAAAGACCAAGGGACAAGATGCTACTTGCTACTGCTCTCTGATTGGGTTTCTTTTGCCTCCACCTCCCTTATCTATGTTCGTCTTCAAGATTTGCCAGTTTCTCCTTACCTAGTTGAGTCGTCCTTTCTGATCAGCTTTTTTGCTGTGTTTAGTCGAGAATGAAAAACTATGAGAAAGAAGAAGAGATTCAAAAACAGAAATGTTCTCCATTGTTCATTGAGCAGTAGAAGTTGGATTTTTCAAGTTTGCCACAATGCCCCCCACCCCCTGTTCATTCTTTGCTTTCAGTAGAGGTTTAGAAAGCATCAAAGCAACTTTATTCCCAATAGCTTTATCAACTTTGTATTGAAGATGAAGTGCAGGTGCTCCGTTTATAGACCATCCTTTCCCCGTTCCACAGCTTCGTCCTACTGATCTTATGGGTGAAGCTTATATTATTTGTTTTTGGGTTTTTGGCATGTTATCCCATATTTTTTAAATGTATTTTGCTCTTTCATCAACTGCCAAATTCTTTCACAGAAGATGTATGTGATTTATCATCTTATTGATACATTTCCAAACAAAGGCAACCTAACCTTCAGGGCTCCAAGAGTTATCCATTGATCTTTTGCATTTATCAAAATGTTTCCATGACAATTGACCAAAACAAAAGTTGCGACCAAATACAAGATAAAAAAAAGGGAAGCCAACATTTCTTTCTTTCTGTTATAAATGGAAGTCTAATCAGATAGGATTTCTTTTAGTAAATGATCACAAAGGAAAGTAATTATAACATAATCTCAACAAAAAAAGGAAAACAATTTCCAACCTGTTAGATAAAATCAATGTGCAGCACACAACACTCATAAACCTGGAAACGGAAACCACCGTTTGTCGAATTACAATACTACCCAGGGATATATATATTCCCAGTCCGCTTCTATGAACTCCATTGACAGAAAATTCCAGGGTAGTTTAGTCTCATAAAACTATTAAAACAATCCCGGCGATCTATAAATAACAGACACGTTTCAAAACGACTGACGAAAAATGCTCTATTGCTCTTTAAGGCTCGGATTCTGAAATCCCCGAATCTCTGAGAAAGCTAGTACTTACAAATCCAGTGAGGGACTCGTTCGTTTCGGGATGTCAATTAGGTTTTGGTTTCCGATTAGAGGAGCCTTGAGGTTCGGAGCTCGAGGTTCAACAATGGCGAAGGGGAAGTACGGCCGGTTACGGAGCTCGAAATGGTCGACCTTCACGCTCGTCTTGTCGATGCTGTTCATGCTCACGGTGGTGCTTCTGATGCTCATGGTCTTCGGAATCGTTTCGCTTCCGGAGAGCGACGACGACTCTCTTCCGCCTAACGATCTCATTTCCTTCCGCCGCAGAATCGTCGAGAGGTAAGCATTTCAAATCTACGGTCCAGATGAGTTTGGTCTGCTTCGAATTTGAGCTGATTTGATTTTAATGTGTTGATTTCTCGATTGAAATAATTGATTGTGTTTAGAAGCGAGGGATTGGGGAAGAGAGAGAATCAGTGGACTGAAGTGATCTCTTGGGAGCCCAGAGCTTTCGTATATCACAATTTCTTGGTTAGTTTCTTTGTTTTTGCTATGTATTGCTATCTTATTTTTTTGGTTGTTAAAAATCTTTTCAGTACATGAATTAGCTCATGTTTTTCACATAGAAATCAACAATATAATGTAGCAATCAGGTGATGATGCCTTTTATATTGAGAGAGGTCTGATTTTCTGTATGTTAATCTATCTATCTTTATTTTCTGCTTTCTCTCGCTATTGTTTTGTTCTTTGTTATTGAGAGGCTAGTGGTTAATTAACTAGGACTACGCAATTTGACAATTTGTAGATAATTTGAACACCTATGTTATAAATTGAAATTGACGAAACGACATCTCCACGATTAATGATCTGAAAAAAGGGTCGATTAGTGTTACTGAGTGAAGAGATTGGTCAGCATTTCAGCTTGTTATGTTTACATTTCCTTTATCAAATGTGCCCTGTATAGCCTGTGTTAAATGGCTCCAAAAGTTGCAATGCCTAGAAGTTTTCTGTCAAATTCATTGCTAAAATGGTTTGTGGAGTTTCGGGAAAATCTGAAATGGGATCCAATGATTGTTTGACCTATAATGTTAGTTTTTATGTCCTGTTGATCAGTCCAAGGAAGAATGTGACTACTTGATAAAGCTTGCTACACCTCATATGGCAAAGTCAACGGTTGTTGATAGCAAGACTGGGAAGAGCAAAGATAGTAGGTATGTACTTCGAAGCATTCTATCTCAAATCATAGATAGTAGCAAAGATCAGTCCAATTAAGATTTGATCTAATTAACAGAACATGGTTTGTTTGGTTTGTAAGAGGGTACACATTCTTGTTAGACTTTTGATATTCCTTTTGATACCAAGGAATACTTCTCTGCAGGGTCCGAACCAGCTCCGGCATGTTTCTTAGGAGAGGACGTGATAAAGTAATTAGGGATATTGAAAAGAGAATAGCAGACTTCACTTTTATTCCTGTAGGTATGTGACTACTAGTGTGCACACCACCTGTTACACTCATCTACAAAATTACTATTTCACCAAAAAATCTATCTAATCTTGAAGAAAGGGTTCCACACAGCTCTGATCAAATGTTCATCTGAAAAAGAGATAATAATCATAATTTATGTTTGAAGACATATACGTTAAAAAATGCTGTAATTATCTATATTCCCCAGATGTTCTTTTATGAACTCTTTTACTTCTATCATGATATTGTGTGTCCATCAAATTTTCCGCCGACTCTTAATCTGATGCAATTTCCAGAGCATGGAGAAGGACTTCAAATTCTCCACTATGAAGTTGGACAGAAATACGACGCACATTTTGATTACTTCCTTGATGAGTACAACACCAAGAATGGAGGCCAACGGATTGCCACTCTTCTGATGTATCTGTAATATGGTTTTCCTTGTAATAAGTCCAATCGGTTTGTTACATGTCGTTTCCCTTATGAGTAGTGTATTATGTCTCATTTTTACCATTGATTCAGGTCAGATGTTGAAGAAGGCGGTGAAACTGTATTTCCTGCTGCCAAAGGAAATATCAGCGCTGTGCCATGGTGGGATGAGTTATCTGAATGTGGTAAAAAAGGACTTGCGGTGAAACCTAAAATGGGTGATGCATTACTATTTTGGAGCATGAGGCCCGATTCTAGTCTAGACCCATCAAGTTTGCATGGTTAGTTACTGAGCATCGTTCTTAAAGATTAACATGAAATTCTCAGCCATCTAAATATGTTTTTCTGTCATGGTTTTTATAGGTGGATGCCCTGTGATAATGGGTAACAAATGGTCGTCGACAAAGTGGATGCATCTTGAAGAGTACAAGGTCTAAGGCATTATTTTCTCACATACCAAAGGGTATTTCCTCTACCACAATCATAAGTATATGAATACTTTGTTTGATTTCTTTTATTTTCTATGTTTCTGGGTGGTTGAACTTGACTCCATATAAGATGGTTTTGATTACCTTGTGGAGGGAATGTAGGGTTGTCACCAGGTGGAACTGGCTTTTAGATGGCCGTTTGTGGAATCATTTAAAAGAGCGATGTATGCTTGACTTATCATTTGCGTATTGTTGATGTTCATCAAATAGCTCTATTCTTAGTTTTCTCAGGGATTGGATCATGACTTAGAGATCCCCAACTCCTTTCTTCCCAAAACTGTTGGGATTTCTCTGCATTTGTAATGATGCAACTTAGGTTATCCTTGTTACTTAAATTGTCATATACAGTATCTACACCATATCTTCTTCTCCATATTAATTTACTAAATGGTTACCTTCCACAATGTCTATTCAGACAACTTAGCATACAAAGTTGTTGCTAACTTTCTATGATTATTTCATTTGGCAGGACATGAAGAGAGAGATTCATATTATGCAGGTAGCAGATTTAAAATCAATGACAAATGAAAGTACTCACATTATCCTTTAGCTCTTACTAGTTACTTCACACAAGATAGGATCTGCTCGGTCATTCTCTTGATTTAAGTGTCTAACAGAAGGGGTCTCTTCCCTACCGATGACATCAATTACAAGTTCTTTTAGCTGTTAAATTTTATTATTTTTGTTTTGTACATTATTAACAGGTAAAATGAGAGCAAGGCAGCAAGGTCCCAAGGTGTGTACCTTTAAGCATAGTCTTAGCACTAACTATCTAATCGTTGGTAAAATTATTGCACCTGCTGATCAAATGTTTCTATGCTCGCGAGCTCCAATCACCCAAATTGGCTAAATGTGATGGTAGAAATGCAATTCAAAACTGAGCTCAAATCACCCAAATTGGCTCGCGAACATTAATAGATATCTGATCATTTGAGCTCCAATGAAATTCATATTGAATAAAACAATTTGTGGAATTTATGAGATTCTACGGATTATAGAAATATGATCGATTCTTCAAAAATCTATATTGAATGCCCATATAGAAAATTATTCTATGTACCGAGGCATTATTCTATGAATCGACATTTAAATATGCAATCTCAACTATTTATTGAATAACCAACTATTTACATGGCCGCTAATATTCGAGGGTGGTAGAAGGAAGAAAATTTTTCAGTGGGGAGACCACATGATAGTATTTAGTGGTTTTTCATTCTAATTAAATTTCGGCACGTAAGATTTTATTATTGAAAATTATTAAAGCCTACTACATCATAATATGATTCATATGTTAATTTAGTTTATATAGATGTTTTTTGATGCTCATATCGTTTCATAACTCTCTGTATAAAGAGGTCTCTCTTTTAAAGGAAAAAAAAAAGAGGTCTAAGCCCTATGTCTTGTTTACAAAGAATAAGCGAATCATTGTATTAAGCCCAGCCCAATAAGAGGCAAAGCACGGGGTATTATAAATTGAGAGAGAGACAGAGAGAGAGAGGGAGAGAAGAAATTAGGGTTAGGCGACGGCGGCAATGGCAGAGAACGAGGATCGGCCGATCTACGTGTAGGTGTTAAGCGGGCCCAAAGGATCCTTGTACGTGATTGAGGAGAAAAAGGGGACTTTGGAACATGAAGCCTCATCAAAATGGGGTGACCAGATTTCTGTGGTCGTTGAAAGCAAAAGGGACAGAATCAAAGGGCTACCTTCTCCTGGCGAAGAAGGGGATTGCGGATTAAACAGTCGTCTGATTGTTCGCCCACCAAGGTTTGTGGCCGCAAACTCCAAATTGTACCTGATGAATGAGCTTGAATGGAAGGTCATGGACTTGGCCATAGAGGACCAAGACAAAATGGGATGGGTATCTCAGAAGGACCCCAAATGTATTGATGCAGTGGCCGGCGAAGATGGTTGTATGTATGCTTTGAAATCTGATCAAACAATACACCGTATCCGTAATGATTATGATACCAGCGTCGAGCCCCTGTCTATAGACGATTCATATAAGAGACTCATGGGTGTTTATCAGAATCGCATCTACATGATGATGGGTCATGACGCATGTTGTTATGATCTGGAATCAAAGAGCTTCAACATGGTTGCAAAGGATTTTCATCTCGAGGCATGTATCCCTTACCAAAAGTTCCTGTTGACTTACGATTATTTCTTGAAGGAGACGGAGGAGGGGAGGTTGGTGTATGTTCCGGGCTTATACGTTTATGATACTGAGCTGGACATATATCTCCCTAGACCAGTACAAGGCCTCCCCACCGATGATGAGGTCCTTCCAAGTGCCTTTGAAGAGCCAGGTGGTATAGTATACTTGGTCCAAATAGGAACCCACCAGGGTTCTCCCAAGTTGGCATTTGTTTGGCATTCCTATTCATATACATCTCATACCAGCGGGAGTCGGCTTCACTTCTGCAAATTTGTAGTCCATCTACAGGAGAGCCTTGATGGTAGTCAGCCCAATTTTGTGGCTCAGATCCTGTCCAATGGGATCTATCAGCTTGGTGACGACGACAGAAGTGTGATCGGTTGCACAGCAGGAGTAAGGTAATTCCCTTGCATACCAGTTTCTATTTTCATTCCATAAATTTGTTGTTAGTTTATATAATTTTATCTAGCTAGCTTAATTTGTTGTTTTTGTTATTTTTGTTTTTGTTTTTACCACTAGTAATCTGCGATTCCAACTGAAATTATCAAATCGATGTTTATTCTTAGGAACCCCATTGCTTAGATTAGTACCTCGAGATACCCCTGTAGTAGTCTCCGTTTGGCGTCTCCTCTTGTTTTAATGATTTTCTTAAATATTTTGTTTAGGTTTTAAGGATGACCAATGGAAGAGCAAGTTTGGGCAATGACAAGAATGTTTCTGTGGCTTGGAAGGTGAGTGGTAGAGTGTCTTATCATTTACACATCTTTAAATTATGGTCTCTGCATAGATCAAATCTACGACGAATGGTTTTGTAGAAACTAATGGTACTTGTTAACATTTTAACAAGGGGTTTGTGAGTTATAATCTGATTAGTTTTTGGTCAATGTGTTCATCTTACATGTTATCCGAACGAGCAGTATATGTTCAGAACTACAGAATATGTTTTAGTAAATGAATTGATGTAATTTGACGTTAGACTTGTCGATATAGTTAAGCTTGTTGATAGCAAATTGACTAGGGTTTTTTTTTTTATAGCTGAAGATGTTATATAGTAGTATAATGATTGTAGAAGTCATTATGTTACCGAGTAAACTAGATAGCCTCTCTAGGTTTTATTTATTAACCATGTTTGTTTATTTTCCTTATAATTTACGAACAGGGATTGACAGTCGAGGAGAACGACAGAACAAAGAGGAGGAAGAGCCAGCAGGAAGTAGCTTGATTTGGACATGATGGATCAGCTTTCAAACAAGCAGAAGACTCAGTTGTGAATTTCAAGGAATTAGTAGAATAATAAACTAGTTTGAAACTAGTGCGAAACTAGTGCCTATGATTTTCTGGATCTTGGTTTCACAGATCCTCTGGATAATATATATAAAAATTGGATGACTAAGTTGGGAAGTTGCCCAATATTAGTGTAGGCTGGATCTCCTTACCTCTGGATAATATGTCTTTTGTTTTGTGCAGGCTGGATCAATTTCACTGCAGATTAGGTATACCGCACCTGAGCCGAGTATGTATCATGTTCTCAAAGTAGCAATTGGTGGTAGTATGCATGGTAAGGAGATCCCTCTGATATGAAGGCATGCGCGGTAAGGCATCATGGGTTGGGGACTCGATGTCAGTTGGATCAGCTAAAGAAAGCTACCAGGAACCCTTTTTTGTTACATGTTGTAGGGAGGTCCACCAACTAGAAATATATGTTCATCAATGTTGTGAAGTGAGCTTTAGCCTTGAATGACTACTGCATGAAGACATATGTACGAGACATGGTGATGCTAGTAGCTTGGATAGCATGTTTTGTATAATAGAATCTTTTCGGTTGCATAAAGCTTGTAGCATAGAATCTTGACTTTGAATAAACTCATTTGGCTAGAGATTAATAACAATTTTTTACTTTGAGAAAGGCTTGGAAGTGGACTTGAATTGATATCAGGTTGTTTTACTTTGAGCTTGAGCTATTTGAAAAACTGCAGGTGACATTTTGGTTACTGCAGTGAAAACTTAGGCACTATTTTAGTTTGGCTTTTGACATCAGGCTACACACAAATGAGGTTGTGGTTGTTGCTATTTGAATCTTTGGCATAGTCTGCTTGAGTTATGGCTTGCACTAGGGATTTTGATTATAAACATATCTGACTATGAAATGGAACTTGTGTATTGGGTTACTGAGGTGAAAGTTTGAACTCTGTGGCATATGGCATCATGCTTATTTAGGTGCAAAAATGAAGTTTTGATTACTGTAATGAGGGTTTTGGCTGTGGCATAATCTGCTATGAGTTTTATAATAAGAATTTTGTAAATTATAGCGAAGGCTATTGCTGTGACTTATTTCGGTCAGGGAAATGGAACGAAATGACTACATATTCATAGACTTCATTCTGGGAATGTAGTAAAGCATGAATGAATCGAGTCTTCACTTTGGCATGAATATATGTAAATGATCTTGATCACGAGTAAAACATTCACCCTGCAGCCCCCAAGTTTATTAGCATGAACACAGATGTGGATTTAAGCATACTTGAATGTAGTTCAAAAGTGTACAGAATTCTTAAATGTACATCACAAGAATTGCAAGCCCTCATCAAGCTTGTTTACATGGCTTGACTTGATACTGTAAAGTTAGAGTTAAAGAGAGCATCTCCTAAATCACAAATAGCATGAGCAATAGGCTTGTCTGTATCTTCTTCATTTCGAGAGACCATCTACACAAATTACTGAAGCACAAGTGGTGACAGAAAAGGTTACAAATTGGGAAAACACTTGCACCAAGAAAAGAAAACTTTTCGACATCAGGCTCATTGGAGTTTGTTAAATATGTTGTCATTGAAATCTCAAAACATAAAATAATGACCAGTAATAGGGACATCCCCCAATTACTTGCATCCAACTATAGTTGTGAACAATGACGAGACTTGAAATAGACAATGACCAGAATGAACCCACTGAACCAACTGACAGAGAATGAAATTGAGGCGCAGGGTTTATAATTGAAGAATCATCGACAGAAGGGAAATTAATTTCTCTTCTAGTATCTTGCATGATGAACAAATCCTCTAAATCACAACCTAGTCCCCAGCAGAGTCGCCAAATGTTGCGGGGTCTTTTCGATTAAGCATCGAACTAGGCCAAAATCAACTCAATAACTTGATTATTTAGAAGACTTTGTATGTGATTCAGATTATGAAAAACAGAAGAGGCTTGAAAGCGTGAAAGCATGGCGTGGGAGCTGGAAAAACACCGCAGTGAAGGAGAATTTGGGAGATTTCAGGAATGGCCGATTTGGGATTCTAGGGTTTCAGAAAGGAGAAATTGGAGGTTTTTGCTTGGAAGGCATGAAAGACTTGAATGCTTGAAGGAAGGCTTTTGGTGTGTTGCCAAGTGATTGCTGGATCTCTTTTATGATCTTAGAGACTCCCTTTTTATAGGCTCAAGATGGAGTTTTTGGGGGAATTGAAATACCTCCAAGTTGTTGGATAGATTCTTTCCCTTTCAATTTCGTCCTTGATTTCTGCAGAAGAATGGGGAAAAAGATATATGTTTGAGGCGGGTTCCCTAAACAAACAAAGGTTGCTGCAGGGTCTGGTGCAGGGTTTTCTGCTGATTTCTATGGCAGACTGCCCGATGCCATGAAATCCGGAAGAAGGAGTTGGGGAGAGATTTGGGATGGCGAACTCAAGATCTCTAGGGTGAAGAGGGTGTTTATTAACTGGTTTAAGGTATGATCTCAGTGGAGATGTGGTGATAAAAAGAGAGAGCTACGGTTTCTGAGTTGCTGCAGGGGGAGAACCGGACATTCGACTGATTTCATCGACTAAAAAGAAGGAGATACAGAAAAGAGGAGGTAGAGGAAAAAGTTGGGCTTTTTCTAAAAATGTGGCATTTGGGCTTTTGTTTGGGTTTAGAATGAACAACTCAAACTCTTTACCTTCACTATTTTCGTCATTAATTTATGTCATTAAGCATAGATTTCGGACCCAAGACCAAAATTATCAATAACGCTAAATCGACGACGAGCGTTGTGCGTTTTTCCATAACCTTCTACACCATACCCACTATGCAAGCCCCAAAACGCATGCGGCTTGGGCCCGCATAAATGGCGTACTTGCCTGGCGGGTTAAATTGAGTATTGGAATAATCATAAAGTTTGCGTGAATACATAAAATAAAATGCGCGATTTTTCGGATATCAACAAATGTCTACTCAAGTACTCACATAGGTGGTGATCCATTTGGGAATGGAATGATAAGCCTATTTGAGCTTGAAAGGAACACGTATTAGGACTCCCAGAACTAAATGACAGTCAATCCTTGTAGCCGAGCAGCGTGTGAGTGATTTTAAGAAGACTCCATAGACAAGCTGTGGTTGAGGGCACTAACACTGAGGTGATCATCATTAGAAGTCGTCACTTTAGACTTGGCAGTTTGCTAGCTTTAAGGATGTATATTCCAAGTGTTATAGTTGGAAGAGATTCAGGGGAGATTTAGGATGGGATGCATTAGTTCTGGGCAGCTAGTGGATGAGTGAAAAGACCAAGGTACAATATGCTACTTGCTACTGCTCTCTGATGGGCTTTTTTTTTGTTTGCCTCCACCTCCCTTATCTATGTTCGTCTTCAAGATTTGCCAACTTCTCCTTACCTAGTTGAGTCGTCCTTTCTGATCAGCTTTTGTTCTGTGTTTAGTTGAGTATGAAAAACTATGAGAAAGAAGAAGAGATTCAGAAACAGAAATGTCCTCCATTGTTCATTGAGCAGTAGAAGTTGGATTACCCCCTGTTCATTCTTTGCTTTCAGTAGAGGTTTAGAAAGCATCAAAGCAACTTTATTCCCAATAGCTTTATCAACTTTGTATTGAAGATGAAGTGCAGGTGCTCCATTTATAGAAGATATGTGATTTATCAAAGCAACTTTATTTGTTTTTGGGTTTTTGGCATGTTATCCCAAATTCTTTCACAGAAGATGTATGTGATTTATCATCTTATTGATACATTTCCAAACAAAGGCAACCTTACCTTCAGGGCTCCAAGAATTTATCCATTGATCTTTTGCATTTGTCAAAATGTTTCCATGACAATTGACCAAAACAAAAGTTGCAACCAAATACAAGATAAAAAAAAGGGAAGCCAACATTTCTTTCTTTCTGTTATAAATGGAAGTATAATCAGATAGGATTTCTTTTAGTAAATGATCACAAAGGAAAGTAATTATAACATAATCTCAACAAAAAGGGAAAACAATTTCTAACCTGTTAGATAAAATCAAAATGGTAAGTAGATTAGGGGGGAAAGAAGACGACTTTTGAACACTATGAGTCTAGGATTGTGAGGGTCTTAAACCAATGTGCAGCACACAACACTCCTAAACCTGCAGACGGAAACCACCGTTTGTCGAATTACAATACTACCCAGGGATATATATTCCCAGTCCGCGCTTCTATGAAACTCCATTTACAGAAAATACCAGGGTAGTTTAGTCTCATAAAACTATTAAAACAATCCCGGCGATCTATAAATAACAGACACGTTTCAAAAAGACTCCGATTCTGAAATCCCCGAATCTCTGAGAAAGCTAGTACTTACAAATCCAGTGAGGGACTCGTTCGGGGATGCCAATTAGGGTTTGGTTTCCGATTAGAGGAGCCCTGAGGTTCGGAGGTCGAGGTTCAACAATGGCGAAGGGGAAGTATCGCCGGTTACGGAGCTCGAAATGGTCGACCTTCACGCTCGTCTTGTCGATGCTGTTCATGCTCACGGTGGTGCTTCTGATGCTCATGGTCTTTGGAAGAGCAAAGATAGTAGGTATGTATTTCAAAGCATTCTCTCTCAAATCATAGATAGTAGCAAAGATCAGTCCAATTAAGATTTGATCTAATCAACAGAACATGGTTTGTTTTGGTTTGTAAGAGGATATACATTCTTGTTAGACTTTTGATACTCCTTTTGATACCAAGGAATACTTCTCTGCAGGGTCCGAACCAGCTCCGGCATGTTTCTTAGGAGAGGACGTGATAAAGTAAATAGGGATATTGAAAAGAGAATAGCAGACTTCACTTTTATTCCTGTAGGTATGTGACTACTAGAGTTGATGTATTGTGCACACCACCTGTCACACTCATCTACAAAATTACTATTTCACACAAAAAATCTATCTAATCTTGAAGAAAGGGTTCCACACAGCTGTGATCAAATGTTCATCTGAAAAAGAGATAATAATCATAATTTATGTTTGAAGACATATACGTTAAAAAATGCTGTAATTATCTATATTCCCCAGATGTTTTTTTATGAACTCTTTTCCTTCTATCATGATATTGTGTGTCCATCAAATTTTATGCTGACTCTTAATCTGACATGCAACTTCCAGAGCATGGAGAAGGACTTCAAATTCTCCACTATGAAGTTGGACAGAAATACGACGCACATTTTGATTACTTCCTTGATGAGTACAACACCAAGAATGGAGGCCAACGGATTGCCACTCTTCTGATGTATCTGTAAGATGGTTTTCCTTCCAATAAGTCCAATCGGTTTGTTACATGTGGTTTCCCTTCTCATGAGTCCAGTGTATTATGTCTCATTTTTACCATTGATTCAGGTCAGATGTTGAAGAAGGCGGTGAAACTGTATTTCCTGCTGCCAAAGGAAATATCAGCGCTGTGCCATGGTGGGATGAGTTATCTGAATGTGGTAAAAAAGGACTTGCGGTGAAACCTAAAATGGGTGATGCATTACTATTTTGGAGCATGAGGCCCGATTCTAGTCTAGACCCATCAAGTTTGCATGGTTAGTTACTGAGCATCGTTCTTAAAGATTAACATGAAATTCTCAGCCATCTAAATATGTTTCTCTGTCATGGTTTTTATAGGTGGATGCCCTGTGATAAGGGGTAACAAATGGTCGAGTACAAAGTGGATGCATCTTGAACAGTACAAGGTCTAAACTCTAAAGCATTATTTTCTCACATGCCAAAGGATACTTCTTCTACCACACTCATAAATATATGAATACTTTGTTTGATTTATTTTATTTTCTATGTTTCTGGGTGGTTGAACTTGACTCCATAAGTCCATATAAGATGGTTTTGGTTACCTTGTGGAGGGAGTGGAGGGTTATCACCAGGTGGAACTGGCTTTTAGATGGCCGTTTGTGGAATCATTTAAAAGAGCGATGTATGCTTGACTTATCGTTTGCGTATTGTTGATGTTCATCAAATAGCTCTAGTCCTAGTTTTCTCAGGGATTGGATCATGACTTAGAGAGCCCCAACTCCTTTCTTCCCAAAACTGTAGGGATTTTTCTGCATTTGTAATGATGCAACTTAGTTTATCCTTGTTACTTAAATTGTCATATACAGTACTTTCCCATTTCTTCTTCTCCATATTAATTTACTAAATGGTTACCTTCCACAATGTCTATTCAGACAACTTATCATACAAAGTTGTTGCTAACTTTCTATGATTATTTCATTTGGCAGGACATAAAGAGAGAGATTCATATTATGCAGTTAGCAGAAATAAAATCACTGACAAATGAAAGTACTCACATTACCCTTTAGCTCTTACTAGTTACTACACACAAGATAGGATCTGCTCGGTCATTCTCTTGATTCAAGTGTAACAGAAGGGGTCTCTTCCCTACCGATGACATCAATTACAAGTTCTTTTAGCTGTTAAATTTTATTACTTTTGTTTTGTACATTATTAAAAGGTAAAAAGAGAGCAAGGCAGCAAGGTCGCAAGGTGTGTAACTTTTAAGCACAGTCTTAGCACTAACCGTCTAAAGGTCGGTCAAATTAATGCACCTGCTGATCAAATGTTTCTATGCTCGCGAGCTCCAATCACCCAAATTGGCTAAATGTCATGGTAGAAATGAAAATCAAATCTGATTTTAAGTATAATGACGAACATTAATAGATATCTGATCATTTGAGCTCCAATGAAATTTATATTGAATAAAACTATTTGTGGAATTTATGAGGTTCTATGGATTAAAGAAAGGCAAAATTACTGTTTTGGTCACCGATATATGTCAATAACGACAGTTTGGTCACTATCGAATGTCAAATATCAAAATGGTCACTCAAGTTAATGTTTCATTATCAATTTGGTCATTAGACGTCAAACGACTGTTAATTTTAGAATATTCTTCGAATATTCCGTTTCTTGTCAGGGTATTATGGTCACTTCTCTGTTTTGATTAATGAGACAAAGATTGACTCATCAGCAAATCTAGACGACAACAAACTTACAAACCCCAACTCTCTCTTCGTTTTCAGCTTCCCCAATTTCACCGGAGTCCAATTCTTCTCCGAATGCCCGGAAAATTCGCTTCTGATCCGACGTCGTTTTGGTGTTCCTTGCGATCCGGCGACCGTTGAGCGGAGCAGCGAGTGGTCTAGATCCGAGTCTCCGGTTCGGCATTCGTCCGATTGGCGTCTCTGGAGTTGAAGCTTCGAGGCTTCGGGATCGTAGTGAGGTTTGGAGAAGCCGTTAGTTTTGCTTGTGGTGGTGGTGAATTCGAGTGTTACTGTGAGTAATTCTGGGAATGGTGAATTTAGGTTTTGTGGTTTGGAGCTGAATGGAGGCGTGGAGTGGTTAGTTGGAGCTGAATTGGAGTGTGGAGTTAGGTTTTGATTGTGGTGGTGAAATTTTGGTTTTGGTGTCTGTAATTGTTGAAATCCAGGGTTTTGGAGACGGCAGATTTTACCTAAACGGAAACTCCACCAAGTGTTTGATTCCAGAATGGTTCATGGGGTGTTTCATTGCATGGACCCCAGTAAGGCTTTTGAGTTGTTGTTGAGTTTTGTTGAAAGGGAGGCTCGGTTGTTTAAGGTAGCTTGTGATACCACACTGTATCGCCTTTCAAATAATCACATGGCAAGGGAGATTGCTGTGTTTTTGAAGAAATCCGGTGCGAAAGGTTATTTGCCTGACAGTTCAACATTTAACATCACAATGGTTTGTTTAACAAACTCCACAGACATATTGGTCAATAGCAGATGAGAGCAGGAAAAGCAATAACAATGTCAGTGGCAAGGTTCACTCAGTGTCTCTGGTATCCAACTCATTGAATTTCTATGATCAAAGTAAATCCTTACTTTGGCAATTTGTTTTCTCTGACAATAAAGATCCAAATGCCTTCTGGGCCGCTGTTTTAGGTCCCGATGGCTCAGTCACCTTCCTTGATTTTCAGAAAGGAAGTTCTGTTGTCCCTGAAGCAACGAAGATCCCACAGGAGTCTTGCAGCCTTCCTGAGCATTGTGACCCTTACAATGTGTGCTTTATGGAAGGTTGGTGCCAATGCCCTTCACCTCTCATCTCTCGCTATAATTGCAAACTTCCAGCAGCCCCATCATGCAGTACCTCCAAAGGTTAGGATTCGGCACATGTCTAGACATCCGGCACTTGTGCCCAATCCTCCAACTTACCCAATGGCTGAGCCATTCATGCCAAACTCATCAAAGGGTCTCTGCCCTTTCCATCATGACCATCTCCTCAACATGTACATCAAATGTAATCATCTCAACAATGCCCTCCGGCTGTTCGACGAAATGCCTTAGAGAAATGTGGTATCTTAGTCTGCACTCATTAAAGGGTTTGTGCAACTCATTAAAGTAACATAATTTTGCCTACCTTCCAAACCAAAACAGTAACCCAAAACTTTCATGAACAAACCAACTCCCTCATCTAACATACTGTTCTTCACAAACCCAGAAACCATACCATTAACAGTTACAACCGTTCTATGAGGCATTATATCAAACACCCTACATGCATACCCAATCAAATTCTTGGAACACGAATACAAATTCAATATACTGTTCCACAAGTTCACATGAGAATCCAAACCAATCCTAACAACATGACAATGCACAGCTTTCCCAAACCTCAGTTGGCTCCAATGCAGATTGTATTCGTGTCCCATGGATTTGGGTTGCTTGTTGTCAGTTGGCTCCAATGCAGATTTGTATTACCCTTCTAGCAAGCGGGCTCACATCAGTTCCCAATTTGACTTCAGGGGGAGCAATTTCGAACAAGAGAAGAAAGCTTCCATTGAAGTTCTCCATGAGGAGTGCCTCTTTCAGATCTTCAGGCGCCTACATGGTGGCAAAGAGAGGATCACATGTGCTTCTGTCTCTAAGAAGTGGCTTATGCTCTTGAGCAGTATTCGCCCATCTGAGAAGGAGATCCCTAAATCAGATGACACTGAAATGACCACAGGCGATGAAAATCAGGAAGAAGCTGATGGTTTTCTTACAAGATCTTTGGAAGGGAAGAAAGCAACAGATGTCAGACTTGCTGCTATTGCTGTTGGAACCAGTAGCCATGGGGGACTGGGGAAGTTGTCGATTCGAGGAAGCAATTCATTTCGTGGTGTTACCAACGTTGGCCTCTCAGCAGTTGCTCGGGGATGCCCTTCTCTTAAGGCACTTTCTTTGTGGAATGTCTCTTCTGTTGATGACAAAGGTTTGATTGAGATAGCTAAAGGGTGCCCTTTGCTAGAGAAGCTTGATCTTTGCCAGTGTCCTTCAATTTCTAGCAAAGGTTTGATTGCAGTTGCAGAGAACTGAGAGAACTGACCAAAACAGTAATTTTGCCTTTTTAAATCGATCAAGGCTTAAAATGACATATATACCCTCAACACTTTGGCACATGTAGTGAACATTGACGGCACGTGACATATTTTAACGTCTCAGTTCACGGAGTGACCATTTTGATATACTTTGGCATAACTTGAGTGACCATTTTGATATTTGAAATTCGATAGTGACCAAACTGTCGTTTTTGACAAAGATCAGTGACCAAAGCAGTAATTTTACCTTAAAGAAAATATGATCGAATCTCTAAAAATCTATATTTAATGGCCATTTATAAAATTATTCTATGTACCGAGCGGTAAATGAGCCGACGTTAAAATATACAATCTCAACTATTTTTTGAATCACTAACTATTTATATGGCCGCTAATATTCGAGGGTGGTAGAAGGAAAAAAAAATTTAGTGGGGAATACCACGTGACAATGATTAGTGAAAATTTTAGATACGTAAGATTTTATTATTGAAAATTATTTAAGCCTACTATATAATATGATTCATATGTTAATTAAGTTTAGGGTTTTTTACCCAAAACTACAATTTTATATTAGTAAATACCAGTAGTAAAATTACTTTTTCAAATGACCACTAACAAGTTTCCATAAAAAACTAATAGAATCAGTTAGCTTTAAAATTACAAAATTATCTTCATTCAGCCTAATGCTACTGATCCTCATAACTCAACCTAATGCCACTGACCCTCAGAACCTCTGTCGTCCTTCGCCGCCCTCCGCCGCGCTTCAACTGCCGCTGAGGCTAAGAAAAATCCACATATGATAAAGATTTCACCTATAACCAACACACAAGCAAAAATGTCAACACACAAAAATCAAACCAACACACAAACACACAAACAGAGAGAGAGAGAGAGAGAGAGAGAGAGAGAGAGAGAGAGAGAGAGAGAGAGAGAGAGAGAGAGAGAGAGAGAGAGAGAGAGAGAGAGAGAGAGAGAGAGAGAGGCAGCGACGTCAGATCAATGGCGGCGGAGGAGAAGAAGAGGCAGCGGCGGCTCTGATCGACGGCGTCGAGGTGGAGGAGCGTGGAAGATTCTGGTGGTTTGGTAGATTTGGGGGAAGGTGGGGCTAGGGTTAGGGTTTCGAAGGGGGGGTTGAGCAAGGCGGTGAGGTGGGGGAGTCAGGGGCTAGGCGGCGGCAGTTGTGGAGGGTGGAGGTGGCGGTGGAGCCACTGTCGAGGAGGTGGTTGTCGACGAGGGAGAAGGCGGAGAGAGAGGAGGGGACAAAGCGGCGACCGACGTGGAGACTGAGCCTCACTCTGGCCTCGCGTCTCGCGCTGCGCTCCGAGCTGCCTCGCGCCTCTACACTCGCTTTGCCATGGCCGCTCACTGCCCAGCCTCGCTACTCGCCGCCCGCTTCCCAACCTCGCCGCCTCCAATCAGATCTCAGATCAATTAGGCTAGGGTTTCAGAAAATATGTGGATATATATAGGTGGTATGAGTTATAAATTATAAATTTTAAGGAGTATTTATGTTATTAAACAGTAAACGGGTTAATAGTCTATTACTGTTAATTCCTGCTGATGGTATAAAAAAATCTGATCTTATTATTGGTAAATATCAATGTTAAAATATAGTTTTGGGTAATTATGTATTTAATTTATATAGATATTTTTATGCTCATATCGATTCATAGCTCTCTGTATAAAGAGGTCTCTGTTTTAAAGAAAAAATATATAGAGGTCTAGGCCCAATGTCTTCTTCACAAAGAATAAGCGAATCATTGTATTAAGCCCAGCCCAATAAGGGGCAAAGCACGGGGTATTATAAATTGAGAGAGAGAGAGAGAGAGAGAGAGGGAGAGAAGAAATTAGGGTTAAGCGGGCCCAAAGGATCCTTGTACGTGATTGAGGAGAAAAAGGGGACTTTGGAACATGAAGCCTCATCAAAATGGGGTGAGCAGATTTCTGTGGTCGTTGAAAGCAAAAGGGACAGAATCAAAGGTCTACCTTCCCGTGGCGACGTAGGGGATTACGGACCAAATCGTCCTGTGAATTTTTGTGCCGAACCAAGGTTTGTGGCCGCAAACTCCAAATTGTACCTGATGAATGAGCTTGAATGGAAGGTCATGGATTTGGCCGTAGAAGACCAAGACAAAATTGGATGGGTATCTCAGAAGGACCCGGAATTTATTGAAGCAGTGGCCGGCGAAGATGGTTGTATGTATGCTTTGAAATCTGATCAAACAATACACCGTATGCGTCATGATGATGATACCAGCATCGAGCCCGTGTCTATAGACGATTCAGATAAGACACTCGTGGGTGTTTATCAGAATCGCATCTACATGATGATGGGTCATGACGCATGTTGTTATGATCTGGAATCAAACAACATCAACATGGTTGCAAATGATTTTCATCTCGAGGCATGTATCCCTTACAAAAAGTTCCTGTTGACTTACGATTGTTTCTTGAAGGAGACGGAGGAGGGGAGGTTGGTGTATGTTCCGGGCATATACGTTTATGATACTGAGCTGGACATATATCTCCCTAGACCAGTACAAGGCCTCCCCACCGATGATGAGGTCCTTCCAAGTGCCTTTGAAGAGCCAGGTGGTATAGTATACTTGGTCCAAATAGGAACCCACCAGGGTTCTCCCAAGTTGGCATTTGTTTGGCATTCCTATTCATATACATCTCATACCAGCGGGAGTCGGCTTCACTTCTGCAAATTTGTAGTCCATCTACAGGAGAGCCTTGATGGTAGTCAGCCCAATTTTGTGGCTCAGATCCTGTCCAATGGGATCTATCAGCTTGGTGACGACGACAGAAGTGTGATCGGTTGCACAGCAGGAGTAAGGTAATTCCCTTGCATACCAGTTTCTATTTTCATTCCATAAATTTGTTGTTAGTTTATATAATTTTATCTAGCTAGCTTAATTTGTTGTTTTTGTTATTTTTGTTTTTGTTTTTACCACTAGTAATCTGCGATTCCAACTGAAATTATCAAATCGATGTTTATTCTTAGGAACCCCATTGCTTAGATTAGTACCTCGAGATACCCCTGTAGTAGTCTCCGTTTGGCGTCTCCTCTTGTTTTAATGATTTTCTTAAATATTTTGTTTAGGTTTTAAGGATGACCAATGGAAGAGCAAGTTTGGGCAATGACAAGAATGTTTCTGTGGCTTGGAAGGTGAGTGGTAGAGTGTCTTATCATTTACACATCTTTAAATTATGGTCTCTGCATAGATCAAATCTACGACGAATGGTTTTGTAGAAACTAATGGTACTTGTTAACATTTTAACAAGGGGTTTGTGAGTTATAATCTGATTAGTTTTTGGTCAATGTGTTCATCTTACATGTTATCCGAACGAGCAGTATATGTTCAGAACTACAGAATATGTTTTAGTAAATGAATTGATGTAATTTGACGTTAGACTTGTCGATATAGTTAAGCTTGTTGATAGCAAATTGACTAGGGTTTTTTTTTTTATAGCTGAAGATGTTATATAGTAGTATAATGATTGTAGAAGTCATTATGTTACCGAGTAAACTAGATAGCCTCTCTAGGTTTTATTTATTAACCATGTTTGTTTATTTTCCTTATAATTTACGAACAGGGATTGACAGTCGAGGAGAACGACAGAACAAAGAGGAGGAAGAGCCAGCAGGAAGTAGCTTGATTTGGACATGATGGATCAGCTTTCAAACAAGCAGAAGACTCAGTTGTGAATTTCAAGGAATTAGTAGAATAATAAACTAGTTTGAAACTAGTGCGAAACTAGTGCCTATGATTTTCTGATTTGGGATGTGTATTGTAAACCAGTATTAATTATCGTATGTTGAGATGGTTTTTCCATGACTTTAGAAATCAATGTTGGCTACGTTTGTTCCTTAGTGAGCACCATCGTGTGAATTTAGTACCTGGAGTCAATGATGTAATGTATGTCAAATGGGTGTGAATTTAGTAGAGTCCTGGAGTCAATGATGTAATGTATGTCAAATGGATTATGCTACATTTTAATGATTTTATTCATTTATCTATTTACTGTTCAAAGTCTCATGTTTTGCATCAGTTACATCTGGCTGAAAATTGCCTCTGTTTCAAAGACGTTGTGGGTTTTGAGAATGTTGGGGTGGGGAGGTCATGATCTTGGGTTCTTTAACAAGACATGCGCGGTCAGTGTTGTCGGTGAGGAGGGTTTTGTCGATGATCTTGATGGCGACGGAGTCACCGGAGATGCAGCAGAAGGCGCGGAGGATGGTGCCGGCCGCGACCAATTTCTTCTGAGTGTTGGTAGGTGTTCTTGAGTGTGTCGTATATCTGCGGTTTCTGGATGTTGAGATTTTGAGGTGGGAGCAAGATTGAACTCAATGAAGCTTTTCAGAGGAGTTGCGTTTCGCTTTGGTTTTATAGTTCTGGTCTCGTAATCCCACTAGATAACGGATTTCCTAATCCAACAGTGATATTTATGTCGGGCATTTTACATAAGTATAAAACTGAAACTTTTACTGAATATTTTTGTTAAACTCTAACTTGTCCGCTTAATTCATTTTATAGTTGATAATTGAATTAAAAATTACATATGATATATTCTAGTAAGGGGGCTGCCCGCTGCAGAATTGTGTGTTATAATCAGACTATCAACTATTTGTATTACAGTAATCAGAATTATATACTATTCGCGCTGAAGGTTTTGTGAGAAATACCTATTTTTGCTGCAATACTGTTCATAAAATTCCGTGAGAAATGCCCCTATTTTGAGGTAATTTACATGGCTGCCACTGGTCATTACACACTTCTGTGATGCTCAGCTGCCATCTGTCTCGATGGCTTTTTTGGCGACTGACTAGAGACGGGGGGGAGGAAGGAAGGGTTGTGAAGAAATTTGATCAAGTTGTGAAGAAAATCGTGAAGGCACCTCTCTAATCTCTCTCTCTCTCTCCTCTTCTACCCAAACTGAAATCCAAGTGGTGCCATCAGACGAAGATCATGAAAGGGCTGATGAGGTGTCCTGCTCCCGCTTTCCATGAAGGTACCCACCTTCCGAACTTGAGTTTCGCCTTCAATTATCCATTCTTCAAACCTATTTGATGAAAATTGGGGGATTCGATTGAATTTAGGTGCATGCAACTTCTGATTCGATCGAGCCAGTAGTAGCTATTAGGGATTCGATTGAGTTCCGAGTAAGAGTTAGAAGCTTTATTAATCAGTGTCCACTGCAGGGCTTCAATCAATATATATATATATATATATATATATATATATATGGTTATGGTTCTCAGAAATAGTACACATGATTTCTGTAATAGTTTGTTTAATCCTGCATATAATGCATTCTACTGTGTGCCAATTTCAATGTGCCTGTAAATCAATGTAAATATATTTACGAACTTATATAATTTTGTGTAACGATTGCAAGTGAGTTGTTTTGGAACTTATGAACTGCAGATGTCAGGATCATATGTTGAGCAAACAGCTTAGCCACTACTGTAACGGGAAGACTTCCTTTGTTTCCTAATCATGTTGGTTTGATATATGTTGCCATTGCTTTTCTGATATGTTCATGATAAGTGTATGTTGGTTATGTAGGGAGCAGGGATTCCTTTGTTTCCTAATCATGTTGGTTTGATATATGTTGCCATTGCTTTTCTGATATGTTCATGATCAGTGTGTTGCTTATGTAGGGAGAAGGGAAGAGAAGGACACTTGGAGACGGACAAACATTTTACCCAAACATTTGGTGACTTAATTCTGCTTCGTTCAAGTCATTATGTTTTTGTTCTCAGGTTTTCTGCATATGACAGAGGTAAAAGCACTTTTGTTAATGTTATTTGATTTCTCCTTTACACTTGAACGTATAGAAAAGCTACAAAAAATAGGCAATTGAAATAACTAATATACTTTAACCATATTTGGCATTCCATCCTGGTCTAGCTATTTAAAATGACTATACATGGTCTTACAATATCATAAAATCAGAAATATATGACAGTAACTGGATTCTTTTACAGCTTCTTGCAATTTTGCCTCATACTTTTGGAGGTTTGGAAGTTCTCTGTTGGTTATTTTCTTTACCATATTTGATTGTGATTTATTCTCAGATGGTAATTAGTATGTATTTCGTTTTTAGTTATGGGTTATATGATGAGAGAATGAGGGATTTAGTTTTGGTATAGTGAGAAGTTTATTGTTTTAGTTTGGTTTACTGAAAGTTTTTAGGTCAATGATTGGCCTGTGGCTGCTGTTCTGGCTTTTAATCTCTGGTGGAAATTGGTGTGTACCTATATGGTCAAGAATGAGGAATAATTAACGCATTTTACTCTTATGATATCATTGATATGCATTTTCCTTTAAACTAATTACCTTGGCACATTTATTTCAACTATTTTGTTCTTATATATGCTACTGCATTTTACCTGTAGCATACTGTATACAACCATCTCTTTTTCGTTGTCTGCTGGTGTGGATACATATACTCAGGCTCTGTCATTTTGATTTCAGATTTCTTTTTTCCTTTTGTTACTTAGTTCAGAATAAGAGAGAATGATCAGTATAGTATTTTTGATATTTTGATGGTAATACTACGTGCTTATATATATTCATTCTGTTCCTCTGTCTCCATATCTCATTACATTTATGATTTTGATGGCAATCTTACTTTTGTGTATTAGTTTTTGGGAGTTCTTAAGTGAATAAATGCTTAATTAGAGAAATGGTGCAGTCTGCGCATCAGTCCATCCATCAGTACCCAATAACTCCAGTTTGGGCCTTACGATTTTGGGTCCTGAGTCTAATAGCGGGCCAAGATTGTGAAAGTTCAAAAGATGCTGTTTCATTTTTGATTATTTAATTTTTCTCTTCATGGGATAAGTCATAAGTTTATACCAAAAAAAATTATAGTTTTTTGTTATATAAAAAAAAAAAATTATAGTTGCACATCAGCCATTGCAAATGATTTCGAGACAATGAATGAAACTTAAATTGACGATGACATTTAAATCTTTTTATATCTGATTTCTACTTAGATTTGAGACGCATCAAAAATTGATGTGCGCCACTACCTCTTTTTGAAGTTTCCTTTTTATTCCTAAATAATTTTACTTGGTGTTGATTCTTCTTGTTTGGCGTTTGATACCAAAAAATTTAAATTTCATCATCAATACATAGTCAAAAAAAGCATATATTTAATACCAATTGAAAGGTTGATTTTACTCGTGTATTAGAAAAATAAAATTCAAAAGACCTTCCAGAGTCCAAAGACTTATTGGTAAAAATAACTAGTCAAAAAGATCGAGTAGATCTCAGTCGGAAAAAAAATGATCGAGGAAATCAAGGAAATAATCATGTGGACAGTGTAATGCAGTAGCTAGCTCATGAACTTCATTCATTCTTATATATAGCAAGAGTTATCTATTGTGTTGTGGCAGCAAAAGCAAAAGCTATAGTTAACAAATCATTGATCTTATACCATCTGTGTGAAGCTTTGCTGAGTTGCTCCTATGAAGGTCCAACTAATTTCCAAGGAGTACATCAAGCCCTCTTCTCGAACTCCCCCACGCTTGAACACTTCACAAATTTTCTCTCTTAGATCACTTAATGCCTCCAGTTTATGTTCCCGTGATCTTGGTCTATCCTCTTTTTTATATCCCACTACTACTAGTAGTGAAAAATCACAAGCACTAAAACAATCTCTCTCGGAAACCCTGACTCGCTTTTACCCGCTTGCAGGAAGAATGAGAAACAATCTTTGCATCGATTGCAACGATGAAGGAGCTTCTTACGTAGAGGCCAATGTTCAGTCTCATGCTTTCGGAGTTTCCCTAAGCTTGTTCCAACTTTCAACAGTATGCTTGATTACAGTGATCAATTCACAAATGCCAACACCACCCCAGGAGGAGGAGCTGATGTAGTCATGATACAAGTGATCAACTTTGCCTGCGGCGGCTTTGTGATGGAGTCTATGTCTCTCACTTGATTGTTGATGGTGTTGCCATAGACACTTTTCTCAAAGCTTGGGCTGCAGCCACTTACCAGATTCAATCAGGTCATCATTGTATTCATGTATTGCCTAGTTTTGATGGTGCAACATTGTTCCCTCCGATTCTTAATGAACAAAGAAAGAGTGCACACCCCACAGAAGCAACCATGAGGGGCCTGTACTGGCGTTTTGCCTAGAAAGGAAGGTGTGTTACAAACAGACTTGTGTTTGAGGCCTCAGCTCAGCAACATCATCATTACAAAATCCGAGTCGCGTGGAAGCAGGTTCAGCATTCATCTGGAAATGTGCAGCAGCTGCTTGAAAGGCTAAATCTGGTCAATCTGCACCAACTTTGGGAACCCACGCAGTGAATTTGGGCTGGAGAGCTGACCCGAATCTTTCACAAAATTGTATGGGGAATTTTGTTTGTTTGGCAGGTGCAATAGCAAATGATCATCATGGAGAACAGGAATTAGATTTGTCAAGCTTGGCGAGCAAGATGAGGGAAGCAACATCAAAAACCAATGGTGACTTGGTGGCGAAGTTACAAGGTCAAGATGGGTTAGAGACTATTAGTAAGGTTTTCAAAGACCTGTCTGAGGCTATTGCACTCCCCACTAATGATGGGGATGATCAGATGGAGATGGACTTCATTGGATGTACCAGCATTGCCTACTCTGGGTTGTATGATTCTGATTTCGGCTGGGGAAAGCCTCTGTGGGTCGTTCCAGTTCATGAGGCCTGTCACGAGGCTTTTTCGGTCAATGTGGTTCGTTTGATGGATACAGGAGAATGGAGAAACAACGGATTTGAAGCTTGGATTTCTCTAGCTGAGGAAGAAATGGCACAGTTGCAAAGCAATCAGGACTTGCTTGCGTTTGCTTCTCTCAATCCTAGCATTCTTCATACAGGTTCTGAATTGATCATATCATCATTTCTGTCTAAGCTTTGAGCCTTTTGCTAGTAAGGTTGTAAAATGGACTTGTATTGTTCCAACTTACCATGATTCCAGCTGTACTATCATTTTCTTCTTGTCAAAATCGAGTGTATAAAATCTGCTGTGTAGGATCAATATCAGCAGTGATTAATAAACAAACTTGCCTAACTGGCTAATTTGTTCATCACTTGGTTGACTCTCAATATCTGATATAATCAAATGTAGCTATCCATTTTCTCAACTATTAGGAATATTGGTTGTGTTGGGTGTCCGGATGAGATTGTTTAAAAACCCCTCTGTAGTATTTTCGAAGGCATTGAATGATATTTTCATCTTTTCTCTTTCTCTTCTTCTCCTTTTCTCCCCTCTATTCTCTCTACTCTTATCCCAAATCTCTCAGCAACTTCCGCGATCCTAACATCAACAGCCATTAATACAAATTTTAATTAATAAAGAACATTGATTCCACAGCTTTTTGCTGAACTTGAGGCCAACATATGCGGAGGATGTTGCCCTATAAGGTCTCTCTTTTAAAGAAAAAATATATAAAGAGGTCTAGGGCCTATATCTTCTTCACAAAGAGTAAACGAATCATTGTATTAAGCCCAGCCCAATAAGAGGCAAAGCACGGCGTATAAAAAGAAACAGAAAAGAGAGAGAGACAAGCCGGGAAGAAATTAGGGGTTAAGGGACGGCGGCATTGGCAGAGAACGAAAACCCCTAATCAGTGCTGAGGTGGGAGTGCATTCCATCCCCGCTCATACTAAAACCGCCATGGTAAGCATCTCTGTCCCTCTCTCTCTCTCTCTCTCTCTCTCTCTCATTTTTGTAAACAGGATTCTGCTGATTCTTTTTTGGGTTTTTGATCTCCCAATATCTTCACTTTCTAATGTTGTCTTTACTTTCTACTTTGGGTTATAATAGGGGTGTGGGTAGGTAATTGGTTTGGGCAGGTTGTAATAGGGGTGTGGGTAAGTAATTGGTTTGGGCAGGTTGTTGATGTGATGTTTGATGGTGTTTTTCTTTACAGGAACTTCATCGTAACTGCAGTCCTGAAATTGAAGAATGGAATCCAGTCAAGGGAATCAAATGGCATTTGGACCAGGAGAGAACGGATGGAGGGCTCACCTATGATTTAACTGGCAAACTTCAGTCGGCTTACACATGGGATGGTCTCAACTATCTGACGTACGAGGCAGCGGAAGATAGGTTGGATCATCGAACGGTGCAGATATTTGATGTGAAATCTGAAGCCATAAAAGAGTTCGACACTCTGAGGTCCCTCGACTCTTCATATGTCTTGCAACCTTATAGTTGCAAGACCGGGACATGGAAGGATTCGGAGGAACAGAAATACCTCCTCGAATTTCCTTCTACCTTTGTGACTCTGGAATTCTTCCTAAAGTGCTGGGGAAAATCTAAACAATGGGAAGAATCTGAAAAACCTTTTGAAGTGTTGCGGCGCACTAGAGCTTCGCTTTTATACTTATACTCATCAGGTAGAGCGCATGGATTGCTGTCTAAAGGGGTTGCCATAGGCCCTGACTTTGATTGTCGGCTTATCAACTTGAGTTGTAAGTCAGGAAACCCCCGGAACGATATACATGACTATCACTATATAGTCAAGCTTATGGTACGATACGCACCAAATTCAAAGGGTTTGGTTTATAATCATTTGAAGCGATATGATACTTTTCTGGGAGATAAGAAAAGGCAGGGGACTACACAGAGAGCGAACAAAAGGCAGAGGACTACACTTTCACCTGAGGATCATATGCTATTTGTGATCAACTATCCAATCTCATGGGATTTGGATGAAGTTTTACGTTTCATGGGCACAATGCACAAGCTCTTTACTGATCCATATGGTGGAAAAACACGTCCTGTTAACTTACAACAGGTTCCTGGTTTCACAAGTCCTCTGGATAATATATATAAAAATTGGATGAATAAGTTGGGAAGTTGCCCAATATTAGTGGATGTGGGTCAGGAGGGAAAAAGATTGGGGTCTCATTCGTCTGATGGCAGTACAATTGTCTCGTACATCTTCAATTGTTTAAAACATTATAATCAGCGTGCCCAACTAAAGTGTAGTGTAAGTGTTTAAGAATTTCTTTTTTATTTTTAGAATTTCTTTTATTTATGTTTTACGATTTCACTCTAAATTATTGTTTTTTTTTATTATTATTATAGCCTCAACTGGATTCAAAGTCTTTGATGATGAAACTACTCAAGCTGTTTCCTGACTTGGTGCTTGACATGTATGAAACACTATTTGCTGTGATGAATAGTGGCTGCTACACTTGTAATGCGTTCAGCGTTACCGATATCTTAACTACACGACTTGTGGGAGGTAAACTTATTTTAAATTGATAGTGTACTTTAACAATTGTTTATTATTAAATCTATGTATGTTTATTATTAAAATTTGTGTATATTATCTCTATGCTCAGGGTGATCAGCCAAGGTCTTTAGCAAACAATATAACAAAAAGGAGGAGGAGCTTGAAGTATCTTTATTTGTTATTGAAATTTTGGCACCTGTGTTATAAACTGAAATGGACAAATTATGATTTAGCTTTGTAGCATAAGTTCACCTCTAGTAGAATCATAGATTACTTAGCGAGACGGTTATGTTTTCGACTATATCTGATTGATTATGTGATTTTTTTCTTTCCTTCTTGGTAAATGACATGATCGACATCCATGATTTGATGATATTTGCCTAAATGAGAATCAAAATTCCAAAAGGTGTATCATTATCATCTGGATAAACAGATTTGGATGTAAAAAGATTTTGAATGCGACCGACGACCATCTCGAATTTCTCTGTAGCCATTAATCCCATTATCATCTTGCCCGGTGAAGTGAAGCAATAAAATGGTGAATCTGTTAGAACCGGAGTGACTGGTTGCTCATGCATATTCGGATTGATGTGTACGAAATGGCTGTTACTCATCATTACATATCAGCCTAAAAAGCTTCTGACCAAAAAAACACCAACCCTTCACCAGAAAGCTTCTGACCTGAAAATTGATACTTCACCAATCACCAGAAATCAAAAAATTGAGCCTTCACCCTCAACCAACCATCGACACCAATACTGTACAACCCAATATAACCATTTTAGATCCTTATTACAATCAATAGAACAGTCCTGCAACCATCGACACAAATCAACCATCGACATCAAACTTTCACACACAACACACACAGAACCCAACTTTTCTCTTCCACTACCATAACCCAAACAAGAACCCATCGTAACCAATAAGACAAGAACCCATCGTAACCAAGATTGGGGAATTGGGTGCATACCTGCTGCTGCGATCAATAAGACTCGAATTGGGTGTGCTGCGCTTTCGTCTCGGGTGTGCTGCGCCTTCGTCTCGGGTGTGAGCTGAATTCGTCTGCGCTGGACACGAAGAAGAAGGAGACGAGAGGACGAAAAGAGGCTCGGGGAAGAATAAAATTCTGAGACGCGCAAAATGACCTAACCCCTTTCTGAAATGTCAAAACATAGAGTTACCCCCGCGTGTCCAACCCCTTCTCGCTTGTCCAAGACGTGTCCGAAATATAATACGCGTGTCCTTGGGCGTATCCGTATCCGATACGTATCGGACACGCGACACGCCGGTCCTTGCTTCATAGACGAAATGTTATAGTTTAAAAACATTGAAGGTCTCCGGTTCGAACCCGGGCGAAGCCATTTTTTTTCCCCACAGAGTCCGGTTTAAACGACATGCCGTTTCTCTACAAAATCCATTCTCTCTGTCCCTCCCATTTAAATCATAAATTTTTGGAGGGAAGTCTCTGCAGACAAAGCATGACCAGGCAAGCTCTCAAGCACTCAGACTATTTGCACCACAAACTCCTCAGCTTCTTAAACCCCTCATCCTCCTTATCACAGGCCCAACAAGCCCATGCTCAGATTCTCAAGACAGGTCTCTCCAATCTCACCAACAAGCTCCTCTCCCTCTACGCCAACAGCCTCTGTTTCAACGATGCCAAACTCGTCCTTGCTTCAATTCCGCACCCCAACCTCTTCTCATTCTCCACTCTCATTCACGCCTTCGCCAAACTCAATAGCTTCGTCAATGCACTCACGTTGTTCTCCCAAATGCTATCCCGCGGCCTCGCCCCTGATAGCTTCCTCTTCCCCAGTGTCGTCAAGGCCTGTGCCGGATTGCAATATCCACAGTCCGCGAAACAGGTCCACGCCATTTCATTTTCCTCCGGTTTCGCTTTCGATTCGTTTGTGCAGTCCTCTTTGGTTCACATGTATATGAAATGTGACCGGATTAGGGATGCACGCAAGGTGTTTGATGGAGTGCCTGACAAGGATTTGATTACCTACAGTGCTTTGATTTCAGGGTATTCTCGCCGTGGGTGCGTGAATGAGGCCATGAAGCTTTTCGATGAGATGAGGGGTTCGGGTTTTGAGCCCAATGTGGTGTTGTGGAATGGGATGATTGCTGGGTTTAGTCAAAGCAAGTTGTATGCTAGTACTGTTGGGGTGTTTCAGAAAATGCACTCGCAAGGATTTGAACCCGATGGGTCTAGTGTATCGAGTGTTCTTCCCGCTGTAGGGGACTTGGAGGGTTTAGACATTGGGGTTCAGATTCATGGATACGTGATCAAGCGGGGACTAAAATCGGACAAGTGTGTTGTTAGTGCACTTGTGGATATGTATGGGAAGTGTGCTTGCACGTCAGAGATGTCTCGAGTTGTTGGTGAAATGGATGAACTAGATGTTGGTGCTTGCAATGCTTTACTTACAGGGCTTGCTCGAAATGGTCTTGTTGACGATGCAATGGAGGTGTTCCAGAAATTTAAGGGCCAAGAGGTGGAACTCAATATTGTGTCGTGGACTTCCATAATTGCTAGTTGTTCTCAAAATGGGAAGGATATGGAGGCTTTGGATCTTATTAGAGAAATGCAGATTGAGGGTGTGGAGCCAAACTCTAACACTGTCTCTTGCTTGCTTCCGGCTTGTGGCAATATTGCCGCCTTAATGCATGGGAAGGCAGCACATTGTTTCGCTTTCAGAAGGGGGATGCTTAGTGATGTGTATGTGGGCAGTGCATTGATTGACATGTATGCAAAATGCGGACAAATGCAATTATCTCGGCTTTGTTTTGATAAAATGCCCACTAGGAATTTGGTTTGCTGGAACGCAGTTATGAGCGGATATGCAATGCATGGAAAGGCCAAGGAAACTATGGAGATTTTTCATATGATGCAGAGCAGTGGACAAAAGCCAGATATCATCAGCTTCACCTGTGTATTGTCTGCATGTAGCCAGAACGGTCTAACAGAAGAAGGATGGTATTATTTTAACAGCATGTCAAAAGAACACGGTATAGAAGCTCGAATAGAACATTATGCTTGCATGGTCACTCTACTCGGTCGTGCTGGAAAACTTGATGAGGCTTATTCCATGATCAAGAAAATGCCATTTGAGCCAGATGCTTGTGTTTGGGGAGCTTTACTCAGTTCTTGTCGAGTTCACAACAATGTGACTTTAGGGGAGTCTACTGCAAAGAGGCTCTTCAATTTAGAACCGGGAAATCCTGGGAACTACATTCTTTTGTCCAATATTTATGCTTCAAAAGGCATGTGGGCTGAGGTAGATAGAGTGAGAGATACGATGAAGAATCTGGGTTTGAGGAAGAACCCTGGCTGTAGTTGGATCGAATTCAAGAACAAAGTTCACATGCTTCTTGCAGGAGACAAAACACATCCTCAAATGAACCAAATTATGGAAAAGTTGAACACACTGAGCTCGGAGATGAAGAAATCAGGATACTTCCCCAATACTCACTTTGTGTTGCAAGATGTGGAGGAACAAGAAAAGGAGCAGATTTTGTGTGGACACAGTGAGAAACTGGCAGTAGTTTTGGGGCTTCTGAACACTCCTCCAGGAACCTCCCTTAGGGTAATTAAGAATCTCAGGATCTGTGGTGATTGTCATTCTGTGATCAAATTCATATCCAGCTTAGAAGGGAGAGAGATTTCAGTCAGAGACACCAATCGCTTCCATCATTTTAAAGATGGAGTTTGTTCTTGTGGGGATTACTGGTGAAATAAGGGCTTAGTCTTCCAGAAGACAAGTGCTCGTTCACAGTTAAGGTCCTGAGTTGAGATGGTCAATATCTCCACCTACTGGAAAGAATAGCTCTAATGGTGAGGATGATCATATGTTGTATTAACTTGAAACCATTAAGCTTTTTCCGAAGAAGAGGAAAGGCATAGTCCAGTGCTACACTCGAGCGGTTCTCGACTCTTGCTTAGAATGAAACTTCAACCTTGATCGAGATAGACACGGGCAACCAATTGCGTCTGGAAAATGATGAGAGAAAATTTGATGCCTCCTGTTTGGTTTGGTTCGGACCGAACAGTCTTTACGAAAAATACCACATTGTATACAAATTTTGTTCCATTATTATTGGCTTCTCGCATTATTTTTATAACAAAAAGAGATTGAAATCTTATTCACATAGAAGTTACAAACAACAAGAGGCAATCTGCTGGTATAAACATTGACCAAGTAGGAAACAGAGCTTGGATTACAGAGCTATTTATTGATCTCAAGGATTATTCAGGTAGAACAATCACCATATCTGGTTTTTCATGGGAATCTTGAACTCCCCGTGTCATCATGGCTACGAACTCGTCGTAATTGATTCTCCCATCCTACATATATAATCATAATTATCAGTCAGAATGCAGTCGTATAGTGATACCAAGGAAGTGTTCTAAAATACAGGACGATGAAAATAAGTTTGATTACTTTGTCAGTATCCACATCATCAAGGATTTCATCAATCGTAGCCTCATCCCCCATTCCGTATTCTGTCATTGCTTGTCTTAGCTCATCTCTTGTGATAAACCTGCTCAGCGTACATCAGTCAATAAGGATTCAAACAAGAATATTTAAGCTTTAGAGAACAGTAAACGAACCCGCTCTGATCCTTGTCAAAGTACTGGAAAGCTCTGTGTAAGTTTTCTTCCTTCTCCAATTTGTGTCGATGCATGGTTGCAGTAATGAATTCAGTGTAATCAATAGTCCCGTTATTGTCTATGTCAGCCTATTAAAAAAAAAAAAATCATAACTTGATAATGTTCAGAAAAGTAAATAGCTTAACTAGACTGCTTGAGTTATACAGTACTCACAGCATCCATTAGCTGCTTTATTTCTGGTTCTGTAAGCTTAGATCCCAGTCTTGTCAATCCAGTTCTTAGTTCTTCAAATGTGATACTACCACTACCATCTGTGTCGATGTTGTTGAACATTTGTTTCAGGCCATGAATTTCTTCATCAGAAAGCGTTTCTGCTATAACCTATAGGCAATTCAAATTTCAGTAGTAATTAGACATTGGCGATGAAATATGAACCACTAAGACCACATGCATATAGAGCTAATCACAATATTCATTAACTCTTTATGGAGTGCCACAAGTATCTACTACCATCGTTTAAGATATCCAATTGAAAAAGGAGGTGCAAGAATCATACCTTTAGAGCAAGTTTTTTCAACTTGTTCATTGCTCTGAACTGTTTCATCCTAATCAGCACAGCACTATTTATAGGTTTGTCAGAGGCTTCATCTTTCTTCATCCATGGATGGTCTGGGTAAAATGCACAATCCAAATGACATTAATGGACAACATTCCCTAAACTTTGCTGTTACAGTTCCACAAGCATTCATGTGCTTACCAAGAACTTCAGCAGCTGTAATCCTCTTCTTAGGGTCCATTGTCAACATTTTCCTGATGAGATCCTTTGCCGCATGAGATATAGAAGGCCATGGCGCACTTTGCAAGTCAAGTTTCCCTTCTATAATTGAGTCAAATATCCCTTTCTCTGTCTCTGAAACAGAGTTCGTACAAAAAGATCAAAAGCACAGAATTGAAAACAAAACAATCACACAAAGAACATCAGGGAAATGATATGTATTACAATTTACAAGCATGAAACAGTTCTCTTCGTAAATCCAAAAGCATAGCCAGACCACTCACTATTCACCAGATTACCATAAGTATTTTAAAGTTGAACTGCTCAAAAAAGTAAAGAAGGTAACATAGCTCCCCTTATAAACACCTGTTTATGAAATGTTTCTTCCTCGAGGGCCTACTATCTAGCAATTATAACAGACAAGCATCCAGTTCAAACACATCCAGGAATTCAGAATTAAATCAACCTACTCCCTTAATCTTACTGCAACTATAAATTTGAGGTATGTACTAATACATTGTTCATAGTGCCTATAAGATTCTCAAATCCACTACTAGATTTTCAGCTGGTTTGTTCTGATGCAACACCAGCTTTAGAACAAAACAAAAGTATGCAATTCACTAATTTAGATACGCACCCGCCCAAAACGGAGGCACTCCACTTAGAAGAATGTACAACATGACTCCAGCACTCCAAACATCTATCTCCTTCCCATAATTTCGCCGCAACACTTCTGGCGCCACATAGTAGGCACTCCCAACAATGTCCCTGTAAACTTTGCCTGTAGAGTTGTTAACATGCCATTCCTCAATATATATCATATTCATGACACCGAATGCCACAAGCAATATGTCAAGAACATATACAGGAGCTTACAGTAACAATATGTTGTGCATGTTATTCTTCTAGTTTCCATCAATTACAAGAAAACAGTTGAATACATTGCTTACTGTGGAATAAGGCAAACAGGTGATTCTGTGTTTCTGTGTAATTATGTGATTCAAAATTGCATGATTCTAAATTCTAATGATCATTGCAGCTCCCAAAATATTGATTTTTTTGTAAAGTTAAGTCTGGCACTAAGTCACCACTCACCAACTAGTTATTTTGGAGTGACATTTACGTCCTCTCTCTGATAATCTGATGGTGATGCTTAAATGGACACTAAAAAGTGTCCTTCTCATTTGTGAATCATGTGTGCTTTTGTTTTCTTTGTCTGTAATTTCAAACTGTTGACTTGGTTGACCTATGATTATCCCCTGGATCCCATCTCTATCACATTGACTCGGTCTTCTTGACCCACAAACACAGTGACATAAGTCTTTGCAACAATTATTTCATCCCTAACCTCAAAATACACAGTGTACAGTTAAGATTGAGTTCATAAAATTTGTTATAGACATCACCAAATTAATTCACACTATCTGAACTTCAACATAAGTAGAAATAATAGTGAAACGAACCAAGAACTAACCTTGTTCGATGAACACAGAGAGTCCAAAATCAATGGCCTTGATGGGTGAATCCTCATCCTTACTCACCAGCAAGAAATTCTCAGGCTTCAAATCCCTATGCATAACTCCCATAAAATGACACACGTGAACCACATTCACAATCTGCCGGAATATCTTTGCCGCTTCACGCTCGGAGTAGCTACCCTTGGCAATAATCCGATCAAAAAGCTCGCCGCCGGAACAGAGCTCCATGATCAAATGCAGATTCTGGCGGTCCTCAAATGCGCCTTTGAATTCGACAATGTTGGGCTGACCCGTTAAGTGCTCGAGAATCAGAATCTCTCTCCTCAACTCCTCAATGTCTTTATTCGTCACGAGTTTTCTGCACGATATGGACTTGCACGCGTATTTCCGGCCCGTGGATTTCTCGGTGCAGAGACGCGTCACGCCGAACTGGCCCCGCCCGAGCTCCTTCTCGAGGGTATAAACGGAATTTACGTCGGAGTATGGCTTCCCCAGGATTGGTCCGATTTGTGAATACGAGGGGCTCATGCCGAAGGAGCTGCCGGAGTACGGAGTGGGCTTTGGTGGAGCTGGATGACTATACGGGTCGGGTTTTTTGGTTGGTTGTGTTGGTTGGAAGTTGTGCGGTGGTGAATCTGATGATGAGGAGATTGGGATGTCATGGGAGGTTTGGGATTTTGTGAAACAGAGTCCCATCTCAGATAAGAAAGATGATCAAAGACAAAAGAGATACAAGGAAAAAGGGTTTCAGTTTCAGTTTTCAGTTTGAGGTATGGAAGAGTGTGAATGGGTTTAAAGAAGTTGAGGGAGAGAGAGAGAAACAGAGAGAGTATATTATAAGTGTGTAGAGGAGGAGATTTGGGTTTGCGTCTTCTTCGTCTTCTTGTACAGTCGTGTGCTTTATTTTGTGCTTTGCTTTTCGTCTTTCATGGTCATGAGCATCATTCTTCCTTCACTTCCTTCTTCACTCTTTTACAAGATTTTACAACGACAGCTGAGCGTTGCCTGACGGTTTTCTTCTTTCGGCCGCACGCATTTGTCACGTGTCCGTTTTCTATTTTATGGGCAATCTAATTCTACTTGGACTTTCAACATTGAAACTTGGGTTTCCCAGGCCCAATATTGCGTAATAATCAACTGAAAACAAGAGGTAATTTTTCACCAGCTTTACAATTGTGATGCATCTTACACTATCACTTGTAATTTAGACTGAACTGTACAATTCTTAAGTGCTCCAAAACAGGTTTTACATATTTACATAAAGCTAGAGAAACCTAAACCAACTTGTTAACTCCAAATCATTACCCCTCTTTTGCCAGAAATGTTGCTATCACTTGCTAAGAGCTGCAGCTCTAGATCCAAACTACTGTAGCAGTTGATGGAACAATATATGGTCTCAATACACAAATTACAATACACAAATTAATGATTAAATCCCAGGGAACCTTAATCCCTAAAACTAAATTTAGAAACACATACCAGCAGCAGTATAATACGCTTTCTTGAGGCACACCAGTCATCCATTTAGTATAATTAGCATCATTCACTAGCACTCGAACGAATGAATCACGAACTAACTGCACCAGTAGTAGCTGTGACACACTTCGGGTGCACCTCATATCCACACTCAAGACACTGATAAGCCCAACCGCATCCTTGTTCATCACAGTCACAGCATATAAACGGTCCTCCTCCGTTGCCTTCCGACACCAAATTCAGCTCATGCCTGTGCCCGCCATGGTACACTGACCGTGGCAGGCTCTTCGCTTCTTCATCCATTTTCTTCTCCAGCAATTCCAACTTCGCATCGGTGAATGGATAGGCATTTTCTTTGTACAAGTTTATTAGATTTCTACCCTGCCTGGTGACAGTTTTACCATCCGGTCCCAAAATTATCAAATGAGGAATGCATTTGACATCGAAATGCTTCACCAGCTCTTTAATTTTGGGATCATCAAAGGGCAATGCAAGCCATGGCATGGTGCTGAAGTAGGCTTCAAAGGACGTTCTGTCACGATCACTCGAAACAAACACTATCTCGAAGTCCTCTCCATCTTGTTGTTGATCATCTGCTAGCATATTCTCTTTAATCTTCTTGTAGATTGAGACTAGCCTAGGGGTGAAATTAACGCATGGAATGCACCATTGAGCTGAAAAGTACAGTCCAATTCTCTTGCCTATCAATGAAGCCACAGGCACCTGTTCATGTAGTCAATTAGTTACTGGATGAGGCATGCACAGTTCTGTGAACAATTTTCCCTGTGTTCCAAGTCCTAGAGGAATTATTGCTATTACCTGGTTAGGTGTCCGATGACCCAGAAGATAGTGCCTGTCATGGTTCGTTAGTAGATTGGTCAAGGTCTGGTTCTCATGCTTCTCAATCTCCTCCTTCTCCAATGTTTCCAGCCTCTGTTTAGTAAAAGGGAAGGCTTCAACACCATAGCGATAAATGATCTCAACTCCATCACGCAACGTAGCCTCATCACCATCCTTGTAATCACCAGGTTGCAGAATAACCAAGCTTGGAATTCCCTCTATCTCAAACTTCCGGTTCAGAGCTTTCTTGGTCTCCAAATCTGAAAATGGAATCGCAAGCCACGGCATCCAAGCATAGTAGCTGTTAAAAGCATCAGAGTCTTCATCAGTTGATATGTACACAATCTCAAAGCTAGACGCAGTAGTGCTACTGTTCTTGAGCTGATTATAGATGTCAACTAGGAGTTGGTTGAAGTTCCAGCATGGCGGGTACCAATTGGCCGAGAAATAGAGCCCAATTATCTTCCCATCAAGATCAGAAACTTTCACCTGTCACAATGCACCAAAATCCGTGGTCATTACGTGAAATATATCAAATGGAGATTAATTGATTGTACAAGAGTTCAGAAATATATTCCTGGTGTGCCCATACTTACCCAACTGGTTTCCAATATGAACTAGGATAGTGATGGGTCTAATGGGCCGCATCGATTATTCTGATAAGGCAGTGGACCTGTTTGAGACAGCCCAGAGCCTAGAATGTACGAAAGCTTGACTGTGATGTTCTACCAAATTTACTTTTACAAGGTAGATAGGTGTTGGTGCTAGCTCCGGACACGTGTCAAATGGTAACGTTAAGGTGGGACAAGTAATGACGACAGCAAATTTAGCATGTGAAGCTCGTGACAGCTAAGCAATATTAACTATGATGATAAGTTAATAACATCTATTAGGTAATTAGGGAAGTTGTTGATACTTGATAATGACTTAATCACTCAAATGTAACATGCATGGTTTGGTAATTTTTACTTTCTCTCTTAATTAAGTGGGGGATTATTTAAATCATATAAGATTTTATTGGTTAACTTTGCTAGATTTGGAGGGTGGGTGATGATGTAACATAGTTAAACCTCTCTTTGATTAGTCGGCAAAAGAATATAATATAAAACAAGATAATAGATATACACCTAATTAATGTCGCGAGTGAGTTTAAAGTTAGTGAAATATGGTACGTAATGACGGTCGATATGAGTTTTATAACCATTTTTTGAATTACTCAAGTATAGTCTACACCCTTGTTCAACAAAAATACACTTGAACGTTGAAAACTATAGATTAATGATCCTTCTACTCCGCAATGTTAAAACTATGTTATTTATCAGAGCTAATTAATACTACAATAATTCCTTCTTGCATGAACTACTTGCGAGTTACGAAGGCAACTTAGAGATCGAGTACATATTTATCTCTGATATTTTTAATCATAAATCATAATTCGAGCATGCAGTTACGTATATAAATGTTTCTCTCATCAGATGCTATCAAATTAAGAGCTACCAATAACCCATAAATTCTTGTATTAATCCAGACAATTAAAGAAGGCAGATCTTCACTCAGATGTTAGTTTTTTGCACCAAACGAAATCGAAGTTAGCAACCGATCATAAAAATGCTTGCACACGTACCCTTACATATACGTATATATTGGGGTTAAATATTAGCCATGTACGTATTATATATAATTTGTGTGATACAAATAGATATTTCACAAATTCATAGTTATTGAGCAGAATTGTTAACAATAATAATCTTGAGTTTAGAGTTTAGATTCACAAAAGTATATAATTTATATAAATTAACTTTTTAGTTCTAGTTAGCGTCTCAAACTCTATAATTAACTTTATCTATTAGTTCCAGATTAAACACCAAAGAAATTAAAGGTTTAAGCTGGTTTAAGGTTAATTAGTTAATTTTCCAAAGTCAGGCCACAACCTGTAAGTGTATGTATCCAAACACAGCTACACAGATCGAACGACTGTAGGAGAGCGAGATGAAGAGTCAGCTAGAGAAGGAAGAAAGAGAACCAACCTGATTTCCAGATGAAGAAAGAAGATAATCACGATCTGTGGAGGCCAGTAAAGATGAAACTCTTGAAACCCTCGTAGCCTCAGCAGCAACTATACCAGCTGCACCAGTTCCGTTGCTCAGAGCTTGATCATGGTTCTTCATCATCATCTCCTTCATCTTCAACCGGCCCTCTCTCTTCCTCTAGCTCTCTCTCTCTCTCTAGAAGTTAGACAACAGAAGAGTACTGGTGCTTCTGTCTGAAATGAAAATAGCAAGACTGCAGACAGAGACTTATTAATAATATTCCTGAGAACCTAATTCGTTTTCCCACGTCACTACTTATGTATGTGTATGTACATATATATCCTCTCTATACTTCGAATTAAGCCGTGTCATATATACATCAAAGTGATCAAACCCCCCACACGAAGCTTTCATCTTCTATCGGAGTTGGACTAGCAAATAAAGGAGTACTATTACGCTGCACTGTGGCTTACTCTAAATCCAATGCTTCACCAATCAATCACTACCACGTACACACGGTTTCTAAAATATCTGCTGATAGAGCGAGCACAGTGTGCCACATGTTGGGATAATAGAATTGGAATTGCTGTGAAGGATGATTGATTGCTACGCTTAGGTTGTGGCACTTGGCAATATGGCCGATGCAAGCTAGCTAGCATGGTCCGTGTTGCCATAAAGAAGTCCTTTGAATTGATTGTTGTACCTGATTTGTGAAAGCCAAACCAACGGAGGGACACATGTCGCATGCACTATTGCCCTTGTTTTTTCCTTTTCTTTTTCCAATAGTCCCATCTTTCGTCAACTATTCCTTTCTTTTTTCGTGAAAAATATGATGGCATGAGGGCCGTGTGTTTGGGCTCGAAAAACCGAAAATCCGACTAAAAAACTCGAAAATGACCGAAATGGGTTGGGTCTGAATTTTCTAGAAACCGAACCGATGAAGACCCGAACCATTTATGTCTAAAACGGGTCGGACTTGGGTCCTATTTTTTCTTAGACCGAAAGTCCGAACGGCCCGATATTTATATGTAATGTCATGTGTCATCACTTGATCGTTCCATAATTAATTAAAAACCAGCCCTAGTCACCCTGCGCCTGCGCCACACTTCATGTTTGTCTCGATCTTCATCTCGATCTTTGTCTTCATCTGTATCGCGATTTGCCTCAGCGGCTCAGCCTCAACCAGTCAGTCTCAGCCTCAGCCTCAGCCTCTACGACTCTCTGCCTTAGCCTCTGCAACAGGTTTTTGGGCCCGAAAAAGCCCGAACCTGCCTGAATCGGCCCGACCGAATTTTGGTCGGTCCCAAGAGCTCAGTAAGACCGAACAGGCCCGAACCGATTTTTTTCGAATTTTGGGTCGGGTTACACAATTTTTAGGCCCGGCCCAACCTGTGCCCAACCCTAGGTATGCATATAAGATAAACTTTTAAAAATTAATTTGTCATTTACTTATCTCGAACAAAAGACTAGAGATTTACCTACTTATGTTCTGTCTTACAATGGAATCGTTAAAGATTAAAATATAACTTTTATTTAAATTAGTTAGTCTTTAATTAAATAGAATCGTTAATTTTCTTTGAATTAGTTCGTCTTTAATTAAATGTTTAAATTATTTTATTTAGTTTCGAGTAAGAGTAGAGATACTTGTGTTAAGAATATGTTATTCATGTATATAAGAACTGTCAGTTTTGAATTAACAAATACACGGTATAAAAACGGGTAAAAAGCAACGTACGGAACAGACCACATACCATCGGTGTCTTTCCAAAATGTTGCCTCGTTCAAAATAAAGAGAAAAGTTTGTGGTGACCTTTTTCTTTGGAAGAATGGGTGATCCTTATATAGTAAGCTGTCAAAACACGAGTCATTAAGTAGCTAAGCTTGCTTTTAATTAATACAATAGGCACCAAAGTAACTTGCACTCAATATTGCATATGTAACGACTCATGTGTGGGTCGCCACGTCGGGGATAATGTTTTAAAAATGTTAGCATATACTTCTGCACACGTAATGTGATCCACTGGGGAGTTTCTTTGGATTTAGCTTAGCTTGAAAGAGTTGATTATTCAATTACTCAAACAATATTCTTGTTATTTGTAGTTCATGTTTTGTTTTGTTTTATTTATTTATTTAGTTTTCGACTTTTTGGGTTGTGCGTCTACAAGAAAGAGGCCTGGCTCGCTACTCGGTTTAGCTGTTTTGGGCCCTAATGCTAGTTTTGTTTCTCACCCTTATGGGCCGGTGTTTGTTGTTCTCATTAAACTCGGGAGAAGCCCATTTCGGCAACTGGGAAAAGCTTCTACACAGTTAAGACTTTCACGTCTAAAACATTACACATCCATTAATTTCCTCCAGGCTTTTCCGTATCGGAATCGCTCTCATCTGCTTAATTAGATTGCTGTAAAGGAAAGAAAATTTCTATTACCAGATTCGTCGATTGGGTTACAGCTTCGGCATTCCTTTATTTGGTTTCAATATAAACATGCACGTTTGGCACATTTATGCTTAATTTACAGCTGTGATTGAGAGAAAGTAATTAAACTGATTGACTGATACGTCGGATCAGATTCTTTTGTATATACTTCCTAGTTACTTGATCTATCCCATTTCGTCAAAAAGTTATTCCGGGTACGTCGGATCAGAATTACTATCACAGAGAATCAAAATTACATTGATCATCAACAGCTAGCAAAGGGGAAGCATCAAAAGTAAGGAAGGGAATCAAACCATAGTAATTACTTGCGGTAGAATTTAAAATCTCAGGTTGGAACTCATTAATGAACAATAAGTCTTCCCCAGATAATCGCAGATACGTACAACTAGCAGACCATTCTACAACGCCGTGCGCCTGCAAATGTTTCAGAGCCGCTGCACCGCCGTATATTGCCACCAAAACCAATCCCATGCACGCCGGGGACTAAACGGTCATTTACCACTCTGGCCAGTAGGGCAGCGTCGAAACTATCGCAGTTTTGGCACAGAAATTTATATATGACTGCGAGTTTTTAATTACAATTTAATTCTTAATTTTTAGACGGAGAAAAATCTGAAAATATTTTATCTTCATCATGCCTGCCTGCTCATCTGGACTGAGAAATTGAATTCTCATCAGATCATTGCATGCAATACTGATACACAGTGGAAACGGATTATGTGATTTTAATCGAATAATGAAATTAATCAAGATGGTACATGATATATCAAAATCCTACATAACATTGTTCTACATCTGACTCATACAAATATATAGTTTATATACTTATATACTTTCTTTCTTCTTCTCTGAAGTCTGAACTATCATCTAAGCAGTTAGCATGGACTATCATAAGCGGGAGTGAGAATCTGCTGAGGTTGAAGTTTGGCTCTACACATAGGGCAGACGGACTGCTGAGAAAGCCAGGTATCGGCGCATTGGAGATGGAAGCCGTGGTTACAACCGGGAACCACCCTGGCCGGTTGCTCTGTCTCGATCTCGTCCAGGCACACCGCGCACTCCGTCCCCCTGGTCAGCTCTTTCCCGCTAATTTTCGGTAGCTTCTCGAGATCAGAAGCCGACAAGCCCTTCCCGGAAACCTGCTTGACCGGTAAGTCAGGCACTACCGCCGATTGGGTGCTGGTGGCGAACCATAAGAGACAGATGTAGACCACGAACACTGCGCTCATGCCTACGCAGGGTAGGAAGAGCGCAAGGAAGATGGAGAAGAGCATTATTTGCTGTGGTCTCTCAGACTCTTGGTTAATTTTGTGATATTAACACAAGGTATTTATACCAGGCATTTTCTATAGGGTTTCTACAGATTGCTTAGTTTGAAATTAAACTGTGAAATTAAATGAGGGTTTGGTAGCTGGAATCTGTGGGAAGTGAGTTGGGTTACAGAGTGGAGCCACCAAGGCGTGTGTATGAATGTAACGGCCATATTTGGAAGTGAGGAATCGTTTTGGTTTTCCTGAGTGAAACGTGCATCATATTTCGCAAGTTTTGGTAACTCTTTTACTGCTTCGTGGGTCCCTTTGTGCTGTTGGTGGACAGCTTTTGCGTAAACGGATCTTATAGGTTTTGGGCTGATGCCTAGTAGAGATTAGGCCCAATTCTCAAACAAATTGAACCCAATTGTCCAAGTCGAGAGCCTCGTGATTTTGTCATCTCAACTCTTTCCATTTCATATTGTAGTTGTGATCAGAAGGTTCTAAAATCACTATTCAATGATCTATAACAAGGACCATTTAGATGAACAAATGTAATTTATGTAACAAACAAAATAATGGTAAATAAAATAAAAGAGGAAGGTAAAATTTGGACGAAGTTGCCAAATTGAGTAGATAGAGTACCATAATCCGGGTACATACATACCATTTAACTAGGCCATATTCATGGGATTATACATAATATATTAAATCATTTTAAGCAACACAGTAAAAAACTGATGGAATAAAAAGCCAGATGGAGATAGAGACCAAAGAGAGACACCGTAGAAGAATATTCGTCGCTGTATAAATAGCCGAGTATTATGCTTCTGGGTGACTTTACCTTCCACAGTCCACCAGAAGAGAAATGCAAGACGCAAAGCACACAATCGTGATAGTACAAACAGCTTCACTGTTGCTGTTGGTTTTCGTTTTACATGGGTGTGCACAGACTCTGCCTCCTGCCAAGTACGATGGGTTCTTGTACGAGCATCGCCGAGCTGACCCGGATTCGATTCTGATCGAAGCTTTCTTTGACCCGGTCTGCCCGGATAGTAGAGATTCCTGGCCACCCCTGAAACAGGCCTTAGCCTACTACGGGCCTCACGTCACTCTTTCTGTTCACCTGTTACCGCTGCCGTAAGTCTTTTTGTTTGTATTGCTGGTTGGTGAGCTGGATCGATTGCATGTTTGATTAAACTTTTAAATTGTTGACTTGTTCAGAAGATATATTGATGTTTTTGATTGGGCAATCATAGACAATTTCAGACCTTAGACCTTGTTGTGAATTATTGACACGGTTATGCTCTGTGGTATATTTGGAATGACGGAAGTAGATGTTGTTTCTGAAACTGCAGTTACCATGACAACGCTTTTGTTGCATCTCGTGCACTACACATTGTAAATCAGCTGAAACCTTCTGCGACGTTTTCGGTGTTGGAGTGGTTCTTCAAGAATCAGGTAATAGGATGATAGAACTTTCATCAGCATCATATTCGCTTGCATTTACTGATTTTACTCTGCTGATTAGTATAGAATTCCACGTTTTGTGGTGTTTGTGTGTACTTGGATGTATGGCTTCCTTTGTAAATTGAAAGGCAAGCATGAACCAAACATGGTTTGCTTGAGCTATCACGTTCCCACAAAATCTGTTGGACTATATGGAGTAAAGATTGACTTTGGTGTAGTGAGTTCGAAATTGGCTTAACCATCAGGAAGCAGGGGGTGCTTTTTGAAACTAAACACCAATGATTGAGTAATTTTCATGCTCGATTTTCTCTTGTGAAATTTTATATTTTCAGTATTTCTATACCTGTTACTAATTTAGCTAAAATGATAGTTATTTTTGGTCAGGTTTCTTTTGTTCTTAACTTGATTCAAATATTGAACAGGAGAGATATTACAATGCTCAAACACGCAACATTTCTAGGGCTTCCATAGTAGATGACTTAGTGAAGCAACTCACAGCAGTAGTTGGGAACTCTTATCATAGCTCCCTGGAATCCGGCTTTACTGACCGGAAAACAGATCTCACAACAAGGGTTTCCTTCAAGGTATTTTACTGTTCTACAAATGCTTCAATTACTTGTAGGCCGGCCATATGAATTGCATTGTATCACACAATCTTTTGTTCTTTAGAATAGACTAATTAGCTGTGGTTATTGGCAAACTTGCAAAAAAACAGCACTTGGTTTTTACTATTGTTAATCTCGAATACTAATCAAGAATCTCATGATGAATGCTTTATGTCATGCAGTATAGCACTTCAAGAGGGGTGTACGGGACACCTTTTTTCTATGTAAATGGATTTGTATTGCCTGATGCTGGCAACGCTCGAGATTTTAATGGATGGAAAAAAGTGCTCGACCCATTAGTGTCAGCGACAAAGAAACAGGAAAATCTACATTACTTCTTATAAAAGGATGTAGCCAATTGGTTCATTGTTCTTCAGCTCTTAGTTGGCTGAAGAATGAAGTCCATAATGCTGTTGCAATGTGTATGTTAATGAACCTGGCCACTAGGCCATGGAAATAAATGATAATGCAATACTCTGGTGGAAATTGGACCTGGTGTGCTCAATGATTTTATACCTCTCTTATAGCGGTGTTGTAATTGGCCTTTGTTTCCAAATTTATGAATTACAGTAAGTTACATTCATCATATTTTATCACTTAATTATTTACAAAATATATCATCATCAGTTGAAAATTGGGGCTTCTCAGATGCAGAAAGAAAAAAACAGAAGGTTTCTCTCAAGGCCCAAAAAGTTAAGGCCCGGGCCCAAGGCGAAAGTAACTAAACTGGAGAGAAAGACGGGAGAAAGAAGTGAAGTAGGTGGTTAGGGTAGTTTTTAAGAGGATTGGGTTGGTATATAAACCAAGAGACACCGCTGTGTGCGAATTAGGGCGTAAAAGAAAAAACGAAGCCGTAGAACAGGGCTCTTTTTTGTGTGGAACACTACTTATCCCTTTTTCAACATCACGGTATGCCCTCCTTCTCCCAGATCCAACCCTCCCTCCTTTCTTCTCTGTTGATTTCTCTCTTCTATCACTTTTGTTTTTTTTTTGGTAATATCTGTGTTATTCTGAGTTTGGGAGTAAGCTCCTTGATTTGGATGCATGGCTCTGATGAGGTTTTGTTTTGGTGTTTTGAAAACGGAAAAGATGGATCGGTACCAGAGAGTGGAGAAGCCAAAACCAGAGACTCCTATTGATGAGAATGAGATTAGGATTACCAGCCAGGGGAGGATGCGCAACTACATCACTTACGCCATGACCCTCCTTCAGGTATCTCTTCAGTTTTTGCCCTCTCTCTTTTTTAGTGTTCAAATGGTGTTTTTATGTTATCAATTTGTTTTAGCAGACTTGAAGTTTAAGTTTTTAGTTAGTGGATTTCTGTGATTTGTGGCGGATTTTGTTATGATATTACTCCTGTTGATGAATTTGTGATAATTAATGTTTTGTTAACCCGCTATCGATATATGCAATTGGTTGGTAACTTATGCTGCTTAGGCAGCTGCTTGATTATACATGTCCTATTTTGGTACTGGTTGTTATTGTAATAGGAACTATGTAGTTCAGTGATATGTTGATGGTCATAATACCTGTACCAGGCTTTGGTGGTTTCTAAGAGTTGTATAAATATCTTTATATATCGCAGGATAAGGGATCGGATGAAATAGTTTTCAAGGCTATGGGAAGAGCTATCAACAAGACTGTGACGATTGTGGAGCTAATTAAGGTTAGATGTCCTATTGGTGTATCACTATGCTGGATGGTATTACTTGTTCACTAGGATGAATAGGCTGACAAGTTAGTCGCATTACTTGTATTCCAGAGAAGAATTGTTGGTCTTCACCAGTATACTACAATTGGATCCACTGACATCACTGATACTTGGGAACCCCTTGAGGAAGGCCTCCTACCGTAAGAGTCACTAAACTATGTCGCGATTAATAGTGATTTATTCTTATCCTTTATATGCCGCGTGTAAGTTTGGGCCTAGTGTTTTGTTCTTTTCTACAGACTGGAGACAACGAGGCATGTGTCAATGATCGTCATAACGCTGTCAAAGAAGGAAGTCAATAAATCTGCCATCGGGTTAGTTGACGAGTCTATTCTAAGTTGCATTTACGTTTCCAATCTAGTTGCACCATAGCCTTATATTCTGGACTTTTAGCCATTTGAAGTGTACCTGGCTTGCACTGGTTATATTGACGTCGAGGACTGCTGATTTTACATTTTCACATCTATTGCATAGTTTGATTTTATGCTATGAAATTTGATTTGTGTTTCAGTTTATCAAATGTACATGTAGGAAATGTAAGCTTTTAAACAAAGAATAATGTTTGGTTGTCTTTTCTATTACTATAGAGATTAAATGTCATCATAAATTATTGTTACCATCAGGTACCAGCCCCCCTTACCTGCTGAACTCGTGAAGACATCTGCAGAGATTGATTATGAAGGAGGTAGTGTGCTATTTAAGTATCAACACGTGAGTTTATTTATCTTGGTTCACATTTGTTCATTTGTTCAACTTGTCTGTATTTTGCAGAGGACTCACCTAGTGGTCGTGGCCGTGGACGTGGCAGAGGAAGGGGAAGGGGAAGGGGAAGGGGCAGGTTCAGAGGTAGTCACTGATGCAATCTGTTAAAAAACCTTTTCTAGTCTTTTCTGAATCTACATCTCTAAGCCCGTTATTGCATTGCGTCTTTACTCTAAGTAGTTATCTGTGAACTTTATTGCTTGTACGTTCATTGATAAGAGGAGAGTTTGTGATGTTTTAGTACAGACTCCTGATGAAAGAAATCTTGTTGTAATTGCAGAAAACAATGGCTTTGTGCCTGAATACGATGATGGAGGTTATGACCGCAGCGGAGGTGATTTCAGGGGAAGGGGGCGTGGTAGAGGTCGCAGTTTCCGAGGCCGTGGAAGGGGAGGGTACAATGGACCCCAGGCTGATGTTCAGCAAGATGGAGGCTACAATGAAGAAGCACCTCCTCAAGGCGGCCGTGGTATGTGTGTCTCTAGTTTTTTCTTCCTTACATATAAATTGGAGTAATCTCAATAATTTCAGTTCCAGTTGCTTTTGAATGAAATGTGTTTGAATTGCTTTATATGTAGGTCGTGGCCGTGGCAGGGGAGGATATCGTGGAAGGGGCCGTGGAGGCTACAGGTCTAATGGGCCGATCCAGGCAGCTGCTTGAGTTGCGACATGGACGTCATGGAACATCCTGCAAATGGCCAGTGTCTACCGATGGGAGCCTTTATTATCCAATCTATGTTTTCTATATTATCTTTATGCATGATGATCTGTAGACCTAGTTTAGAGTCCTTTGAGGTAATCCCTCTTGTTTTGTTGTGTAGATGTAGGTGATATGTTTTTAACATCTGGATTGATCAGCATATTCTTTTATTATTATGGAGAATTTTTGTTGTCAAAGAAGATTTTCCCTTACCTTTATAGACACTTGACTTCAACTATATTTAGCATGATTTTGAGCTCTATGGCAGTGAATACTATCCTCGTAGCTTGACGAAATTAAATATGACTTGTGGATCACGTCTATTATACAGGCAGTCCATGTTAAATCTAGGCTGCTCTAAATGAAAGGGGATGGAGGATGAGGGATCCAACTCGAGCTGGGTTTGGCATCTACAAATTCTAAGGCAATTGACTCAACCCTGATATAATCGACACAAACAAATTCTTAGAGGCAGATTACTGAAGAATATAGAAGATGATCACTGACGTGAAAGACTTGAAAATTAATCATCTGCTGAGACTATTCTGAGCAGCAGGTATAAAAAGTCAGAAACCTTCTTCCCATGTACATAATTAGGATCAAGTACTATAAATTTATCGCAATTTCATTCTTTTAATCTATCGGTTTTAAACAGTTTTTGCCTCCATCTACTGTGTTCCTTGCTGACCTTCAGTGTCGTTTTGTTTGTTTGTTTGTTTTTTCCTTTCACGATTCTGTTTGTTTTCTGGGACAATCCAATTGGGAATGATGCAAAAGAGTCTATTCTTGCTGCAAGTTAACCCTTGCTTTTAAAGTAAGCAAGTAGAAGAACTTGCTCTTGACGCCTGAAAATCCACTTCAGCAACCTGAGGTTTTTGAGCGTGCTGCGGACCTGAGGTTTTCGCCGTCTGTCTTTTCGTGTATATACAAGAGGAGAGATCATGTTTATGCAGAGACAAATGGACTTCACAAATGTGAGTCTATCTCACAATCACTTATTCGAATCATTGAGGGGCTACTTGCGCAATCAACTACATAATTGATAATAGAACAAATGAAAAAATATTGGTGACTCCTTATACTTTTAAAGTCTCGACAGTTTAGTTTTCGTGTTTTCAATTTCAACTGGTCACTCCTCGTAGTCTCAATTTTCGACCAATTGGTCAAATCTGTTCAAAAGTGTTGTTTTATTATTATTATTATTTTTTTCTTTTTCTTCAAAACCAAAACCGAAGAATACATAACCCACCATGAAAGGCTATGTAGCCCAATTAAGTTTGAGCCTTATTGGCAAAAAAAAAAAAATTAAGCCTAGTGTAGTAGTGTTGTTTGTAAGCTTAATTATATGAAATGGTAGTTATTTATATAGTTTTATTCGTGGGAGCTTAGAGAGTGCTGTTAATGCTAAGGATGATGATGAGAATTTATTTTAATCTCATTTTGGTTTAAATTGATATGATGGAGATTTGATAGAATTTTATTTGATCGTGATTATGGTGATGTTATTTGATTTTGTTAGCAGTATGTATCAAATCAATTTGCATATTTTTTTTCCCGATTGCAATCAGTTTGCAATTGTAAAATTCTTGGATTGAAGATCGACAATCATAAACCCAGATATTCTGGAGCTTTTCTCGGTTTTGGTTTTGAAGAAGAGAAAGTAAAAAAAATAAGAAAAATAACCTAAGGGCATTTGAGGAAGTTGAAAAATGGTAAACAATCATTTTGGATGAAATTGACCAATTGGTAGAAAATTGAGACCAAAATGAGTGATCAGTTGAAATTGAAAGCACAAGGACTAAACTGTCGAGACACTACAAGTATAAGGAGTGATCAGTAATTTGTCGTAGAACAAAATACTGGTCACTCTTTATACTTTTAGAGTCTCGAAAGTTTAGTCCTCGTGTTTTCAATTTCAACTGGTCACTCCTCGTAGTCTCAATTTTCGACCAATTGGTCTAATCTGTCCAAAATGGTTGTTAACTATTTTCTAATTTCCGCAAATGCCCTTATGTGTTGTTTTATTATTTTTCTTCTTGTTTTCTTTTCCTTTTTCTTCAAAACCAAAACCGAAGAATACACAACCCACCATGAAAAGCTATATAGCCAAATTAAGTTTGAGCCTTATTGACAAAAAAAAAAAAAAAATTAAGCCTAGTGTAGTAGTGTTGTTTGTAAACTTAATTATATGAAATTGTAGTTATTTATATAGTTTCATTCGTGGGAGCTTAGAGAGTGTTGTTAATGCTAAAGATGATGATGAAAATTTATTTTAATCTCATTTTTGTTTGAATTGATATGATGGAGATTTGATAGATTTTTATTTCATCGTGATTATGGTGATGTTATTTGATTTTGTTAGTAGTATGTATCAAATCAATTCGCATATTTTTTTTTTCCCGATTACAATTGTAAAAATTTTGGATTGAAGATCGATAATCATAAACCCATATATTATGAAGCTTCTCTCGGTTTTAGTTTTGAAGAAGAGAAATTAAAAAAAAAAAAATAATAACCTAAGGGCATTTGAGGAAGTTGAAAAATGGTAAACAATCATTTTAGATGAAATGAACCAATTGGTAGAAAATTGAGACCATAAAGAGTGATCAGTTGAAATTGAAAGCATAAGGACTAAACTGTCGAGACACTACAAGTATAAGGAGTGATCAGTAACTTATCCTTGATAATACTATATATCACCCCGAGAGTCTGAAAACCAATTCTCCAAGAGACTCCGTACTTGTTCTCAAACCCAGTGTGAGAGTGTGGATATAGGAATGATAGGATGTAGGTATGCTTATCTGTTGAAAGCCAGACTTCTGAGGGAGGTTGGTGTAATGTGCAAGAATTGACTTGCAATCATTCAAGCACCAACACCAAATTCTCCTAACCATTCTTTTACGTAAATTACTAGCTGCTAGCTACTAGCTACCTTCATTATCCTCCGCCTGAGAATGCGCCTAAGAAACTTGCAACTACCTTCATTTGTGTTTCTATTTTATGCATCAACTAGCAGAAGTCTAATACTAATTAAGAAACCTTTAGGTCTTCATTCTTATCAAAACATAAACTCCAGGACTTCATATGATTGATTTCCAACTTCTCAATCTCAGTAGCGGTGGTTAATAATAAGGGCCAGCTCTTTAATTATTCCCTTTCATACATAAAGTATTTCAATTCCATGGACTCCTTCAAAATGCTTGACGGTGCAACATCACATGGCAACTGTAACGACGTAACTGTACTGGATGAAACCGCAAAATCATCCGAAACTCCAAAAACCAAAGATGCACAACAAAAAAGATAAGTTTACGGGCAATAGAGAGAGTTTTTCAGTGCGCGGCGTGTAAATACAATTTAGTATCCCTGTTGAAAATCAACTGTAGGGAGAAAAGGCTTAACCTATTGTAAACATATATTCATAAACAAGTAGAACTCATCACATTCAGAATCTAATTATATCAAAAAGGGAAGAATCATGTGCATTACACATGAACAATAGTGGCTTTGTATGTTCACTACCAGATCCGAGGGCATAGCCGACGAAAATTTTTTCGTCGACCATGCCAAAATTTCGTCGGCTATACCTTCTGCCGACGAAATTTTCGTCGGTTATAATTCGTCGGAAAAACGCCGTCGGCTATACCAATGGCCGACGAAAAAAATGAAATCGTCGGCTATATGCGAGTATGGCCGACGACTTTACCGACGAAACATCATTTCGTCGACCAAACCCTGGCAAAATATCCGACGAAATTCGTCGGGTATTTTCAAGTATGGCCGACGATATCGTAAACAATAGCCGACGAAATCTTCGGCTATTTGTTCTGAACTATAGCCGACGATTTCATCTATTTCGTCGGTTATTCCGTCGAAATATATTAATATTTTAATAGGCATTAATTAGTTATAGCCGACGAAATAATGTCATTTTCGTCGACTATAAGACTTATAGCCGACAAAAATTGGTAAAAATCGTCAGCTATAGTGCTTATAGCAGACGAAATAGTGCCAAAATCGTCGGCTATTCGTACATTTGGTGAAAAAAAATTAAATTATTTTCTAAATTACCATTCCAAGCAACCTGCAAATCACAAAAACAGTCCATGCATTTACACCAACATGAAACACGTCTAAATGACTTATTATTTAATTCGTTCCAATATACATAAAATATAACCCTAATCATCACCTAAACCACTAAAGTCTACGACGTCATCCCCAGCATCCTGTTCTCCATCATGCTCGTCATCCTACTGACCGAACTCGGGAGGTTGAGGCATTGGAGGTTCAACTAACGGCTGAAACGGGGGCGGGGGTGGAAGGCTTTGTTGTTGTGCGGCGAACATCTCATACCACCAGTTTTGTTGGCCGGCGTAATTGAGTCGCCGAATTCTCTCGCATTCAGCATTCCAACTGGACAGATCTAAATAATGCTGCTGTGTTCTGCAGTGTTGCTCCTGTGATCTCTGGAACTCGGCCGCCAACCTTGCATTTTCTTCGGCCAATCTCCGCACTTCCCCCCTCACATGTTGGCTCTCCCCGCCTCCCTTCTTTTGACCTCCCTTAGTGGTCTTCAGGAGCCCTAGTCCAGAACTTCCTAAACCCCGGCAGTAGTAGTTGTTTGAGCGGTTTGGGAAGGCTGCGTCGAACATCCTCGCTGCCGTTTGGACATTGGACCGGTCGACCTGGCGCAGGGCTTCTTCCAGATCTGCCTCTGAAATGTTCGGTTGTGTCTCCCGAACTACTTGCTGGAACACCTCTTCTTCGGCCCGGTTCACCCTCTCCTAATTGGACGGGAAAAAAAAAATTAATATTCTAACAAATATATAATTAAGTAAAATTAATAATTAAAATTTTAAAATCATAATGAACGACTTACGAGCTGTTCTGTCGCTTGTGGATAAGCGATCTTGAACGTCTCCACGTACGGGTTGCTATCAGGATGATCTCTAAGCGCCTCCTCCTGATATTGTGCAAACGGCCTAGAACCAGCATGATGGGGGGTTGTGTTCCGGCGGCGGTTCTCAGAGTTTATCCGAGAACGTTGCTTCAAACAAATAATAAAATGTTAGAAAAATGCATCAAAAAATATTAGTGTAATAATTATAAAATAATTAAAATAATAATTAAAATTTTAACAAAATAAACATTTGTAGTGAAGTTTAGTATTTACCTGCATAACTGGGTTGTTGAAGTCTACTGTCTTCAACCAACGCCACTCGTACTCCCTGAACATGAACTCCCTGGGAGTACCCATACGACCAAGGTTGTCGTATTCGTTATAGTGGGAACGGAGCTCGTTCTTCCACTCTTTGAACCTACGAAAAAAATAAAAGTACATTAGAAATATTATTATAATCATAAAATATTAATAATTATAAGATGAGGAATTCCCAACGTACCTCGAGTTCTGCACGCTGTCCGCCCAATCCCGCTTGTGTTCGGCAATCTCAAAGAATGTCTGAAAAATAATATTTTATTAGTTTTACAACTGTAATAATACCGAAAATTATTAAATATTACGATAAATAAATTAAATTTTTTAAATTACTCACCGACACGGCGTTGTTCACCTCCTTCTTTATCTCTTCGGGCACATCATCCCACCGGGTCCACAACATAGGGACTCTGTCCCTAATCAGTGCCCCCACACAACCGAGTAGTCGCGTTTTTTCTTCCCCTGAACCTCCTGATTAGGAGGTTCGTTGATCTGGATCTTCCCCCTCAGATCAACAGTTCTCCTAAGCGTGTCAAAACATATGACACCTCTCGTGTTCCTTGTTGAACTGCTAGCGGCTGTCCCTATCACAAAAACGACGATTGGTTAATAAAATTAAATATTAGTGCGTTAATTTTAATAAAACATTTAATTAATAAAATCGAATGTTACCTGAACTCGATGACCCGTCTGTCGACTTTCATTTTCTCCTCTCCGAAATCAGGAGGTCAGGGTTCTCAAATGGCTGATGCTGGTATGCCTCCGCAGCACTCACGTACTGAGGCATATCAGGCCATATGGGCACACCACGATAGTCGACCTCCGGTATCGCAGGAATGTTGTACGGGAGGTACAGCTGGTTTGGGAGAGTAGGACCGTCAGTCGAGTCACCAGCAGACGTCGTCGGACTCGTCATCGGCTCCCGATGAACCTCAGGCATACGAACCTGAGGAACGTCTGCAGCTATCTCGTCCTGAAATAGCTGCCGACTGAACCTCGGAGCATCTGGCCCGACAGGCGGAAGTGAACTGCTCGACGGCCGCCCCGCCTGGAGAAGGGTCTGGTGCCGAGAACTCATACTCCTCCGCGGCTGGGATGAATCCACAGTCCTCCGCGGCTGGCTGGTGGTCCTCTCAGGCTGGCTAAGGGTCCTGTCGGAGTCTGCGGAACCGGCGGAACTTCCAGAACCTCTCGATCTGGAACGACGGCCTCCGAAGAACTGTCTGAATGCATCGGCCATCTGCAGCCGCGGCCATTTTAAATAATACTAACCATTAACCTAAATATAACTATTTATATACAAATATAACTATATTTCTTTATTAATATATATATATATATATATATAATTAGACTACCAATTTATATATATAATTAATTTAACAATTTATATAACAATTTATATAATTAAAATTAAATATATAACAATTTATATACCTAAATTATAACAAATATATAACAATTAAATTTATTAACAAATATATAACAATTTATATAATTAAAATTAAATATATAACAAATATATAACAATTTATTATATAACAATTAAATATATAATAATTTATATAACAATTTATATAATTAAAATAAAATATATAACAATTTGTTAAAATTAAATTTATTAACAAATATATAACAAATATATAACCATTTATATAATTACAATTAAATATATAATAATTTATTAAATTAAATTAAATTGAAAAAAAAAATTACCGGATCGGATCGGAGGAGGAGGAGGAGGAGGAGGAGGAGGAGAATTCGGCCGGATGGAGGAGGAGGAGGAGAATTCGTCGTCGATTTGAGGAGGAGGAGGAGGAGAGGGGCGGTGCGGATCTGTCTGAGGCGCTGCGGATCGCAAAGCAGAAAAACGGAGGAGAAATGGGAAAAATGCAGAAAACGGAGGCTAGGGTTCGGCAGTTTCAAACTTATGCCCGATAGAATAGCCGACGATTAAAAAAGATTTCGTCGGCTATTCTCTACTATAGCCGACGAAACCTTTAATATCGTCGGCTATACTTTGAATGTCGTCGGCTATAGTTTAGGCGCTCAGCAGCCGTCCGATCTCCCCCATCCAACGGCGGACAATGAAAAGGCGCGGATCGCAAGAGTTTAGCCGACGAATACAAATATTTCGTCGGCTATACTTTGGAAAATCACAGTCGTTGGATCTGAGCCATCCAACGGCGGACAATAAGCGGATCGCAAGAGTTTAGCCGACGAAATATTTGAATTCGTCGGCTAAACCTTTGGTCAAACTGCGAAGTCAAACCTCTAAACGCTTTAAAACGGAAATTGGCCTGTGTAAATGACGTTTTTTTGCCTGACCTTCAATAGATAATAGTTTCAAATCGATGAGACGCAACTAATCGTATAAAAATTTTCCTCAAAATATTTACCGACCGTGAGGCTACCCATAGGAAAACGGGAGTAAAAAACAGTTAACCGCAACATTCGGCACGCAGATTTTGTCGGAATCGTGTCATTTTTCAACCGTAGACGTATTTCATTATTTCGGTCATATCTTATTTCACGACACATTTGCATTTGAAGAGTGTACGTATAGTAACTATTTGAAACTATACATTCACTTAAACACTTGGTAAACAAGTTAAAGAACATTAGTTCATATGTTCCGATTTTGAATCTAAAACTTTGGAAAATCTATTCCAACCGTCAGATATCACCGTTAAGATTAAATACATGTATGAAAAAAAATCCAACTACATCTGACAACGTTAAAGGCTCGATCGGGATGGTCAACCGAGTGAGTCAACCCTCTAAACGCTTAGAAATGGTCATTGGACTGTCTAAATGACGTTTTTTTGCCTGACCTTCAACAGATAATAGTTTCAAATCGATGAGACGCAACTAATCGTATAAAAATTTTCCTCAAAATATTTACCGATCGTGAGGCTACCCATAGGAACACGGGAGTAAAAAACAGTTAACCGCAACATTCGGCATGCAGATTTTGTCGGAATCGTGTCATTTTTCAACCGTAGACGTATTTCATTATTTTGGTCATATCTTATTTCACGACACATTTGCATTTGAAGGATGAAGCAATGGGTTGTCGATAGTGATAGAAAATGGAAGCTGGTCTGTTTTTTTTTTTTTAAAGAATAGCCGACGAAATCAAACCTAGTACTCGTCGGCTATTCTTTTGTCGTTTTGTGTCTAAAATAAAATATGTATTTTTCAATATAGTTTTGGCCGACGAAATCACGCATTTTTCGTCGGCTATTATCAGTATAGCCGACGAAATAATGCATTTTTCGTCGGCTATTCTATGAAAAAAATAAAAAAACAGAAATTGATCATTAAAAATTAAACATTATATCCTGTTCATATATAACCAAAATTGAACATTAAAAACACAGAAACCCAGCAGTCAACATATATAACCAAAATTTAACCAAAATTTTTTTTTTAAGGGGTTTGGAACCCAGCCTACCTGGGAGGCTCATCCCCACGCCCGTTCATTAGAAATGAGTGGATTACAAATGAAAGGATTACATCATCTAAATTACTTAATCCGTCGGATTGTAATCGGAATCATCGGATGAGTCTTCTTCGGTTTCTGAATTGCTCGATAGGGGTAATCTATGTCTTTCCTCACCACTAGAGTCCTCGTTAGTTTCTTCATTTGGATCAACATCAACAAGCAGTGGCTCTTCACGTCGAATTCGCACCGGCGTGTCTAGGCGAATAAAAGAGGAGTCAGGAATACCGTTTGAGTTGGGCTCTTGATACGCGGTGCCACCTTCCTCGTTCTCTTCAGCCACTCCAAGTGTAGACGCCCGGTAAATGTTGCGATGGTGGATAGTGTTGACTACTTTCCACGGGTCCCCCTTGGCGAGATCATCAAGATAAAACACTTGTTTCACCCATGTGGCTAAAACGAACGAGTCGTCCTCATACCGTGATGTACTAGTGTTCACAGAAGTTATGCCGTACTGATCGGTTTTCATGCTCTGCGGCCATGTGTCAAACCATCTACACTTGAAAATGTGCACTTTCATGCCTTCCCCGTAATGCAGTTCCACAATTGAATGAAGAACACCGTAATAGTCAACTCCATCATCCCCACCATGTGCCATAACCCCTGAATTTTGTGTTTTCAGTCTGAGGTCTCTCTCTTCACATCGAAATAACACACCATTCACCTTGCACGTCGCATAAACTTTTGAATAGACCGGCCTCATCGCTAGAAGTCTGAGTTCGTGCGACCAATTTGGGTGATTATCATTTTTAATAAGGTCCATCTGCAACCATCAGAATCAACTATAAATATGAATAATTATACACAATAATATATAAACACGTATAGAATAGTGTTAAAGTTACGTACCCAGCGGCCGAAATACTCTGCGAATGTCCGGTTGTGGTAATCGAGATTACCTCCTACTTGTTCACAGTTTAGATGTATGTTCTTCCAAAACTGAACTTCTGGACAGTTGATTAGTACCCACCAATGTGCAATGGCTACCTCATAATCTTTCAACTTGTAGGAAACTGGCATGTTTCCACCGAGTACAACATCGTCGGAGAGTATGGAAAGATTGAACTGTGAAGGTACATCTTCCGGTATGCTTTCCTGTAACGCTCCTAAATACAGCTTCATGTAGGTGACGCACTTGTGCGCAATATATGCTTCAGCTATACATCCTTCAAGTGCGGATCTGTTTTGGACAAAATCACCGTATTGTCCAAGTTGCCTATAAATCAAGTTTTTAAAGTGTTATGATAATACATTAATACTATATCACATATATTGATGAGGAAATTAACATAAGGTGTAAAATACGTACCTTTCCATCGGATACATCCAAGTGAAGTGCACAGGACCGGTAAGCAACAACTGCCGAGGAAGATGGATCATGAGGTGAGACATGATGTCGAAAAAATTTGGAGGAAATATCATCTCAAATTTACACATGATATGAACGATGTCTTGTTGCATTTCCCGGAGGTCAGATTTTCTCACTTCCCGTGTGCATACCTTCTGGAAAAATCTTGCCAACGCTACTAACGGCTCCACAACGTGACGGGGAAGGAACGGTCGAATGAAAACAGAAAAGAGACGTTGTAGCAGGATATGATTGTCATGACTTTTCAACCCGTAAAGATTGTTGAATTGTCTGTTCACACACTTGGCTATATTTCCAGCAAAGCCTGAAGGATACTTGGCCCGACTTATCCAATGGAAAATTTCTGGTTTATGCTCAGGCTTGACAGTGTAAGGAGATTGAGGCATTTTTCTCTTCCCTTGTTTCAACCATAGTTGTTTTCTGATATTCATGTTTTGCAGATCAGTGCGAGTCTTAGGGCCGTCTTTCTTCTTCCCCTCCAAGTTCAGCGTTGTGCCCACCACACTTTCAGAAACATTTTTTTCTATGTGCATAACGTCTAGGAAGTGACGGATCAGCAACTCACACCAGTACGGGAGTTCCCACAATATGCTCTTATGTGTCCAGAATTTGTACTCCTCAGGTCTTTCAGGTATTTCCGCTACAATATCGGGATGATTGCTGAGGGGCCCAAAATCGTACTCATTAAGCACTGCTAAAATTTCTCTTCCCGTCCATCTTCTGGGAGGACCACCGTGTTTTTCGGTTCCATCAAATGCGGCGGACTCGTAACGCCAGTGGTGATCCGCCGGAAGGAACACACGATGACCCATTCTGCATATCTTGTTGCAATGAGGGGTGCTCCCACAATCGCTGAGGCACTCTGGACAAGCCTTGTATCCCCTAACAACGCTGCCCGACAACATCCCATAAGCAGGAAAATCACTGATGGTACCAATAACCATGGCATGCATCTGGAACGTCTCCTGCTTGTACTTGTCAAAAGTGGGATGACCAACGTCCCACAATACCTTAAGCTCTTCAATCAATGGTCTCATATACACATCGAGACATTTCCCTGGGTAACCAGGCCCCGGAATCAACAACGTCAACATATTATATTCCTTCTTCATGCACATCCACGGAGGAAGGTTGTAAGGTACCAAAACCACCGGCCATATACTGTATGAAAGACTCATGGTGCCGAAAGGGTTGAACCCGTCAGTTGAGAGCCCGAGCCTGACGTTTCTGACATCTGACGCAAAATGAGGAAACTCATTGTTTATATGCTTCCAAGCCGCTCCGTCAGAGATGTGTGTCATGATATCTGCGTCTCCCGCGTCCCGCTCACCGTGTCATCTCATAGCTTTTGCGGTGGTTTCTGACATGTACAACCGCTCAAACCTATCTCTCAACGGAAAATACCGAAGCACTTTCACAGGTTTCCTATTGCCTGCTCCCGTCAACATATATCGGTCAGACTGACATATCGGACATGCGTCAAGGCTAGCAAGGTCATTCATTTCTGCATCTTTACCCCAGAAGAGAACGCAGTCAAATGCGCATGCATGGATCTTAATGTAGGAAAGCCCTAGATCTTTGAGGATACTTCGGACCTTACGGTGATTGGTAGGATTACGATGACCCTCCTCCAACAACGAAGAAGTGACTGTAGATATTCATCCACTTGCCTGATGCTCGATTTTGTCTCGACTTTAATCTTCATTACCTCTATCACACTTTGAAGAACTGTCTTCTCAGAACTTGAAGACACAGGGGTCTGTTGCAATGCAATCAGTTTGTTGTACTTGTCAAAGGCAGCAGTGTTGATAACTTGTGGGAACGGCTGCACCGGGTCATGCATATATTGTTCCCCACGTACACCGCTTTCAAAAGGAAACACGTCGTTGACGAATGCCATTGTTGGATCGTTGGATGTACTACTATTGCCCGCCTCAAAAAACTGCCTATGATCATGCGATCCATCTAATGATGGCTCACCGTGATATATCCAACGTTTATACTTCGGCCAAAACCCATTACTCTTTAGGTGCTCCCATACTGTCCTAATCGGAAATCGACACATATCACTGCGACACTTACATTTCTTGCACGGGCAATAATGGTATTTCTTCCCGTTTGCATTTTCCTCGACGAACTGCAAAAAATCCACAACTCCTGTAGTGTATCGTCGATCATGCCTTGGAAGCGAAATCCAACTCTTATCTCGATCCATATATAGCCTGATAATAATATATATGTATAACTTTAATTAATAAGAAATTAATTAACACATATATATTACAATATATATTATTATCAACATCAACTCATATATATATATACCATTAATTAACAACCATTATTTAAGTTCATTACACTATCAACAACCATTAATTAACATATTTATATATTTTTTGACACTAATTAAAATAACATCAAATTAAAACACATAATTATACTCTAACTGAAAATCAACTCAACTACAACTCAAAATCAACATATATACATACATTCTAACACTAAAACAACAACAAAACAAAAAATCACTTACTATATCAAAATCACTAAAACTCAAAATCAACTCAACTAAAACTCAAAATCAACACATATACACATATACGTACCTATATATAGCTCCACAATGTAAGAGAGGACGGATTTCAACAATACCCACAGATTTTTCACTCTTTTTCCCGTTTTTTTTCGTTTTTTTTTAAATGAGCAGCTTCTGTCCAGATCTGAAAATATAAAGACTTATAGCCGACGAAAATTCCAATTTCGTCGGCCAAACTTTCTAAAGTTTTCGTCGGCTATACTTTAAGAGAAAGGCCGACGAAAATCCATATCGTCGGCCATTCTAGGGTATAGCCGACGAAAAAAAAAATTTAGTGACGAAAGAAAAAATCGTCGACCATTCTTGTGGAATAGCCGACGATTTTTTATTTTTACCGACGAAAGAAAAAATCGTCGGCCATTCTTGGGAATAGCCGACGAAAATATTATGTAGTCGGCCGTTTTTTTTTTTTCGTCGGTAATACTGTTTTTTCTGGTAGTGGTTCATAATATACGTCAAAAGAAATACCATGTGAACCTGTGTGATATGATCCCGTATATAATAGTTTTGTCATTTTATCTTCGAATAGCAACAACCTCTGCAACCTGCAAAACCCTAGGCCTTATATAAAATAACCAAAATTTTGGATTTATGAATTATGATTTATTCACGGCTCTTCTGTTGGGAATGAGCATATGGGTGTGGGAGAGAGGACTATATAGAACATTAGAACGTGGGAATAATTGACTGAAACGATTCAGACTTTGCAGAGATGATGAAGATTCCATTAAAATAGACATAAAATCATATCATTTACGTTCAATCCGGCTGCAGAGGAACCCATGTGAGCCTGTGCCATTTGCTTCATCTGTTTTCGTCCCGGTCCCTTATTTAAAGAGAAACATCTTGCTTAGAATTCCCAATATCTGTAAATACAGCAAACAATCAATCTGCTCTGAGCTAGTTAACAATGGCGGCCATGGCCAGACTCGTTTCTGCATTCGCAATCTTGCTCAGTGTTTCTACATATGTTAATGCATTCAAGGCTTCCGGGTTCACTAGAGGTCACGCCACATTCTATGGAGGAAGTGATGCCTCAGGAACTATGGGTATGCGTACTGTGAACAGTATGATCATTTTGGTTCTGTAATGTCACTAATGTGTGTTTGATATTCGTTTACTAATATATGATTGCTATTGCAGGTGGAGCTTGTGGATATGGGAATCTGTACTCGGCAGGGTATGGAACTAGGACTGCGGCTTTGAGTACTGCTTTGTTCAACGATGGAGCTTCATGCGGGCAATGCTATAGGATCATCTGTGATTATGCATCAGATTCAAGATGGTGCATCAAGGGAGCATCCGTTACTATAACAGCAACCAACTTTTGTCCTCCCAATTATGATCTCCCTAGCAACAACGGAGGCTGGTGCAACCCGCCCCTTCAGCATTTCGACATGGCTCAGCCAGCTTGGGAGAAGATTGGAATCTACAAGGGCGGCATCGTTCCCGTCTTGTTCCAAAGGTAAAATAATATCACACTTCAGTTTCTTTACTCAAATAACGGTTGGTTGTAAACTTGTAATGTGTATAACGTATTTTGATCATGGTTTGCAGGGTTCCATGTAAGAAGCATGGAGGAGTGAGGTTCGCCATAAATGGGAGGGACTACTTTGAGCTCGTTCTGATTAGCAATGTGGGAGGAGCAGGATCTATTAAATCTGCCTACATCAAAGGCTCGAAAACCGGTTGGATGGCAATGTCAAGAAATTGGGGAGCTAATTGGCAGTCCAATGCCTACCTCAATGGCCAATCTCTGTCCTTCAAACTCACCACCACCGATGGAGTAACTAAAATCTTTACCAACATTGTGCCTTCAAGTTGGAAATTTGGCCAAACCTTCTCCAGTTCACTACAGTTTTCTTAAGCCCTGAGCTTTTCCGGTTGAGCTGGGTTTCAGATTTGGTTACTTTGGAAAGCAGCAGAGGCGTGCTTAACATATTTTACTTGAGCAGCCCGCCATACTTTTTGGGTCAATTATCAGGTGGTTACTGGTGAAATTGTGATGAAGAGCAAACCCATGAGCTTAAAAGGGTATTGTGCATTTTGAGCAACCCCATCAAGTATGGATGTTGTCGTCTGTTATAGCAACTAAATAAGAAGCGCAGTGAAAATATGCAGCTTATGCTTCAACATGTAGAAATATAATTTACCTTTTACTACAATTTATAATATTATATATTGTAACATGAATCTCAATTGTAATAGTTACTCTGTTGGGGAATCAAATTACCACATGAAGTATCATTTTACAGTGTCATTCTGTATTATGAACTTTCTTTAGTTTTGCTTGTGGAACTGAGTAAAAGAGGTATGAGACAATAGAGACACCAAATGACAATTCTGTGACGAAGAGGTTGAGTCGCCTCTTTGTCATGCTGATTCTTTCTTCCAGTTGGCCATATTTCCTTTTTCGACGTCTACGGTGCCACGGTGGTGTAATGGTTAGGTACTTAGGTTCTTACGATCATCTACTTCCTTTGCTACGTTGTTAATGGTGATTTTGGCATGGGTAATATGGAGGGCGCCAAGGTGTGGGAGGATGAACCGAAAACAGCCACAGAAGTAGTCCCCATGAGTCCCTGACTATATGGAGTGGTTGGAGGAGTATAAGCCTATATAAGGCAGCTTAAACACTGAATAGCTCCCCAGGTCCATCTCCATTGGTGCCCGCATTAGCGGAAACCTTCACAGGGACTGATCAAGCTAAACCTCGACGCTACTAATTGAAAACTATTCCATCAAAATTGATTCGTCTTACACTTTCCTTCCCTCTACAGTTGCTTCAACTAACCTGAGTTTGAATGTTAAAAGCGGAGAGATGGATGACGAGGAGGCGACGAAGTTTAAGCAAAACCAGCAGAGCAAACCCAGATCTATCTTCTAACCCCAAACTGAATCAGGGATTGTGTCTGAAGTGATCAAATCAAACAAACAAACAAGCAGAAAGACTAATTTTACGAGGGTGATAAGCAAAGTTACTCTCTGTAAATCAAGTAAGAGCCGAATGGGATTTGTGTAGTGGCGGTGGTGGGGCTGGTAGTTGTAGGGGATGGGCGTCGTCTAAGAGGGTTTCGGCTTCGGTGGCTCATGTTAACTCAACTAGCCGTGCCGAGTTGTTAAGGCTAATGCCGTGGACAGGCGTGTGCTAACGCTCATCACCTAGTTCCGATTCTCTCGTTGTTGAAACAGACTCTGTGGGCATCATTTCTCTCCCTTGATCATTCAGAGTTGGGTACTGTCTTCTAATCCAAAATCTCAAACTCCTTTTGCATAAGGCATCTGCTGCCCGGATTCAACATGTCAAGAGAGTGGCACATACTCTTGCTCAAGAGGCTAAGCTAGAAGCACTTTCTATAAATGCTTTCATTTTCTGTCTTCTAATCCAAAATCTCAAACTCCTTTTGCATAAGGCATCTGCTGCCCGGATTCAACATGTCAAGAGAGTGGCACATACTCTTGCTCAAGAGGCTAAGCTAGAAGCACTTTCTATAAATGCTTTCATTTTCCCTAGTGTGGAGGAGTTTATATATATATATCGATTGTAGACTGATTGTAATGATGTTTATGTCAATGAAGTTAGGGTATTCATTCTCCCCATAAAAATCAAAAATATATATATGTTTTCTCATCCAGTTAGTTACATAGGAAAGTAGGAAATTACCAGAGAAGTCAAAAGAAAGTAAGGAAAGAACTGCCAAAGTAGAGAGACGGTAAGACGAACAATCAGAAAAGGAAAATGTAACGGACTAGGCCTATTCTTCTCCAGCCCATACTTGATATGTCAGTTGGAGTACTGGGCCTGCTCTTCATTCTTTTTCTCAATTTTATTTTTGATTGCGATGAACTTCCGTCATAGAACATTTTTTTTGGACAAAATACTAGTTACTCCTCCAACTTTCACTAATTCGACAGTTTAGTCCTTAAGGTTTCAATTTCAACAGATCACTCCTTCAACTCTCTAATTTCGAACAATCTACTCTCTCCGTCAATTCTCCATCCAATTGCACCGTTAAATGAGTGATGTGGCACCAGACACACTGTGTAATGTCATAAATACCCATGTATTCTTCTGTTTTAACCTTTCCCAACGAATGCTTCGTCGGTAACTGAATTCCTATCTCTGTTTTAATCTTTGCCAACAACTTCTTCGTCGGTAGGCTTAATTCTTATCTCTGCCGACGACAGCTTTGTCGGCAGAGATGCTGCAGCATCAACGGCAGCAACGCCACCGTGACGCCGCCACATGCTCACTACCCGAACCCCCAACATGAAGACTAGAGAGAGGGGAGTTTGATGCTTACCTTGTCAAGGTCGGATCGACGTCGAACGGAGTCTAGAAACCGTCGCCACCTCCTTCGTTTCTCAGCCGCTGCCGCCTCCCTCGCGCTCCACGGTTGTCCGAAGCTTGCTCAGAGGAAGGAAGAGAACACGACGATGGAAGCCTTGAGCTTTGGATCGGACGGTGGTGCTCCTGCCTTGGCGTCGACTGTGGCAGTGGCGTTCGGGCTCGGCTGCGGGCGGCACGGTGGTCGTCGGAGCTCGCCGCTGGCACGGGGTTCTAGAGGAGAGCGAGGCGAGCACTTGGGTAGGTGGAACACGATCTGTTGTGGCCGGACGAGAGAGGAAGATGGAGGAGAATTTGAGCAGTATGAGGGAATGAGAGAGTTGTTTTAACCTTTCCCGACGACTGCTTCGTCGGTAAATGAATTCATACCTCTGTTTTAATCTTTGCCGACAACTTCTTCGTCGGTAGGTTTAATTTTTATCTCTGCCGACGACAGATTTGTCGGCAGAGATGCTACAGCATCAACGTCCTCTCTGGTCCGACACCACTTGATGTTGCAGTATCTCTGCCGACAAAGCTGTCGGCGGCAGAGATAAGAATAAGCCTACCGACGAAGAAGTTGTCGGCAAAGATTAGAACAGAGATAGGAATTCATTTACCGACGAAGCAGTCGTCGAGAAAGGTTAAAACAGAATAATACAGGGGTGTTTATGACATTACACAGTGTTTCTGGTGCCACATCACTCATTTAACGGTGCAATTGGATGGAGAATTGACGGAGAGAGTAGATTGTTCGAAATTAGAGAGTTGAATGAGTGATCTGTTGAAATTGAAACCTTAAGGACTAAACTGTCAAATTAGTGAAAGTTAGAGGAGTGACCAGTATTTTGTTGTTTTTTTTTATTAAACATATAGCTGATCGATATGGTTACAACAAGTCTATTGTAAGTGGAACTCACGACCTCTCACTTACAAGAGACTTATACCACTAGATCAAACGGTACTAGGCAGTAGAATACATTTTGAAGATGTATTAGCATGTAATTATGTACACGGTTAGCTTTTTTTTTTGGATATAATTATTAACTCTATTATAGATTTCATACTTTAGTGTCACAATTTGAGAGTTAGTTGAGATCATTTTTTTTTTCAATTATCTTTCTACACTTCAATCAATTGAGAATTTTTCATCGAAATTCAAAATTATGAACCTTAATATGTGGTGCAAGTCCTCTATGGACTTACAAAAATCTACTCAGCGTACAGTTTTCCAGTAAAACTTAGTTATTTGCAACTTGCCACCCGCATAGAATCTGTTATCTCATACTTGGTTGTTGGTTTGAGATAGCTTAGTTGATGAAGCAGATATTGGATCTAGTAGTTCATGCATCCAGCAACATTGGCATTTGCTCAAGGCCGAAGCTTGTATCATATTGAACTTTGTGATCACCATGCGTACTTCTCTGCCGTAACATATTATACTTCTTTGCCAAAAGCATGATGATGAACACAAATAAAGACATGGATATATTCTGAATCACTTATGTGTTGCCAATATTTCTTGAAGCACAAGCCTTCTCGATCGGTTGATCGTCAGCATGCACAAGTATACATGTTCTTCAAGCTCCTCCAACTGCTCCATAAAGTTAGAGTCATGGACATGGAATTCTCGCAGAACCCCCTTGAATACTTCACAGTTGATCCCATTCCTAACACATAAGTCTGCAACAGCTTTGCGGTGTTCTACCTCATCCTGTAATCTCGTGACCATCCGACTCATGGTGTCGAAATCGTTGATCAGTATGTAAATCCCTTTGGCCGCAACATCAAGTTGCTCCTCGTGGATTTCGTGGTCGAATCTTGACTTGAGCCACTCCTCTCCTGACTCCATTTTCTTCTTGCACAAACCAACAGAACAAGCCATGATTGCCGGCGCTGCCACTAGTCCAATCATGCTATGAAATGCAAAGACCAGCAATGCTATCAGAAGTGCACTGTGTGACACTACGAGACCAACTCCTCCAACTTTCTTCAAAACCCTGTTACGCTTTGCCCTACGTCGAATTTTCTTCTGTCTAGATGTTATTTTATTGAGCAATGTGGAGTAGCTATCGTGAATATTACGGAATTGCAGGGGGCTTATAATCGACAACGGGTTTTTGAGACGTGCAAACCTAGTAAGCTCCCGGAAAATAGCCTTGCATTGCTCGTCGGTGTAATTGCTCCTTTGGCTTAGCTTTTTCATCAATTTCTTGACGTTGCGGTACTCTGCGTGCGTTTGATGGATGCTTCGGAGGAGCAACTCGCATATATGGCACGCCTCTAAGCTCGCTTCAAAGTAGTCAGTAAGAAGGTGGTGCACGTTTATTCCATCCTCGCCAATCATCTCATTGAGGGTTTCTTGCCGCGGATCGAGCAGATTCTCAGAGAGATTCACATGGAAAGGAACTGATGAAGGTGAAGAAGATAGTCTAGTAGTATTTGTCGTTGGATGTTGTAACGATCCATGAACTCTATCCCACATTTCTAGATATGATTTTGTTCTGAAAACTTCCGAGTACTCGTCGTTCACACTTAGCTTGCTGGAAAAGCTACCTCCACCGCCTCGGTCATTTACTTTCCTTGATCTGCTGCCTGAAGAAAACCACAAAAACACAACATTTACATCAGAAACAAACCAAAATGACCGATCATAGCTAACGAGAAACAAAGATAATTCTGAATCGGAACTCACCTGGTTTCGAAAACATAGATCTCAACCTGGATTGCAGACCCTTCCTCATCTTGGATATGTCAAAAAGATCGAATTACTATAGGAAAAAATAGAAACTCAGATGTCTGAACAATATATTTATGTTCTAATCAATTGTACTTCTCTCTGAAAACTGATCGAGAAGGGAGGGATTGTTATTAGAAGAAGCCTAATAGAGTAACGTCGTGTGTATATATAGAGCAGCTGGTGTCTTAGACGGAACCACTTTAATCATAAGGCAGTTGGCAATTAAGCACCGCTTTCAATTTAGTTATAAATGGATAAATAGATTGCTTAGGTTTCACGTCAGAGTCCCTCACACGCTGTGTTCTTCTACGTGTGAGGCTTTGGTGACAAGGTGTGCGTTTATGGAGAAGAAACAACCTGCCAAATTGCAATGAAAGCGAGATTACAGTGGATTCATCACAGGTGCTCTCAGTATTATCATTCTTTTTTTTTTAAATTTCTATATAAATACAGAAATTAATCCCTAATTCATCTTTTCCCTCCTTTAATTGTTTGTGTAATAATATTCATGTTCAAGGAAGGTTAACTCCGTAACTTCCGTGGTGTGTCTTGTCCTAATAAGACTTGTAGTCTAGATACTCTATTAGATAGGGAATCCCTGTTCGCCAGGGATACTTGATGTAATGCCTATATAAAGGCCTCCTTATCAATGAATAAACAGAGAGAGAGATTTATCAATCTATTTCTCCTACAACACGTTATCAGCACATTGCTCTAGCCTCCCGTCTAATAAACCCTAGAAACCCTAATTCCGAATTTTTTTTTCCGAAACCCTAACCTACCGTCGGCCGCCGATTCTTCCCTTCGGCACCGTCGGCCTCTTCTCAGCAGCATCTGCGCTGTTGGCCTGCCGCACTGTACCCTCGAGTACTGCTCCTCCTCTGCCTCTAGGCAGACAACCCGCTCGCCAGCAGCTCTCCCTTGCGTGCTACTTTTTGCACGCATCCGCCAGACGATCAAAATTGCTCGCAAGCCAAGCAAGCGATCCGCGAACCCTTATTCGTGGTTGAGAAGAAATCAAGAAAAATCGAAGAAAACAAGCTTCCCCAAGAGTCAAGTTTCGTTTGATCAAGCTTCTCTTGAAGAGGTAAATATTTTTATAAACGTTCCCGCTTATGAAAATTTCAATAGTTGGGTTTTGTTTTCTCTTCCGGGACCTTTCCGTGTCCCTGCTTCTTCATCCCGATTCTATCGCTTCTCGGGACGGCATACGGGGATTTAGTCACCCCGGTGCCAACGTTTATTGGGGTAACTGTGATGTTACCGGCCACCGTTATGCTTGTGACTGTGATGTCACTGTGAACCATAACGTATTATTCTTTTTTGGAAAGAAAACAAAGGGAAGATATCGATTGTGACTTGAAGTCACGTTAAGCATCGATTTATGTGACCATGATATATCTTGGCACTGTTCTAAAAGAACAATCAAACTTGATTAGTATTCAAACATACTAACGTCTCCCTGTTTGTGTTCTGTAGATGGCTGACACTCAGCGTCCAGAATTTGACATCTTGGATGTCCAAGGCAAGGAATACAAGAGGTGGGTCTCAGATGTTGAGAACACTTTCATTGGTAAAAGATTTACTGCCACCATCAACCCTCCTGAGGATGAAAGCTTACACGCTTCTCCTGAACAGAAAGCACAAGCCCTGATGTTTCTCAGGCGCCATATCCATCCAACGCTCAAGAAGCAATACCTGAGGAAAACTGATCCCAAAGAGCTATGGGATATCCTCAAGGACCGCTTCGACAATGTGCATGACGCACAACTCCCAGACCTCATGTCTGATTGGGAGCAAATCCGCTTACTGGATTTTGATTCCGTCCAGGAATATCATCAGACTATGCTAAACTTGCAATCTGATTTGAGCTTTTGTGGGGTCGAAAAGACCGATGATGATATGATGGAGAAAACTTTCACGACGTTCCCAGAATCTGCGTCCATGTTGTCGCATCAGTACCGCGATCTCCGCGAGAAAGGCACTATCAAAACCTTCAGCGATTTGATGAATGTGCTTCAGAGAAAGGAGAGGTACCATGAGTTGATTCTTACCACCAATAAGAGGCCTCGAGGACCGAAATTCATTGCGGAATCTCATCAAGCCCGTGGTAAAGCTTTTAAGCAGAAGCATCAACCTCATGAACGTCAAGCACCGCCACCACGTACGCCAAGAGCAATACGTGGCGGACGAGGAGGGAGAAGAGGCGTCGGCCGTGGCCGACCGCTTTCTTGGACAAGGGATGATGGCAGAGCCGCCGCTCCCAGAGGGAGGAACAGTTTTGGTTCCGGTCCCAGGCGTGGTGGCCATCCGCCGAACAATGCTTCGGCTCCTTGCTTCAAATGTGGTTCTATGAATCATCTCCAACGCGATTGCATAGCAAGCAGAGATATTCAAGCCGCTTACAAGAAACACAAACAATACATAGAACAAGAAGCACACTATGTAGGAGACTTTAAGGAAGAAGTATACGATGAGGAAAATACGAACTTCGCCATCGATGACTTCCAACCTACCAAGAAACGTAGGACTCAGGAGTATGATACTCCAGACTATGAATAAGTATTTGACTTAGGTCATGAGATACGTGTTCAAGTTTGATTTTGATTGATATTTTGACAGAATAGTCAATAAATCACGACTTTGTTCGATAAGTCGTTCTATTTAGAACAACCTTGATGTATTTTTGAGTTGTCATCAATAAAATCTATCTTATTCTACGAATGATTTGAGATTTTTACATCCCTGAAAGCAAAATTGGTTCAATGCGTCCAATTCTCAATGGCATAACCATTTTGAGTTCACCAAAATTCTGGTGATGTTAACTCATATCCGAAAAATCACAAAGACAAAAGGAGAGATCCGCGACACGCCATCCGCGATTTGCGATACGCCATCCGCGACCCGCGATACGCCATCCGCGATGCGCGATACGCCATCCGCGAGCCGCGATACACGATCCGCGATCCGAGATCCGCGATCCGCTATCCGCCCACTTGGTCGCGATCCGCCAGGACTCGCTCGCCATGGCTATTCGCCAACTAATCCGCGATCCGCGATCAGCGATCCGCCAACTTGGCTGCGATCCGCCATGCCTCGCTCGCCAAAGCCCATAAGCGCTTGGCCGCGACTCGCTAGGCCTCACTCGCCATGGCCATTCGCCAGCTTGGCTCAGCACCGAATCCGGTTTTTGAAACCAACAATCGATAGCCTATCGAACAAATGCAACTTTTGCATCAATGGCTCGGCAACGAAGTGTCTTCGGACTCGCCATGCTTCGGATTTAGCTCAACCGTCGCATCGCATTGCCTCAATGCCTGACCGACTCTCACCACTCGCCTTGCTTCGGCTCGGCCTCTGGGTCGCTTTGGCCTTACCACAGCTTCGGCTTTGGCTTGGCTCCGGCCTTTGCCTTGGCCCCGGTCTTGGCTCGGCCATGCCACCTACGACGGTGTCCGGTCTCAATCTCTGAACTAGGCTATGATTATCAATGGTGATACTCGGTGATTAAAATGCGGCTTATATCTTTCTCTCAAGTTTTGTCGTTGCCATGGCTATGTTATTGGCCTTAATGCACTTCATTTTGTGATGATATATTGTTTCAGTACACTTACTTTAAAGTGTTCGCCAAAGTCTAAAGTAGACTATTGATTCAATTTACATTGTTTTTGTAGATGTATCAAGGCGAGATTGAGTGTTTGTTGGATTGTGCAACAACTCACACGATTCTGAGAAATCGGCAATTGTTTTCGGATTTTACGCCAAGAGAATCGTCGTTATCTACGATGACAGGAACTGGACCCGTAATTAAGGGTCGTGGCACTGCTCAATTCTTACTGCCAAATGGCACTGAGATTCGGGTAGAGGACGCCCTATATGCGCCTAAGGCGCCAAGAACCTTGCTAGCTTTCAAGGATGTGCGTGACAATGACTATCACCTCAGCACTTATGTTGAAGATGGAACTGAATATCTGTTGATCACCTCCACTCAATCTATGCGCACTCGCATTGTGGAGAAGTGTAAGCGAGTTCGCAATGGCATGTATTTCACAACCATTCGAGCCAACGAATCTCATGTTGTTATATTATGTGATTCTGATGCTTATAAGCTTTGGCATGATAGACTCGGTCATCCGGGTCGTGATCTGATGATCCGTATTTTGAAATGCTCCCACGGTCATCCATTTTTCCGATCACAAAAGCACAGAGGGCGCCTCGGCCTCGGCTCGGCCGTGCCGTCGATAGCCGCCTCTCAGCTCCAAGGAGAGGTTCGGCCCCCTCCTGCTTCTCATGCTTCTGTAGCGATGTCTAATGCTCATCGTTCGTTTTGTAAAGCTTGTTCACTAGCAAAACTTCAAGCAAGACCATCTTTTGCTATTGATAATAAACAGAATATTCCGTTTCTACAACGAATACAAGGTGATATTTGTGGACCTATAACACCAGAATGCGGACCATTTAGATATTTCATGGTTCTGGTTGATGCATCAACGCGTTGGTCACACGTAGCGTTGTTGTCCACGAGGAATGCTGCATTCGCTAAACTCCTAGCTCAGATTATTAAGCTTCGGGCTCACCACCCGGACAATCCGATTAAGTCCATCAGACTGGATAATGCTGGAGAGTTTACCTCAAAGTGTTTTGATGACTATTGCATGTCAGTTGGGATTGAAGTTGAACATCCCGTACCCCACGTTCATTCTCAGAATGGTCTTGCAGAAGCCGCTATCAAGAGACTACAGCTTGTAGCTAGGTCTCTTGTCATGGCTACAAACTTGCCAGTTTCGGCATGGGGATATGCAATATTACATGCAGCTATGCTTATTCGTCTACGACCCACAGATAGCCAACCATTTAGTGCGTACCAGTTGGTAACTGGTTACGAGCCTGATATTTCGCATCTGCGTACTTTTGGTTGTGCCGTATATGTGCCTATCACGCCTCCACTGCGTACCAAGATGGGTCCACAACGACGATCAGCTATTTATGTTGGATATGAAGCACCAACTATTGTCCGCTATATAGAGCCTATGACAGGTGATCTGTTTACTGCAAGATTTGCAGATTGTCACTTTGATGAGACATCCTTCCCGCCGTTAGGGGGAGATGGGGCCGCATCCGTCCCAAATGAACGTCAGGAATTGACGTGGTTCTCTCCCACTATGTCTCATTATGATCCCCGTACGTCTCAGTGTGAGACTGAAATACAACGCATATTAGAACTACAAAAGGTGGCGGATACGATGCCCGACTCCTTTACTGATATTGCGAAAGTGACAAGATCAACCATACCTGCTGCGAATGTACCTGCAAGGCTTAACATTCCTCGCCATGCGCGAGCACGCGCCGCCGGTCTCGGACCCGCAGCCCTAGGTGCCATCGGCAGCCTAGGCTCGGCACCTCCAAGTGGAGAGCCGGCGTCGACTTCGGATCCTCCTAGAAAGAGGGGGAGACCAATCGGTTCCAAAGACAATGTACCTAGAAAGAGGGCATGTGTCCAGGCACAAAGCGATCCGTTCATCATTGATACTGTGACGCCGTCACACGAGATTGTCTCCGACTATACCTATGTCCAAGAATCAACTCTGAATCATCTGGGGGACGCCTCAGACTCACTGTTGATGTTGGAGAACAAGGAAATCTCACTAAACTACTTATGCATGCACAATCTTATGGAAAGGAATTCCATGTATATCGATGATGCATTCGCCTACGCCGTTGCTCAAGAAATCATTGACGACGACGATATGGAACCCCGCACTGTTGATGAATGTCAACGTAGGGCGGATTGGCCGAAGTGGGAAGAAGCAATCCAGGCTGAACTAGACTCTCTAAAGAAAAGGCAAGTATTCGGACCGGTTGTGCCTATACCGCCGAACGTGAAGCCTGTTGGACATAAATGGGTCTTTGTCAGAAAGCGCAATGAGAATGGCGAAGTCCAGCGATATAAAGCTCGACTCGTGGCGCAAGGTTTTTCTCAACGCCCTGGAATTGATTATGAGGAGACGTATTCTCCTGTCATGGATACTATTACCTTCCGATACTTAATAAGTTTGGTAGTCTCAGAGAGACTCAATATGCAGCTTATGGATGTTGTAACTGCGTATCTTTATGGGGACCTAGATACGGAGATGTACATGAAAGTGCCAGAAGGACTTTCGTTACCCAAGTCAAGTGAGCAAAAACCACGAAGTTCATTTGCTATCAGGTTGAGACGATCTCTATATGGACTCCGACAATCTGGTAGGATGTGGTACACACGGTTAAGTGATTACTTGATTGGGAAAGGATACAAGAATGATGAGTTGTGCCCTTGTGTGTTCATAAAGAGAACAAGTTCAGGATTTGCCATTATAGCCGTCTATGTCGATGATATGAACATCATTGGAACTCTGAATGAGATCAATGAGACCGCTAGCTATTTGAAATCCGAATTCGAGATGAAAGATCTGGGAAGGACTCGGTTTTGCCTAGGCTTAGAACTAGAGCACCGAAGTGGTGGAATTTTTATACACCAGTCTGCATATGTCCGAAAGATGCTCAGGCGATTTAACATGGACAAAGTTATGCATCCTACAGGCACTCCCATGGTCGTTAGAAGTCTGGATATCAACAAAGATCCCTTTCGTCCGAAAGAAGATGACGAAGAGGTCTTGGGAGCTGAATATCCATATCTTAGTGCAATTGGAGCTTTGTTATACTTAGCTCAGTGTACTAGACCAGACATCGCTTTCTCTGTGAACTTGTTAGCTAGATTTAGCTCTGCGCCAACACAACGTCATTGGGTTGGAATCAAGAACATCTTCCGATACCTTAAAGGAACCCTTGACATGGGCTTGTACTATCGATACACTCATCAGGATTCGACACCTAGTCGATCTCTTGCATCTAACAGCACAAACCATGGCTCGGATTGCCATCCGCCAGCCATATCCGCCAAGACTGGCTTTGGTTCATCCATCCGCCATCCTGCAGACATATCCGCCAACTTATCCGGACCCGCGGATGCTAAGTCGTGGTCCCGATACGGTTTTGGCGATACCCCCTCCTACTCAGATACACCAAATGATGTGATGGTAGGATTTGCTGATGCTGGATATTTGTCAGATCCACACAAAGGACGTTCCCAAACCGGTTATGTTTTTACCATTGGGAATACGGCGATATCTTGGAGATCAACCAAGCAAACCCTTGTTGCTACCTCCTCGAACCATGCTGAGATTATTGCACTACATGAAGCAGTCAAAGAATGTATTTGGCTTCGCTCAGTTATATCTCACATTCGAGAGTCTAGTGGACTTGAGTCTACTATGATGGGACCAACTTGCATATTTGAAGATAATGCAGCATGCATTGAGCAGATGAAGTTGGGATACATTAAGGGTGACAATACTAAACACATTTCGCCTAAGTTCTTCTACAATCAGCAGCAGCAAGAGACTTTGAATATCCAGGTGAAGCAAGTCAGCTCAGAAGAAAATGCAGCGGATCTGTTCACCAAGTCTCTACCTAAATCTACATTTATGAAGCATGTAAAGCGCATTGGAATGTGTCGCTTATCCGAACTCAAAGACTGAATGACTATCAGGGGGAGTTCTCATCTAGACTTCAGGGGGAGCCTAGTTATGCATGTCTCACATACTTGTAGTTGGTGCGTTGTACTCTTTTTCCTTAGACCATGCTTTTATTTTTGCCCAAGAGGTTTTTGTTTGCTGGCAAAGGTTTTAACGAGGCAACGGTTCATGCACCATTGAGGACGCGACACAAGGGGGAGTGTTCAAGGAAGGTTAACTCCGTAACTTCCGTGGTGTGTCTTGTCCTAATAAGACTTGTAGTCTAGATACTCTATTAGATAGGGAATCCCTGTTCGCCAGGGATACTTGATGTAATGCCTATATAAAGGCCTCCTTATCAATGAATAAACAGAGAGAGAGATTTATCAATCTATTTCTCCTACAACAATTCATAATTATTCCTAATTTTATGTAACGTGTTTCAAATGTGCATTTTCGACATGAATTTCTTCAAAAGGTTATCTATTAAGATAAAATCTTCAAGCTTGAATATATGGTTTTTCTTTTAAGTGGCACAAAATATCCACGAATTCTGAAAATTTTGTTACCAATATTACACCAGATTTATATCCTCGCATGGATCAGGGAAGATGCCGATAAAATATTTTTCCTTAGCCAAAAACATGAAATTAAACGTGATTACTGAGAGTTTGCTTGGGCAACTTGAGTTCTAGCCTCCCTTTTCTTTGGCTTCATTAATTCCCAACCAAGAGTGAACCAACATTCTAACATATTCGATCACGTTGTCTTAATTATGTGGTGCCATGCATGGTTTCTAGTCACAAATTTAGGATACTGATCGATTGATATTAAACCTACCTTATGATGCAAGCAACTTAATTAGATATTTTCCAAAACTATATTTTATTTTGATTAATTAATAAACCATCCTGAACCCATATAGAATGATATATATATATATATATATATATATATATATATATATATATATATATATAGTCCGTCTCTACTACGGACGTCCGCACGGTGAGGATTCATCGGAAACGACCGTCTCGGCAAGCCGACGACAGCGAGGATGGTGTCGGCCTGCTCCTCCCCTCCCGCGCTCCTTCCCTCCCGGCTAGAGCTCCAGCACCGGCCCATGGTGGCCGGAATCTGGAATTTTCCTGGAAAATTGAAGTTACTGCCCATAAACTTGAAAATTTTAGATTCCGGCCGCCGTGGGCCGGTGCTGGAGCTCTAACCGGGAGGGAAGGAGCGCGGGGAAGGGAGGAGTAGGTCGGCACCATCCTCGCCGTCGTCGGCTTGCCGTGGCGGCCGTTTCTGATGAATCCGTACAGTACGGACGTCCGCACCTAAGAAATGTGCTCATAAAACAAAGCACAACCAACCAACTACTGCAAACATACACAAACAATGCAGCTAAGCAAATATACATTTTCATATCGATTTCCGAAGAACGGTGCCGGTGCCGGTACGCCGGTTCACTGTAGTCGATCTCTAGCTGCAGTTTGCTCACCATGACAGATCACCGTACCTCTTTCGATCTTCAGTCACTTGTTTATTTGACATCGTTAAAAAGACCGTCTTCTGTTATTGATTCAGAAGTAAAGATTTGTGTTTTGATTAATGGGAGAGGCGTAAGACCATATGACATAGAATCACGGCACAGCTAATATGTTGCTGGTAAGACAAATTAAGGAAGCTAAGTAATCAATCAGGGTTGACGTCGCTGGCTGGGGATATGACGTTGGATTAAATGTGGCTAGATTTTAAACATAGGATTTTATTTTCATTTTGTACGTAAGATAGGTGACATGCACGTCGACCACCAAAACACGTACAGTCAATATATATGGCAGCTTGACCTAATCTCACATATACATTGTTGATTGCTTTACAAGGTGAAAGTGCAAAGCAATAGCATGCATCTTCGATCATCGACATTATTCTTAACTTGTGATTATCGATCATTCGTGAGCAATAATATTTGTTGAAAATCAAACTAAAAATCAAATTTGAGGCTAAAACTAAAAGTTGACTAATATAGTTGCATCGTATACACAATAGGAATGATGTGCTAGCTACTTGAACACGGGACTTCAACCAAATAACTTTGACTCATTCAAGATCAATTGAAAAGTATGAATTGGTTTACAGAAGTAACAACCATGATTCTTCACTCCAAAAGTTACTCCAACAACCATCTTGCATTGAGACTTGACCAAACTAAACAGCAAAGACCGACGAACACCTTGATTAATCAAACTCAAATGACACAACCAATTAAGATGGACATTGCAATGGTTTAAGACTTGAGATGCAAGCATTATAGATACCATACGTCTTAGATAACTCCTCTAAAGACTGGAACAGATTTGATCGTCGTCTACAGCAGCAGCGGGGGCATTAGCAATGTCGATAACAAAGCGATACCTAACGTCGTTCTTTGCAACGCGATCTAAGGCTTGGTTAATTTTCTCCGGTGTTGTAAGCTCAATGTCGCACGTAATATTGTGTTTGCCGCAGAGTTCCATCATCTCCCTCGTCTCATCCATCCCTCCGATCACACTACCCTTCACTGCTCTCTTCCCTGTAGCAATAGCGATGCTTGAGACTTAGTTGCATAATTAGGGCACAAGGCTTAATTAAACTAGTCAATTTCTTAGTCATATATATATATATACGTACCAAATATTATAGGGAAGGAAGGCAAGGTGAAGGGCTGGTCTGGTGCACCCACAACCACCATGGTCCCATTCACTTTGAGCAACTCCAGCAGTGGTCCGAGACAGTGCTTAGCTGACACCGTGTTCAATATGAAGTCAAGGCTCCTCTTTCCTTTCTGTCATTATCATAGATCAACTTAAATTAAGTATAAGAAAGAATAATTAAGTAGTAATCCGCATGTTAATATATTCCATGCAAACCTGCATTTGCTGGTCATCAGTGCTGACTATGAAATCGTCTGCACCCAAGTGACCTTTGGCCTCTTTCTCTTTGGAAGGAGAGGTGCTGATGACGGTGACATGATGACCGAAAGCCTTTCCGAATTTCACAGCAACGTGTCCCAGACCTCCGAGGCCGACGACGCCTATTTTCTTTCCCGGTGTTTTATGTAAGTCGTGGTCTTTCAAAGGGCTGAACACTGTCACTCCGGCGCACAATAACGGCGCTGCACCATCCATTGGTAGGTTTTCTGGAATGCGCACCACGTACCTAATTCATTATCAACCATCATGTAAATTCAACAAGTATGTTTAATACTACGATTAAGTAATCACTCATCTTTAATTAAATCTGGTTTTATCTAGTTTGCCTAGCCATGCCAAACAGGAATAATTTTCTGATATATAGGAACTGCAATATATTCATATTAGTCTTATGCAGTAGGTTGTGCAATGAGGCATGAGTCAATGATCGATGAACTACTGCTAGTCTGCTACTATAACTTATTGAATTCTTTTTCCATAAGAAAACTTATTGAACTCTTTTGAGAGACGATCGATTATGATGGCTCTTTGTCCCTTCTATTCTTTTTCTTTTGAAAAACCCTTCACAACCACAGAAACCCTATAAAGGATCGAGTAATGGGCGACATATATATCGCATACCCGGCTTACTCTCTATCACAGCTTTACCAAAAGGAGGATCCGATCAGAGAAGCCATCACTAGTTCACTACTTCAAAAGATATTTCATAAAAATGAAAGACGCTAAGAAGGATACTGGGTGTTGGGTGGCTGTTATATAAGCTTCATTCCCTCCAATCTTTGAAATTGAAAACTTAAGTCTGCAGATTAACTCAATGTCCAAGACACACGGATAATTTTTGAGGTAGTGATAGTTACAATATTAGAAAACTAAAGAACAATCTATTAAAGAAAAACTTATTTATACCAATCAATTCTACGTCGTCTTTCCACCCAGATGGGAAAATAAATAGTATAATAAGTTGGTCTCCCACTATCCCTTTAATAAAACCTTATACGCATATTTTGGGATATCGACCAGCTGATTAAAACTTTATACTAATCGCTTTTGTTACCTCTTTCAATTAAACGATCGACTAGCTAGTGACTAATTGTGTGCCTGAGAATTATGAGTTAGCTTGATCAATTATAAGTTAGTTGGTACTGCGTACCTATGATCGGCGACCAACATTTTGGAGTAGCCACCGTAGGTAATACTACCATCCCAGAAGATGCCGTTGTAGGTAAACTGAAGATCCTCGCAGTAGTTCTCCTGGGATTCCTTGCAGAAATCACACTCCAAACACGACGCAGCCAAGCACCCGACTCCGACTCTATCTCCGACCGAGAAGTTCTTTACGTTACTCCCAACTTTGGTGACCACCCCAGTAATCTCATGACCAGGGACAATAGGATACATGGTGATTCCCCAGTCATTCCTAGCTTGGTGGAGATCAGTGTGGCATATCCCACAGTACAATATCTTTATCGTAACATCGTTGATCCCGTTTTCTCTGTAGTTTTTAGTATAAGACACATGATGAGTGAGGCTGAAAACAAAAGTTTCATATAATAAGTAATGATTGATCGGGTATGTAGGAGCATACCTTCGCTTGAAGATGAAAGGGGTGATCTCGCCGGAAGAATCGTGAGCTGCCCATCCAGAAACTGTCTGTGTGTGATTCGGAGTTGTCTGAGCCATGAGAGCGATTGATCTAGATGGCGAGGTATATCTGATCGACTTGGTTTCAGATATGTAGGAGTAAACTCACTTTGATCCACAACTGGAGTAGTGGAACTCGATATTTATAATGACGCACATATAGGCGTTCGTTAAGTAGGTATGGACCCGGACTAAAAAGAAAGACTTTGAATCAAGTTTGAATGGAAATTAAGAAGTGAGACACATACTTCACAGTTCACAGTCATTTCTGTTGGATCTCTCGTCGATCATTTTCCCTGAAGACGTAATGTTCACATTTTATAATTCTGTCATTGCCTGCAAGAGGTGATGCAGCGGAATTATCCGGTTGGAATCCACCAACGGCAGCCTTGAATCCACAAGACTAGAATTCTCGAATCCACAAGAAAATCTGGAATCTACCAGAGAAATTGAGTAAACTCAAAGTTTATTAATATCAAAGATCCCCTAATATAAAGAAAAATGATGTTTATATAGGCATCAATGACCTAAACAAAATTAAAGTCATAGTCTAACATTGAAACCTAAAAGAATCCAAATTAAAAAGAAAACAAATAACCTAAATAAAAGAGTTTTAGAAAGAAAATAAAACTAGCCTAAAAATACTAAATGCCCAATCGGATCATTAAGGAGATATTTTTTGGCTTAAACCTGATCGGGCTCACTATAGTGAGTCTTGTAGATATCGTCGTTCTCATTCCAGAAATGTATTATGTGCCCCAAACGGATGTTCTGGCCAGAATCTGCATTTTCGTGACCCGAAAAGTCCAAAAGATCATCTTCTTAAATATTCTAGCTGCTAACAACCTCATTGTACGAGAATTACCTATCTTCACATCAATCTTCTTGATTATTCGCCGCTTCCTTACGTTTACAGTTTTCTGTCTAAATTTGCCCCATTCTTGTCTTACATCAGTCTCCTCCACTACGAAAGAACTCGACCTCGAGTTCCTCTTAAATAAAGAACAAAAATATGATGACAATAAACCCAATAATAAATTAGACAATTGAACCTGTGGTTTATTGACATAATGTTCTGCAAACTTTGATGGCACAACTATGAACCCGACGCCAAAGATGAGTTTGTTATATGCAACCTTAATAGATTCTTCTTGGCTCTCCAAATTGCACTCTCGAATGACAACCGGTTCTGAATAATTATTTTGAGGCTGTAATTTTTCTTCCACGCTGATAGCCACATCCATAAGAGTAATTTCTCATTTATCCTCTACGTGGATAACTTCTTGTGGAAATTCTGTTGAAAACTCATGGACAATTTCGTGGTAGGTTTTCTTTATTGGAATATTTTCTGCCATTTCTTCAATAAAACAATTATTTTCAATGGGCAAAACAAACCCTTCCAACTTTATCTTCTTCTCTTCCCCCTTAGAAATATACTTCTTGATCGGAAAATCCCTAGGCATAAATTTTTCTCTAAGAATACCCTTCATCTTCCTCCATGTTCTAACAGGCTTCTTACCTTGCAGCTTCCTGACTCTTTGTAGTTCATCCCACCAAATAGCAGCAGTGCTCTTGAGCTGAGAGGCAACTTTCTTGACCTGCTTGTGATCTGGAACCTTCATGATCTCAAATAAATTTTCAACCTCATCCAACCAATTTAGAAAGCCCTTCACGTGCATGTGACCGGAAAAATAAGGAAAATCCGCTGTGGTCTTAAAATTCTGATTAGCAACATGATTTTGTCTATTCGTCTCTCTTCCCCCACCTCTGTTAGGGTTGTTGTTTATACTTTCTTCCAACAACCCACAAATTTCTTCTAGCTGAGCAATCATCTCATCAGTCACAGTAGCCATACTAGTACCATCTAGATCTGTTTTGCTAACGAGAGTGTTATAGCACGTTGTTTTGTCACCCATAGATAATCGTAGTAGATAAAAGAGACAAGGGATACCTGCTCTGATACCACTTGATGCAGCAGAACTATCCATTTGGAATCCACCAACGGCAGTCTTGAATCCACAAGGCTAGAATTCTCGAATCCACGAGAGAATCTAGAATCCACCAGAGAAATTGAGTAAACTCAAAGTTTATTAATATCAAAGATCCCCTAATACAAAGAAAGATGATGTTTATATAGGCATCAATGACCTAAACAAAATTAAAGTCATAGTCTAACATTGAAACCTAAAAGAATCCAAATTAAAAAGAAAACAAATAACCTAAATAAAAGAGTTTGAGAAAGAAAATAAAACTAGCCTAAAAATACTAAATGCCGAATCGGATCATTAAGGCGATATTTTCTGGCTTAAATCTGATCGGGCTCAGTATAGTGAGTCTTGTAGAAATCGTCGTTCCCATTCCAGAAAGGTATTATGTGCCTCAAACGGATGTTCTGGCCAAAATCTGCTCCAAACTGATTCACAAATCAAAATCTGCATTTTCGTGACCCGAAAAGTCCAAAAAATCATCTTCTTAAATATTTCAGCTGCTAACAACCTCACTGTACGAGAATTACCTATTTTCACATCAATCTTCTTGATTATTCGCCGCTTCCTTACCTTTACAGTTTTCTGTCTAAATTTACCCCATTCTTGTCCTACATTAAGAGGTTATGTATGGAGCCTGAAAAATGTTAATTAACTAGTCTTGATCATAGGAAAATCAGTAAGAAAATATTTATTTCTGATATATTTGTTGAGATTAATGAAAAAGATTCTCACTGTTCTAATGGGATGACGGCATCTTATCGTCAATTAATGGGAACCTCAGATTCACTGTAAAGTTGCTTCAACGTGGTACTGGTGGAGAATAAGATATTGAATGTGAAGATATACATGATAATCACAAAAGTGGAGCTCACCGACTCACCCCATCAGCCATCACCATCAGCTTCTGTTGTGCATAAAAATAAATTATATACGATGGTGACGATGGTAATGGACCAATGAGATCTTAATAAGAAATAAGGCTTCGGAAACTTGTTGGTTGTTACATTAAAACTAAATACATAACAAATTAGTGTCATTTTTTTGGTGAATTCTTTTGTTTTCTTGTTGACAACCACCAATGTTTGTTGGGTTTCTCATTTTGTCAGTTTGTGGGTGAACTATTTATATAGTTATATACTCTTAGCATCCATTATTCTGAAATAGTTTCAGGGAATCTTTTAGGTAACTCTAATATGGGATGATTCGGAATGCATTGAATGAGTCGGTGAAAATTTAGTTGCTGTTAAGGCCCATGTCATGAAATCAATCTTAATGGGCCGGAAAACCCAAAAGAACAAAAAAATTTGAGAGCCTGGTTGCTTTTCAAGACCCAAACATAGGCCCAGATTTGATACGTTAGATAAGTAATTGCGGTGAGAGAAAGTAAACAGAAACCCTTAAAATCAGTGTAGGAAGGTACACACTAGTCATACAAGGCAAGAAATAAACGCGGAAAAGGAAAGAAAGTGAGCGAATAATAATTAGTAATTATTTATTTTCAGAAAGATGCAAGGGTTTTTTAGTCTTTGCAAGAGTTTGATGAGAAAACCTTGTTGCCCTGTGGGCTGTAGTTTCGTTTAGTTGTGAGAACACACCGAAGCAGAAAGAGAAGAGAGAGAGGCTGAGACAGAGGGAGGAGGAGAGTCGCACCGTTTGGTTTTGTGTGAGAGAGTGGGACGTTTGCTTGTGCTTTTCACGTGCAAGATCCGTCGGTGTTTAATCTATCACCAAAATCCTACTGCATTTTAATTTCTCTGTAGAGACAAAACTAATTCCTTTCTCTCTTCGAATCGCTCTGCAACTTGGGTGTTTTTTTGTTTGTGTAATTAGTTTATTGATTAATTTATATTCTGTGGGTTTGATATACTGATAAGACTGAGTTTTGTTTTGTGAAAACTTGTAACCCTAAATCGGCATGGCCACGGCTGCCGATTCCTCCTCCGCTAATCACCACTCTCCCAAGCCTGATTTTGATGCCAGTAGGCGACCTACCCCATGGGCCAAGGTTGTACGAGGGGATTCGGAGTCATCGTCGTCATCCATAACCCCCAATCATCAGTCTCCGCCTCCGCCGCCGGCTTCAAGCTCTGCTCCGGAGCAAAACCCCTCTACCAATAGCTCCCCATCGAAGGCGGCAGCGGCCGCGGCTCGTTCTTCGCCGCCGCCGCCGCCGCCAGTGGATGTTTCCTCATCTTCAGCTGAGAGAGGCGATGGACACAACGGCAATGCGGCTCGCGGAAAGAAGCCAGCTTGGAATAAGCCCTCCAAGGACGTCCTTGAGGTTGGTCCAGTAATGGGTGCGGTTGCTTGGCCTGCTTTGTCTGAGTCTGCTAGGGGTTCACCTAAATTGCCAGCTGACTCCTCTTCCAAGACTGTCACAGATGTCTCAGTCCCACTGCCTGTATCTCCGGTATGGTTACAATTGTTTTAACTGTTAGGATATATTTTGTGTGTCTTTGGTTGTAGACAAATATTCGGTATGAAATTGATGAAGGAAGATTGTTTTTTATTATCGAATATGAGGATTTGCGTACTAAGTTTGATTCAGCGGTGAATAATTGTTTTTTGATTACATTTTTCTAACTGTTGGATATAATTTGTGTCTCTAGAGAGATTATGGGGATGAAATTGATAAAGGAAAATTGTTTTTATGATTAAATATGACAATTTCTGTACTAAGTTTGATTCAGCTGTGAATAGTTTTATGTGTATTACAGTAGCTTTGTTTATCAGTGCCAATATGATGATCCAACTATATTACAGTAGCTTTTTTTATGAGTACTTTCTGTTCTATCAAGTAAGATAATTTATGCTGTTATTTCGAAGTGCTAATAATCGTCTTTTCTGCCCTTGATGTTAGGGACCTGTTGTAACACCTTCACCTAACTCCAAAAAGCACCATGGTAATCCTGCAAACACTAACCCAGCATCAACTCATGCAATGGCAGCTCGACAAAGACCAACAAAACGTGGTGGTGGGAGCAGCACAGGGGGTGCAAATTCACATGCACATGCACTTGCACACAGTGGTTTTGCACACCCTCCCCCACCGCCACCATTCCCTGTTTTCCCTCTACCAAATGGCTATGGTACTTTGGTGCCAGCCATGCCTGATCCTTCTCCAAGAGACCCCTCTTTCCGCGGCAGCAATTGGGACGCTAGACCAATTGGATTTGGGCCTCAAACACACCAAGTAAATGATCACAGGAATCCTTCGCGCAGGGGAAATTTTAGTTCCCACCCGCGCGGAGATGGTTCTTACCACAACAATTTTGGGGGCAAGCGTGATCATCAAGATCGTGGAAACTTTGTAAATGGCAGAGATGTCCAGATGCATCCGCAGCAGAGAGTTACTCCGAGGGGCCTTGTAAGACCAGTACCTCCAAGTAGTGCTGCATTTAGCCCTCAGCCTGTAAGACCATTTGCCAACCCCATGGGTTTTCCAGGTGAGTATGCTTTTCAAGAGTATACTTTCTATTTGGTTATATGGAATGAAACTAATATCTCTGTTTTTCTTAGAGTTTGTTTACCTCCCTACATTGCCGTTGGATCCCATTAGAATGCCATTCATTCCCCATGCACCACATCCTGCAATGTTTATTCCTGTTGCGGAATCCCCTATGCCTTCTCTTCCTTCCTTGATAGTCAACCAAATAGATTATTACTTCAGGTACATTCTTCTGTTTTGTTTTTCAGATCTAATTTATTGCCATTTCTTTAGTTAGAGGATCCTTTATCTTACTAGTTATCTTGGAAATTAACGGCACATGTTCTATTGTTTGCTTCTTGCAGTGACACTAACCTGATAAGAGATGAATATTTGCGGTCAAACATGGATGCTCAAGGATGGGTTCCCATATCTCTAATAGCAAACTTCCCTCGAGTAAGTTATTTATAGTTGTCTTAATTTAGTTTCCTCTGTTTAATAGTGAGTAAAAAATTGCTATAGCCTTTTAATAAAAGACATGCCGGCACAAGTCAAATCTTAAAGGAAATGTCGATCAATTAAAGTTCTAAATATGCTTTTCATTTAACTACGATGATTAAATGGTAAAAAATTAGATGTTTGTCGCACATGATTAATATATAATACAGGTACTTTTAACTTTCTGTTTCCAGAGAAACTAGGATTATGTTTTTAATGGTCTTATTGTACCAAATGAATTAGGGAAAGTCAATAGTATACAAAACCTTTTGAGATAGTAAATCCTTGTTATAATTCTTATCCTCTGCAATATTTATATTTTTATTATATATATATATATATATATACAGTCCGTCTCTGCTACGGACGTCCGCACGGTGTGGATTCGCAGGAAACAGCCGCCGCCGCAAGCTGACGACGGCCCGGATGTTGCCGGTCGCCCTCCTTCCCTCCCGGCGCTCCTGTCTGTGTCGGCCGGAGCTCCAGCGCCGGCCCACGCTGGCCGGAATCTTGAAAATTCTGGAAATTTTCAAGTTTTTGCCCAGAAACTTGAAATTTCCAGATTATGGCCGACACAGACATGAGCGCCGGGAGGGGAGGAGGGCGACCGGCAGCATCCGGGCCGGCGTCGGCTTACGATGGCGGGCGTTTCCGGCGAATCCGCACCTGAGAACCTCTGTGTATATACATATATATATATGACCGAATCTTTTTTGTTTCTTGATCCTTTGAAGAGACTGAGCTAAAATCTGGTTGCCCTTTGTTAACAGAAGATGCTATATATTTTTAGGCCAAAACTGTGGTTGTATACTTGTTCAATTGTGAATATTCTGTTGACAAAGATACCAAGAGTGGGTTAAAGGAATATAGTCTCAAAGCTATGATTGAAATAGTTTATTTGATACTGACCTTTAAGCTTGTTTAAATTCCTTTGATTTCTGTGATGGTCATCAGGTTAAGAGTTTGACAACCGATGTCCAGTTGATAATGGATTCCTTGAGAGCTTCAAGTATTGTTGAAGTACAGGTGAATTGCTTATATTAGGCGGCCTTGATTAATACTGATTATGAAGTGACTTATTCGCTGAAAAGATTATCTATTCCCATTTGTATTTTAAAGTGTTAATTAGAGGAACTACCACAGGCATATTTTATTCTCCTTAATTGTTTATAATGTTAATTGGAGGAACTGAAAGCAATTTGTATTCCCCTTTGTCGTTTAAAATGTTAATTGGATGAAGTGATGATAGGCACTATTACTTGTTTTCGTCTTTTATGTTAATCAGAGGAAAATCAGGAAATGACTTACCTTAGATTCTTCAACCTTATATAAAATTCAGCAAGGTGGCTTGCGATTGCCTTTTTTTCTTTTTTTCTTTTTTTCTTTTGACATGGTTTCACTGGTCTTGTGATTCCACAGGATGACAAGGTTAGGAGGCGTAATGATTGGACAAAGTGGACATCAACAACTGGTCGGATTGCATCCGAATCCGGCCCATCGTCCAATGATGTGCAAAGTTCTGACATGCTTTCACCTTCTTTTCAAAAGATGACAGTTGACGATGTGTCTACAAGCCAAAGTAGTATGACAGGTAACTCAGATGTAAACTCTAAGGCTACTCCAGAGAACTTTTCGACCGAGTCAGCTGGAGTGTCACAGCTCCCCAACGGGGACGTCACTCAACAATAGTTGAAATACATCAATATGTACCACCAAAACATTCAAGCAAGATCCAGTCCTGAAAAGTTCACTTCTTATCTCGGAAGGGTTCGTTAATGAAATGAGGAGAAAGGGTTCTATTAAAGCCTGCAATCACCATTTCTTTATTTTCTGTCACTTTGCCTAGTTTTGGCATGTTTTTGAGGCTAGTACAGAAACAATAAGAAATACTTATAAGTTCTTCTTCAAGCACAAACAGAGGAAGATTGAGATGGAGCAGAAAGCAGGCATAATTTTGAGGTTATTGGATTGTATAGTTTGGATTTGGTGTTAAATGTTTGTTCTTGCTTCTACTTTTTTGGGTGCATTTTGGTGGCATATGTAGGCAAAAATTAATCAGAGTTGTGATCTTTTCAAGGGATTAGGGTGTGGGAAAGTAAATTTTTGGGTATGTAGCTGAGTTCCGTTGGAGGTTATTATTGAAACAGGAATACAATGCACTTTTGTTTGCAGAGGATGCTTGAAATTTTGCAATTTTGTACTCATAAATTTCAGCAACATTTCTTTATATCTTATTTTTTACTTTTTTTCTTTTCTCAAGTTTATAGTTGTTACATGCAACACTACTGCATCACATCCCGCCGATTAGTTGTTATGATTTTCAATCTTTCAGTATGTGTTGTAGAGAATCAACAGGCTTTTCAACAGCAACGGCTCAATCTGACATGAACAATATCATTTATATATACGGTACTGAACTACATTGTACCAAGTTGCTGGACATTTACTTGAATGTAGACAAGTCCATAGCAGGGTCGGTTTCAGAACTAAATAGTAGTTGCTAGACATTTTATTGAATGTAAACAAGTCCATAGGTGCATAGAGTGGGTTTCAGAACTAAATAACAATGAACGTAGAACATTTAAGATCAATAGAGTTTTAGACTAATTAGTTAGTTAGTTTCATAACACGAAGGTTTTTTTTTGGTGATCTAACACGAAGTTAATAACTTTGATAAGTAAGATTTAAATTGATTGCGTGTGTAGGACGTATATGCTCTATTAGTTTTTAGTGGGAGGTATATATGTATTTAACAATATAACTAGTTGTAGTGAACTTTAATCATGACAATTGCTAATCAGCCACACAAAAAATCATGAAAAGTATTATCAGACAGTATGACACTTCCAAAAGAATCATTAGTCGCAAATGTTGAATTATATATATATATATATATATATATATATACACACACACTAAGAAATGATTGGTTTTATGCACTAAATCTGGGTTAGAATATTAAACTTTGAGATCTGTGGGATATGAATTTTAAGGTCATTACATACGAGTTCAGAGCTCAAGAGACAGGGGGAGCAAATGTTTGCCATTTTGATTATGATCCCAGGTTCCTAGTCCTGTTACTCTATTTAGTATCACCATCAAAAGGTACAATAATCCCATGTGCCACTTAATATAATACCAAGTGGATTTTAGGAACTAGTTCAGACAGACCCAAAGTCCTAGTAGCTCTTACTAGTTTCAACGATAACAGATCCAAAATCAGAGTACCCTTCTTTCTCAATCCTATCTGAGACATCCATCTGATTCCGATGACGATGGAGGATGTGTGGAAGGACATAAGCCTAGCTTCTCTCTGTGACCACAGCTCGCCGGCTACTGCTACTCCCGGCAGCTCCTCCGCCACTCGTAAAGACCCTTCAGCTTTTCGTGGCTTTGTTTTCCAAGATTTCATGTCCACCAAAGTCGCTCCTTCTTCTTCTCTTGCTACTGATCTAGCGCCGCCGGCCACTCTACTCAGCTTGAGTTCTTCCGGCTCCGATCATTTTCAACAGTACCAAGTTCAAAAGTCTCCTGCCACTACTAGTACTAACACCACTACTGCTCCACCAATAGTACTAGTGAAGCCAAACCCGCAAAGAGTTCACAGTGTTAGTACTAGGCCTTCTTCTTCTTTGATTTCTTTCTCAAATAAGTTGGCCTTGGAGGGTTTGGATTCTTCTCCATACTGCAAGAAAAGGGCCGTAGAGGAAAATAGAGAGAGTTCTAAGCATGTCAGGCATAAGCGGATGATCAAGAACAGAGAATCGGCCTCTCGCTCCCGAGCTCGAAAGCAAGTACGTCATTTCTGTCTCAGACTCTCTGCTATAATTGGTTTCTTCTTATCGATCTACTAGTCAAATTGGTTTCAGAAAATGAACTGTTTTGGGAACTTTATGCAGGCTTATACAAGTGAGCTGGAACTTAAAATAGAACAATTGCGGGAGGAAAATGCCAGTCTCAAAAGACAGCAAGAAAAGGTAATTAGGGTGTTCTTAGTTAATTATCTATGTAAATTATTCTCTTAACTACTTATCTTGGTTGGTTCATGTGGGATTGCAGTTCTGCTTAGCCACCACCTCTAGGCCTGTAGCACTAGCAACAACTCCAAAAAGGGCACACTCTGTGTAGAAAAGGGGAAAATATGCCTGGTTTTTGGATGCCAAGCTACTCTTTTTTTTCTTCTCCTTCTTCTTCTTCTTCTTCCTTGTTTTTCTCAAAGACGGCAAGATTGCTGGGAGGCATATTTGGGTCATGGATGGGACATGTTTGGCTAACACTGTCATCTTTATTATTCTTTTTCTCCAAACCTTATCTTCCACTCACTTGCTACTCATATTCACCTCCTTCCTATTACAAATATCTTGCATTTTTTAGGCTTATGTTAGCTGTATGTGTGACCATGTTTATATTGTGAGCAATATCTTTATAGACTAACTGGATTTTTTTTCTTTGGTCTGTTTTTTATTGAATAAACAATTATTACACTACAACCAATCTGATGTGAGTCGACTTACAACCTCGCAATTATAAACCAGAGACTTGTGCTAGAAGTCCAACCATTATATGTAGTTAAATTTGTTTCTTTCTAAAAAATTTGATGATAGAACATTTTTTTAATAAATAAAAAATAATGAGACATGTTAATTGGACTAAATTATGTTTACTACGTTGTATTTTTAAAGTTTCATTAATTCAGTCTTTAAACTTCTAATTTAATCAAAAAAGTCTTCGTACTTTTCAATCTCATTAAATCGATCCATTTTGTTACCAATCCGTCAAGTTAATCTGTCATTAAAAACACAATTGATGAGGTATTTTAGAAGTTTTTTTGTGAGAATGTCTCATAAGTTGATTTGTCAGATCTGCACTTGTTAAGTTAACAAGTTGACGGAGACACTTGACGGATTGATAATAGATTAAATCGATTTGATGAGATTGAAAAGTATTAAGACTTTTTAAATTAAATTAAAAATTTAATAAAATCTCAAAATTACAGGATAATAAGTATAATTTAATCTTTAATTTTGTCACCACAACTAGCGCATAAAAAATTGAAGAAACATTATTTATTACTTATCTAACGACCGGTACATAAAGCTGTAAAGTATAATGGAAATGTGATGGTACGTATTTTATATTATTTACTTGTACGGTGTAAGTGTGAAGTCACTGAAGTGAAGTGGTATACATCCACATAAAACAATAATATTTGTGTAGTTCCATGACACTTCACACATCACTCATAATTGGATAATAGTAATGGCCAAGTGCCTGTGGGTTATCTTTCCTATTAAAGAATGTAATTAGGGGACAGAAACCCGTCAGGTTCGGTGAAAAAGTGATTAGTGTTTGTTTACTTAATTAATCAACTAACTTAACTCACACCTATCTGTGTGTAGAGGTTGAGAGAAATAAAGAATAGATGGAAGAATTTTTATATAATCTGAATTTTTTAATTATTTTATTTTAAATTATATATTTTAAAAATTATTATTTTATTTTTATAAATTATTTTTATATTAAATTATTTTAATATTAAATTATTTTAATATTTTAAAGTTATTTCTGTCAAATTTTACAGTTTTGATCGACAAAGTTATAGATTAGTGAAGAGAAATAATTTGACAGTTTTGCTTAGATCCTCTTATAAAAAAAAAATTTGACAGTTTTGCTTTCTTTTTTTCGATGCGTACCACCTTCACCAGAACCTGGAAATTTTAGACATTGTTTATTTCTTTAATTAATTTGTTTATTAATTTACAAAACGTAGGACAGAGCTTTGAGCTGTTGTGCAATTGGATTTGGATTTGGACCCACGAGAAAGCAATTTAATAGCCCACCCCGATATGACTAGTAGGCCTCTTTAATCATGGGCCTCGTCAAAATGATTTCAGTTCGAGGGCCCACGTTTTTAAATTATTTTTTTTTTTAAAAAAAATTAATAAATTTTTTTAGTTCTTTTTATAAATATTTCAGTTGGATAGCCCATGTGTGTTGTTGTTTTCTTTTACTTTCATTTTTATGGTCAAGTAGTAACTGGTAATAGGTGAAATTCGTAAATATTGAAGGAGTCCAAACTCGAAACACAAAGCAAGGATGCCAATTTCAGTAAAATTTCTTTGAAGAGATTCTTTCGACTAGAAGGATAAAGCTAAATGACTTGTGAGTGCAGATGATGGAGAAGAACACTCCACCACCTCCACTTTGTTCTCTCTTTGGTCTATCAAATCAAAAACTAGCTTTTACCCCACAGGCTAATCATCAGAAAAGCAAAATTACCTTGAGAATTGGTTACTATTCAGTTTCTGACTTTTCTTCTACTGTATGTTTGAAATTAGATTTGGAGAGATCCATGGCGACTCATGAAGATTAAGATTCCTACTTTGTAGGAACTGCACTTAAGCACAAAGGCAATGGGGACACAGTTAGTAATTTTGTTACAACAATTTAGGCTCAAATTGTTCAGAACAGAATAGCGTGCATTCTAAACATGTAAGTCAAAACTAGACGGCAATGCATAGTGCATTTATCTGATGACATGATGTCACTGTACGATAAGATCTTCACCACCACCACCACCGCACCCGCCTCCACCACCACTCACATATCCACCGCACTACGGCAGTGGGATTGAGTGGAAGTATAGTTTAGTAAAGTATTGCTGCTTGTTTTAGTGTATACAGCTACGTGGCTTGGCCTGAAGAAATGCGCGTGCTCATATCACCAAATAAGTATCCCAATTAAGCTTCTTACTAGCTAGCTCATCGTCTTCGATCACCATCAAAGTGCCTAACCCAATCCCTCGTTACCTTGTCCTGCACATATAAATGCACTCATTAGCTTACTGATCGTTACTCTAAGCCTTCAGGTGTTTCATTCACTCAAAATGAGCATGAAAGGCATCTCAATTTTCTTTGCTTTTGCTATTCTCTTCCTTACTGGTACTAAAGCCAGTACTGATCAGAAGAGCAACAGCAGCCGAGTTTATATTGTGTACATGGGATCTGCAGCTCCAAATTCTTTAACCAGCACTACAGCTTCCTTGAGGACTGACCATGCTCACCTCCTTACTCTTCTGAGACGGTAATATACTCCATCTTCACTAAGCCAAGTAACATACGTAAAACACGGAAGATTAAGTTATGATGAGTGACTGTTACAGGAAAGCAAATGCGTTGGTGCACATTTACAGGCATGGCTTCTCAGGATTCGCGGCTCGGCTATCAGAGGAGGAGGCACTGTCCATGGCTCAAAAACCTGGAGTTGTATCTGTTTTTCCTGATCACTTATTGAAACTCCACACGACTCATTCCTGGGATTTCCTCAAGTATCAGTTAGAAATCGACTCATTTGCTCACAGCATCTCCGAGAATGATGATGCTGCGGGTGATGACACACCACCGGACTCTAAAAGATCTGACACCATTATTGGTTTTTTAGACACAGGTAGAGTTCTCTATCTCGTATGTACATCATTGCACAGGGTTAACTAAGGCTAGCTTTATTTTCAAATGTGTTCAATGATGATATATAGGTATTTGGCCGGAGTCGGAGAGTTTTAATGACAAGGGTATGGGTCCGATTCCATCAAGGTGGAAGGGAACGTGCATGAAAGGACCTGGTTTTACTTCATCCAGCTGTAATAGGTAAAGCTCCTGCTAACAAATAGTACTAGTACTAAAAAAAGCAAGTTGAGAAGGAGAATATAATCTACTAATTCCCAGTTTGACAAAACATCTGAATTTTGTGTTTTAATAAATTATCAGGAAGCTGATAGGAGCAAGATTTTACAACTCTGATGATCTAATCACAGACAATGATTCACCAAGGGATCTAGTAGGGCATGGTACACATGTTGCAAGCACAGCGGCAGGGAGTGTTGTACCGGGTGCATCCTACTATGGCTTGGCTGCTGGGGCAGCCAAGGGAGGGTCCCCAGGTTCAAGGATCGCCATGTATAAGGTATGCACAGCAGAGGGTTGCTATGCATCGGCAATTTTAGCGGCATTCGATGATGCTATTAGTGATGGGGTGGATGTTTTATCTGTGTCCCTTGGTTCGTCAAGTTATCAGCCAGAGTTGAGCAGCGACCCCATTGCAATGGGAGCTTTCCATGCAGTGGAGCAGGGGATTATAGTCGTGTCCTCGGCAGGGAATGATGGACCAAACCGTGCAACAGTTGCAAACTTTGCGCCTTGGCTACTGACTGTTGCTGCCTCTACCATTGATCGGAACTTCAAGTCTAATGTGATCTTGGGGGGAAACAAAGTGATCGAGGTGAATCACACTACATCAGTCGCTAACTTACTAATATTACGTTTTCTATAAATGATATATATGATAGATAAAGACATCGATTCAATTCCAAGATAATTGTGAATCTCACAGGGCGTAGGCATAAATTTTTCTAGTCTCCAGAAATTTCCTGTGTACCCACTGATATATGCACTATCAGCGAAGACAGCAGACGCTGATGAATCAGAAGCAAGGTATACTTCATATGAATCTATCTGACTCTTATGACATGCAGTGTTCAGAGCTTTTGTCCACACCGTCTAAACATCTAAACGATCATACTGTTCTTAAATGTTCAGAAACTGCGACAGACAATCATTGGACGAAAAAATGATCAAGGGGAAGATTGTTATCTGCGACACAGATGTTCCTTTTTACACTACTGATAACCAAATTGAAACAGTGAAGTCTCTTGGCGGAATAGGTGCAGTTTTCACCAGGGATGATCGTATCGGGATAGTGGCAGACACATATGGAGCATTTCCTGCAACCGCCATCAGTATGAAGGATGCCAAAGATATCTTCTCCTATATAAACTCAACCAGGTAGACAAACAAACCAAAATCAAATTCACCAGACCATAATACAATACCTACTGACAGAATACTTGCTCAATATCTGTGCAGAAACCCAGTTGCAACAATCTTACCAACAGAGACCGTGACAAAGTATAAACCTGCACCTACTGTTGCATACTTTTCATCCAGAGGCCCTTCAGCTGCCACGAATAACATACTCAAGGCAAGAAAACTATCTAAGCACGTTTCTAAATTCAAAACTAGCAAACAACCATTGCTGATTTACTTCTACACAGCCTGATATTGCAGCACCTGGTGTGGACATTCTTGCAGCTTGGACTGGCAATGACACAGCGGTTACTCTAGCCGGAAAGGAGGCCCCAAAATTCAATGTCCTCTCAGGGACTTCCATGGCATGCCCCCATGTTTCTGGGATAGCGGCCTCTGTCAAATCTCAAAACCCCTCATGGAGTCCATCGGCCATCAGATCGGCCATCATGACAACAGGTCAAGGACTAAAATTTCCTAACCAACGAAATGGTATTCCTAAATTTTACATGCTCGTTTACCATCACCAAACTAATTGTTGAATCTATCTGCTGCAGCAACTCAAGTCAACAATTTAAAAACCCCAATAACTAAAGATTCAAGTTCAATAGCCACACCATACGACTATGGTGCAGGGGAAGTAACATCAGCTGGACCGCTACAACCGGGGCTGGTATATGAAACCGACACCATCGACTACTTGAACTATCTCTGCTATTATGGGTTCGATACAACCAAACTCAAAACCCTTGCTAGAACTATTCCAATAGGTTTTACTTGCCCCAAAGACTCCAAGGCTGATCACATATCCAACATCAACTACCCATCAATAGCAATCTCCAAATTCAACGGAAAAGAAAGCAGGAATATAAGCAGGAAGGTTACAAATGTTGCAGGAGATGGTGAAATAGTTTTCACAGCAATCCTGGATACACCTAGAGGTCTAAGCGTCAAAGTGATTCCTGATAAACTACATTTTTCTAAGAACAAACAGAAGCTCAGTTATCAAGTGGTTTTCTCTTCAACCACACCTGTTCCCAAGGAAGACATGTTTGGGTCTCTTACATGGAGCAATGGACAGTATAAAGTCCGCAGTCCATACGTTGTAAGTATTTGAAAAATGACAGGAAAGCAGTATTTTAGTAAGTAATAACACAGGGTAGAGCTGTATCTAAGGATTGAAAGTCAATCCATCCATACTGACACAAAGATTTAACGGCTAGTGAACCATAGCTATTTAAAGCATACAGGGTTTCGATTTCCTAAATCTTTGAATTATCAAAGCATGACAACCTAAGAATGACTTCTGTATTGGAGAGTAATAGTTTAAAGAGATTTGCACTACTTCAACAGTTCAGTTCCTAACAACCACTAGTTTCGTTTACTATCTAGCTCAATAGAAGTTTTCACCAATTATATTGCGGAAGAATACAAGCTCTTCACCAACTTTAAAATGCAACAATTTGGAAGTCAAAACAAAAAAAACAAGAGCACTCAAAAGCCTAAGGGGTGCAAGCAACTGAACAGAACAGGAAATGAAATCACATTTAATATATCAAAAGAGAACTGGATAACAACAAAGGGGTAACATGGAGGCCGGCAATTATTGTGTAAGGAGAAACATAACCAACGAAGAGTAATTTACTACGCAAAGATAAACATTTCAGTAACAGACAGACCGTAGCATTCAGAATGTGCAACAAACAAAGAAAAACAGGTTTCTTCATATTCATATTCACGACCTTCACTCAAAAGCCCACTGGTTCTCCCTGCGAACCTCCTCCTCTTCCTCTGGTGTAAAGTCATTCTTGATGTTGAATGTCTTGCGAATCTCCTCAGGCGTTTTCCCCTTGATCATATCCGCCACCGTTTGGCAAGTAAGGTCGAGCAGGTTCTTGATGTTCAGATAATTCGCAGCCTACAAACAAACACAACTCAAAGATAGGGAAACATATATAGATCATAATAACACCATTTTCACACCACACATTTCTTCGAAAATCAAAACACCAGTGCTCACAAATTACACACAGCTAAAGAGTCCTAAATTCCTTTATAAAATTCGCCGTAAATATATATAAATCCACTGATCATGCTAATCATATGAACTATTAACAAAACAATTCATGAACCTAATTTCCATGATTAAACCATAAGACAATTTGAAGAGTAAATAGATGATTTAACAGCGGTAAAAATAGGAGAGGTAGTAAAACGGACCAGGATGAGATCGAAGAGGGTGGCCTGGTCGACCTTGACGAAGTCGGCGTCCCAGTTCTTGAGGTCATCGTCGCCGGAGGAGGAGGAGCGGTCGTCGGACTTAGGGGCGGCGTCGACGTGTTTCTTGCAGTACTCGATGACTTTGGCCAAGATCTTGCTGGTGACGTTGGGGAGTGGGATCCCATTGTCGGCGCAATCGTCCTCGATCATGTGCTTGATCGTCTGCGACTCCAGAGCCACCGCCTCGTCCACCTCGAACGACTCGCCGTCTGAGCTCTTCAGGGTTATCTTCCTTCCGGACGACATCGTTTCGATCGCTCTCGCTGCTGTGTATTACTCTAGAAATCGGAGAGAGAAAATTAAAATGATTGAGAGAGATAGAGGAGAGCAGCAATAAAACAGTTTTAATATTTAAAAGCAGGAAAACACTACCTCCATCTTAAATTACTAAAATACACCTAGTAGAATTATTTACAACAAATTTTCACTTTTCACTCGGTTAAATTCTTTATTTACTTTCATGACTTACATCACCAAAAATGTCATTGTGCACGAACATGATCACCACTAATAACACATCCTTGGTACAAAGGAAGAAAAAAAATGTTGATTACATTAGAATTTGATGTGCCAGAAATAGATCAATGTGCTGATATCCTCATATCCTCAGGTCTATTTGCACGAAAAATGAGACTTGAATACTCAGAGGAACCAGTTGGAACGAAGCATAAGAGCAGTCATTCTGGGCTTGCCATCCACTATATGTGTTGTGATACCGGGCTTTACACTCAGTCTCTTACCCAAGTTAAGTTTCAAGTAGGATTCAACCTGGAAATGGTTCCAACTTTGGCGACCTTCGACTCCCAGTCCCCCATTTAAACTCAGTCCCCATCCAAAGGAATCTTCAGAGTCATCGGATACGGTGACAGCCCATTCTATATTCTTAGGATTTGATTGCTTCATCTCAATCCAGCCTCCAATCTTTGTAATCTCATCAATTTCGGATTCCAGCATCAGAGCAATGGATCCGGTTGGTCCAGTTGACACATTTCCCTGTGAGCTTGTTCCCAGGGGTGGAGTATATGCTTCAGCTGCTGTCTCAGGGGATAGATGCGGCAGCAATTCACCTAATCCAATGTTAAGAGCTCCATGATTGACATGTTCACTGGACAATCTAGGCACTTGGTACAGACCAAGAAGTGAGAGCTTTGTTCTTGCAGGTAACTGACAGACAACTTGCCCAAAAGTGCTGAAGCAGCGGCCGACTCTACTAGAAACTACTTGTCCGGAAACAAACTGTGCCAATGAAGCAACAACATTTGATTTTTTCACCATCAAGCCAATTGCACTACCATTCCGCTCATTTAAAAGAGGTGGTCCAAATGATGAAAAATGAGTTAGGCCCTTTCCCTGCAAAGAAAAAAAAAACTGTGATATACAAAAGCCCATCAAGAGACTGACTGGCAATTCCAGTAGAATTTCAACGAGAAACACATTATGTCGTTATGACTGAGTATCATTCTCCATGCTAATATTACATACAAAGAGGGATAACAGAATGTGCCTGCATGCTCCACTAAGGGACTAATATCACTCAACTAAAAAACCAAACAAATGTATCACCAGAAATAACACTCTTACATGTGCAGGCCTTGGTAGGAGTTTACACCACTCAATTTAATAAACCAAGCACAAGTCTCAACAGAAATAACACTCTTGCACAAGGATTGTCCAACTGAGCCATAATGACACTTTGTTATATTCACCACACAATTCTGGTATTAGAAACTAAGCAAAAGGCATACCACTTATAGCCATTACTGTCTTCAAGCAATAGTAGTCAGAAATTTAGTTCATGAATTATGACCTTAATGTTATGAAAAAAAAAAATCCTGAACAATACTCAGCCACACCATACATGTATGCAAATTTTTTATTATGAAGGAAAAAAAAATGAACAGACCAAACAAACTAGGCAAGCATCTAAATTGGTGCAAAGATTTGATACCTGATGAGAAGGATTCGTAAGAACTGCAGCATCCCTACATTGAGCTCCCACTGGGATTGCAATTGCAGATAACCAATTACTATAATTCACTGTATACGCCACTTTAGCAAGAGAAAGCGAGCATTCTGAAAGATCAGAGAGATCAATCTTGTGCTTCTCACTGGCCACAAACTCTGCGACAAGCGTATCATTTTCCCGAACAGTTGTTTCAACACTGAACCTCGACTTAACCCCAGTTATTATTCCTGCCTGAGTAAGAGCCTCAGATTCTTGATGAGACTCATCATCATTATGCATGAACGATATCGCCCCCAAGTGATCAAACTCTCCCCTGATAAGAGTGTTGGCCTCTTGAAATGGACTCCCTTTCCCTCTGGAAGTCCCGTACAACGACACAATTTTCTCAACTTTATCCTGTCTATCTCTCAATTTCATCATGTCGGAAAACGCTTCTCGTTGCAACCGCTTCAATATAGCAATCTGCGAAATGCCACAACATGTAGACCTTGTAAAGCTTCATATTATTATTATTATTATATATATATATATAGCTACTTATCCCCTCTACAAAAGTCCCAAATTCCCCTAAAACCTGATAAACAATCCATTTATTCTCACTCCAAGATAAAAATACTTTTTCTCCTCTCCCTCACATATTAGATGAGTTAATAAACTACAAATTAGGGCTAAATTAATGTAGTGTTAGCAAGATTAAGCATAGTTACAGTGGCAAATGAACTGGAGATAACATCAAACAGAGAGAAGCGGTTATGGAATCTACCGGATTATTATTGCGACGCGGAGGTTTAGGAGGTCCATTGATGAGAGTGTCGAAGAAATCCTGGGTCGATCTCGTGAGAGCTTTGAACTTGTCAGCTGCGAAAGCTTTGGCTTCCATTTCCGAACCCAATCGAGAGCTACAGAGCCTGAGCACGACGAGTAAAGATTCCTCTGCGAACTTGGAGAATGTGAATTTTAGGTGTAGTTGGATTTCAAAATCCAGAGTCGATTCGAGAGCGGCAACCTGGTAAAGATTGGTCTACTGGAATCTTCTGCCTTTCTAAATTTTTCGTTTTAAAGATTTTTTTTCATTGTTTTTAACGGTGCGCGGTGTATCTTCAGCACTCGGGTTAGGAAAAGCCCAATGGGCCGTCCGATAAGGCCGTAATACGTATGAGTCGGATTTTCTTTCTGTACATTTTTATGCTGCGAACATACAACTGGTATGAATTCTTCTTTGATTTAGTTTGGTATTGAGTTTGAGGAAAAATAATCACTTATAATTATCATTATGAATTAAGTATGTGTTCGGTAAGTTTTTTGTAATTTTTCTATATTTAAGTTTTTTCACCGTAGTTTTGTCAAAAAAAAAAAAAAAATTGTTCTCACTTTACTAGTCGGATATATTTCATATCACAAAATCATATACACCAAAATAGATCAGACTGATCGATTGCAAGATATATTGAATGATCGAGTACATGAGTGGATTAGCAAGGCCTGATTGATGATCACCAGCGAGCGGCATATTGGATGATCAGAAGAAAGAACGAATGGAGTTTTGGATTACTTGACGGGTAAGGATCTGATAAGCTCTTTCCGTAGGATGATAACTGTCCCAAAACACATAGCTCGACGCGTTTGTGCATGTGTTGGGACTCCATTTGTTACAAAGAATGGTCACCTCTAACATCCCTGTTCCACAACACCCTTTATTCACAACTTCAAATCCTGGATATAGATACAGGCATGCATAATTAATGACTGTTTTACAGAGATAATAATGGTTTGTAATCATAGGGTATTTAGTTAGTTACCATATTTGTGATAGTGTTGAAGGATATGAAGGAAAGGATAGTATGCATCCATGAAGACGACTCTGGCATCAAGTAGGCTATTGGTCAGGAAATCCGCCATCGCTGATAGCTTAGTGTTGAATATCTGAGCTGCATCGTTGTACTTTTTAGCGCACCTCCTTTCTGTGCCTCCTGCTAATGTTCGCTGCGACGGCATACATCCAATTGGTGGCAGACTTATGATCCCTATCCTCCGTGCCCCCAATTCATATAATTTCTTCATTGAAAAGCACAAGTTTAAGTGATCTACATTAGCTAGTACGATTAAGTGAATGGATGAACTAAGTATTACCTGCACAAATGCTGAAGCCTCGGTGAGAAGGAGATCAGTGTAGGCATGAATATCGTACTGAAAGAAACGTGTTGGCGTATGATAGTAGGTATTCACAATGTCATCACTTCCTGTTTCCACCATGAAAAAGCTGTTGCTTATAATGATATTCGCCTTCTCTTCCCCGACGTACTTGTTCAGCTTCTCAATGCATTCCTTCAACATGTCTAACTGTTCTGATAATGGTATTACTTGCTGATGAAGAAAATTACGTTCTTAATTATTAGATTAATTACTGAAGATATTAAATAAATAAAGTTATATATACGTTTTATATATACATTTGTATTATTACCATAACTGTAGATGTCAAGGGATCAAACCCCGAGCCACTTGAAGCAAAGTTTACTCCAGTAAGCAAGTCCGTTTCTTGTAGATCTGGATCAAGATAGGCTGGCAAGTATTCTTTGATCCCCAGTTCCTGCACTGAAAAAAAAAAAAAAAATTAACAAAATAAGAGAAGGAACGTACACAAGATATATGCTAGGCACTGCATCTAAATTTATATCCATTTATCTACCGACGAAGTCCGCTGGAATCTTGCCGTTGCAAAATCTTCCGGTTGGAACTCCTCCAAGGAAGTCTCTTCCATAGGGAGGGAAATTGCTCTTCAGAAAGGTTGATGTTAGGTTGTTATTGTTGCCTGTGTCGACTATCGAATCTCCGAACATAAAAACAGCAGGAACTGTTGCATTTTCCGGTAGCTTAACAATAGCTAGGGCACTAGTAAATATCAGATCCAGAGAAAGAAACAACCATAGAAAATTGGGTGTCATTTCCGGTCGTTGGATTAGTCTTCACTTCAGGCAGACTTCTCCTTGATCGTTATTACTATGAAACCCAAAGGAATGCGCATATGATGGGCATGACTCATGAGATCTTCATGTCATCATGTGTATATAGGTTGTGACCTAACCTTAGGATCAATTGCTTGCACGAAATATTTTATAGCATGTACGTGCATGACACTTTACGTGTGAAATTAATTATGCAACTAATAAGCATACGTACGTACACATCCAATATGCAAACCGACTCATTCAGTCCTTATAAAGCATATATATACCTGAAGTCTAAGTTGGTTATAATTTCGCATGTTTATGGGACTCGCCAATCGGTTGTTATCAGTAAATTAATGGACTAATTGAAGCATCCAACGTAAAAATATAATTGGAAATACTCTGTATATTGTTGTCGCAAAATATAGTGATCCAGAACTTGCCAGGACACCACAGATCGATCCTATAATCGATCAGTATAATGTGTACATAATACATACACAAAGTGAAAACTAGTAGAAACAAACCCTGGCCTAACTTTTGGCTAGAAGAAAACGATCTGAAAATAAGTATATGCTGAGCCGATAGATAGCTAAGAACTTAATTAAGCTCGAAGGGGGGTAATTTATGATCCACATATTTGTATAATACAAGGAACACCCTAGTGGAGGCTTGTGTCTCGATCAAAAGAAGCTGCTTGCATATTGTGTTAGAAGGTGATGCACAATGATCCTGTATGCTCTTTCAGTTGGATGAAAACTATCCCAAAAGACATACTTGGAGTCGTCCGTACAGGTTCGCTGAAACTGGTTGCACAGTTTTGTTACTTCGATCAAACCAGTACCACAACACCCTTTGTTCACAACTTCAAACCCTGATCATCATGAATAATACATAGTGTAAAGGTAAATTACAGTGTGCGACATATATATAGCGTACGATATTGAATATTTACCGTATTTATTAGGGTTTGTGATGATATCAAGTAGTGGGTTGTAGATGTCCATGAAGACGAACTTTGAGTTGGGGAGTGTATGTCTAAGGTGATTCATCTCAGCAGATAGTTTGGAGTTGAAGAGCACCGCTGCTTGGTTTAGATTCTCGGCGCAATCTCTTCCGATGCCTCCTCCGACTGTTCGTTGGGATGGCACACAACCTATAGCTGGTACACCCAAAACCCCTATTCTTCGTGCCCCCATTCGATATAATTCCTACCATACATATATATGTTCGATTAGTATATAGAGTTTTATATATGTATATATATATAAGTTTAATCGTTGTATGTGACGAGGCTAGGCTAACTGTTAAGCACCTTGAAGAATTGGGAAGCATAGTTGAGAATGAAGTCGGTATAAGAAGGAACATCGAAATGCAATCTCCTCGCAACGCTACCGAAATAGGTATTGGCAATGTCATTGCTTCCTAATACCACATAAATCATACTATTTGATATGATGAAGTTTGTTCGATTTTCTCCAACAATTCCTTTCAGCCTCTCTATGTACTCTTTGAACTGTTCCAGCTGATCGGATAGTGATTCAACTCCCTGTTCAATTTCATCATTTATCCCGTATAAGAGTCGATCAATAAATTTACGATGTACAAATTAAGTTTAAGAGAAAGAAACGCTGCAAGAATTATGTGAAACAGAGTACATACGTACTGCGATTTTTGATGTTATAGGGTCATAACCTACACCTCCAGCAGCTAAGTTAACACCGGTAAGGAGCTCGTGAGGCTCTAGGGATGGATCCATATAGGCCGGCAACAGCTCCTTGACTCCAAATGCTTCCACTGGACAACAAAATATGGAAAGAATGCATAGCACATCTATATCTCTTGTATTTGATATTGTTCAATATAAAACTACACAACTTCTCACTTTAAATTGATCTCTTTAAAATCAATCGTAATATAATGAACGTACCTAAAAGATCAGCCGGGACCTTTCCGTTTGAGTATCGTCCGGTTGGAAGTCCACCTTGAAAGTCTCTGCCATAGGGGAGGAAATTGCAGCGAGCAAATGTCTTGAAGTTGTTGTTGTTGTTGCCCGTATCAACTATTGAATCTCCAAACATAATCACTGCCGGAACACTTACGTTCGCCGGTAGCTTAACTTTCATCTGCTTCATGTCTAAACCCTCTCCAAACCTATAATTGCTCATCAGAATATAACAAAGAATACACAATACTATTGCTCGCATTGCATCCATACTTCTGAGTCTGGTTCTCGATCGATCTCCGATCCGACTCAGAGTTAGATATAGAAAACCTTAAAGTACTGTACTTGCATAGTTTTCACTAGCATGGTGGCATGTGTATTTAATAATATCTTCTCATCGTATTGTTGACAGTTGAAACTTTCATGTGTTATAATTAACTCTTTGTGCCGGCCGCTCAATAAATAATACCAACATATATGCATGGATTTGATTGATTGGTGTTGCTAATTATGGTAATTAAACAGTGACATGCTTCATATAGTAACGTGACAGTTGAAATGATCATATGAAATTAATCACAGTCGGTATGGTAGCTAATAAAATGAATGGCTCACTGAATGAACTAATTAAGACTACGTGTTAGATATGACCATGCTTAATGATTAAAGGATGCATGTGTCTTCTTTAATTCCCTGAATTATTAGGTGTGATTGATTTGGTTTCTGCTTAATTTCTAGATCGTTCTCTAATTAACCAGCTAGCTCAAGCATTAGGCGTACAACCATGCAGCCTTAATTGATTCCTCTTGATTATACCATACCAACACCAAGCAGCTCCTTAATTGATTAATTAAGGCCATCAATTTACCAATTCGTTTGAAATTTTAGTGTTCTGGCTACTGTCCAGATCGAGTGATTAAAATCATACATCTGGACTCAATCCCTACGACACTTATACTATCAATTACTATTTTCATACCTCTTATGAAAATAAACTTATACACATACACATACAACCATGTATTTCCAACCAAATCGTGTTATTTTAAAAACGTGGGCATTGAATCAAATCATGGGCTCTGCCAATGTTGAAATGGCCCATACTCCTGGTTATTTTCCTCTACCATGTCTGGATATAGCTATGAGCTCCAAGAATCCCAAACCCATGCCGAATTGCCGTGTGTACAACAAACTTTTTTAGACAAAATTTTTTACATGCTTAAAGTTTCGATACTTAGTCATGTTTATATCAATCTCAACCGTTAATTTTAATAAAAGATGACAGAATTGACAACCAATGGTTATAATATTACTAATACGACAACATACCGATATTCTAAACATATAAAATATTGTCATGCATTTTGCTCTTTAGCCTCTTCTAGCCTAACACATTCTAACATTTACAAAAGTTAGATGTATATCATTGAGTAGTTCGCAGGAACTACATATACATTGACCGAAGCTATATAATCTTCTATGCCTAATTATTCACAACCCGATCTATCGAATTCAACACCATCTTATTCTAATAGATAAATAACAGATCGAGATTTAAACGAAGAATAAGTAAAACTAGCGGCGATGGATTGCTGCATACCCATCCTTCATTTCCGATAAACTCATCTTCGATCGTCCTTCTTCTTTCTTCTTTATTCCTGTCCCCCATGCATTAATATCATTCAAGATCGAAGGGGGTCACTCCGTTGCTACTGTTTCAGTTTAATGCCCACATGCATTCTAGCTTCGATTTTTAAATCTCACACACCCCACCATGCCATCCATACGATCACATGGCTGCTCCACATATTCCAAATAATGAACTCCAACTTAATTGCCACTGTTAGTGTACGTTCAAATAATTCAATCCTCTTTTATTATATAATAATGTGAAATATTGTTCTTTATATTATAAATTAGACGGTGAAACTGTAAAATTCAACTACAAAAAGTGAGTCTATAAAAGAAATTTGTACATTACGTAAGAATTACATAAGGACTATCAAATAGAGATAACTGCATCTAAATTCAAAACCTAAATCTTTGACTATTTCTTCACTTAATAAAATTCTATAGAAAATTAATAAACATGAACGTGTAACATATAAGGGGGGTTTGCGTACTAAAATTAAATTGACCTAACACACTACTGCGTAGTTATGATTGAATTTATTATGTATCTATACTATTATTAATGAAACAAGCTTTGTTAGCCAAAATCGTCGTGAAGTTACATATCTATCCTTACATCATATGTTAAAATAATATTAATTTTAATAATTAAAGGACAAAACAGTAAATAACAAAAATTGAAACAGAAAATAAAAATAAAAAAAGGAACTAAAAACTCTAAAGTAACTTTCCACTATGTGCACCTAATAACTTTCTATTTTTTTAATAAATTTTCCCACATAAAAATAAAAATCACATTTATATTTACATATGCATGACATATGTGGATAGGCTAGTGTATATAGGTGGAGCTGACACTGAGCTTACAATACAATACGATATTTACATTTTCCTTAATATATATGCATGGCCGGAGTTCATTATTAAGGGATATCATGTGATGCATGACAGCATGAACCTAATTTTAACCTTTGCACATCGGGAAGCTTCATTTCATCTTAAAAATTATGGGATCTCTTGCAACACACACATATATATAATTAATGATCACGTCGGTGGTGGTGCCAAACAGAGTTATCATTTTTATACCTACATATCTTTTTTTTTTTATAATTTTAATGTTGAATATCCAAGCATGTCTGGACAATGCACTTAATCAGTTTGATTGATACAGTAATGTTATTCAAAACAAAACAAAAAGTGTAATATTGATCTCAAAGAATACATAGATAGTGAAAAGGCAAACCATATTACTGTCTGGAGAAACTAGAAGTTTTGAAACAGTACAAGTTGATAAATTAAGCCTGAATAGTTTTTCTTTTCCGATGAGATAAGCCTGAATATATACTTGGATTCAGGCCGGGGCAACTGCATATCAGTCTTCTTCGATCAGAAGAAGCCGTTTACGTATTTTTCGAGAAGTGGAGGAATGAGCACACTGTATGCTTGTTCAGTAGGGTGATAACTATCCCAGAATACATGATCCCCAGGATTTTCACACGTCGGAGACAATTTGGTGCATAATATCGCTACCTCTATTGCCCCTGTGCCACAGCAACCTTTATTCGACACTTTCATCCCTAACCAAGTCAATCAACACACACCAGAACACATATTAATCCCGATGATCAATCAGTTGAGGTTAAAACAGATAGATGTAATAACGTTTTAACTACTTACCGTATTTGGTAGGGTTAAGAATGATATCAAGTATAGGGGTGTAAACATCGATATAAACCATTCTACTATCGGGCAGCTTTGTATTTAAGGAGTGCATGTTGGCTGACAGCTTAGAGTTGAATAGCTTTGCTGCGTCGTTGTACTCTTCTGCACACTGTCTTTGAATTCCTCCACCTAGAGTTCTCTGTGAAGGTACGCATCCTATTGGTGGTGCACTGAAAACACCGAACCTTCTAGCCCCAAGTGCATACAAATCCTGCAAATTAAGCACAAATTAACACTAATTAAAAAAATTATTGAGGATCTTGACCAGTGAGTTATATATGATTCAAATGTAATTACCTGAAGGAAACTAGTGGCAGAATTGACCATAAGGTCAGTGTAAGCAGGGACATCATATTCAGCCTTTCTGATGCCAATAGTGAAATAGGTGTTGGCAATGTCATCGCTACCGGCGACCACCAGAAAGAGACTGTTGGCGAGGATGAAGTTTGTTCTCTTCTCGCCGAAACTTGCTTTCAGCTTCCCTAAATACTCTTTGAACTGGTTCAACTGCTCCGACATCGATATAACTGACTGCATTATGAGCGTGTAATTCGTTAGGAGAGAATTAAGGAATACATGAGGAGCCAAATTGAACTGGAAACTTGTAAAATATGCAACATATAGGCTTACTACTAATTGGGGTGTCTGAGGGTCATATCCGGTGCCACCAGAAGCAAAGCAGACTCCAGTGCTGAGTTCTTCAGGTGTTAGACTTTTATCCGCATATGGAGGCACAAACTCTTTCACTCCCAATTCTTGAGCTGATGATCAACCAGAATATATATTTACTCAACTAGAAATTACTTCCTCTTTTTAATTTTGGACAAACGACTTACGTCTAAGATAAAGATTAAGCTAAATCAATACATTATTGATTCAGTACTCAGTAGTAACCTTATCATAATTGTGTAAAACCAAAAAATTAAAATAAAGCGTTCGAAAGTAAACTTATCATAAATGTCCCCTGAAAGTGTTTGTTTTAACTACTATGCACAGTGTATGCAGCAATAATGTTTACAAAAGGAGTTTCAAAATTTACATATATGTTGTGGAAATTGAAACCATGCAATCTTTGTAGCCGTCTGGCGATTCTATATATAAAGGAATTTGTTTGATATGGTTGTATATATAGTATGATAATTGTACCTATGAAGTCTGAGGGGACTTTTCCATTGCCAAATCTACCAGTTGGAACTTTTCCTGGGAAATTTTGACCATAAGGAGGGAAATTGCATCTGATAACAGACTTGAGATTGTTGTTGTTGCCGGTGTCCATGATCGAATCACCAAACACTAAAACTGCCGGCAATGTCTTTCCCGGTGGTATCTTCACCCGACCCTCTGTGATTCTGGGGTAGTGCCCTAAAACCACCGCAAGACTACATACAAAGATCAAGAGCTTCTTCCAAGACGACATTAATGGACGAGAGGAAGAAGAAGAAGAGAGGATTTCTATAAAGAGGAATCCCATGCTTTTGGAATTTCCTCCAGTCCAAAGTGGAAGAATACTACGAGAGAATGAGCAACAAGTGTTGGATTTTGGACTCAATCAGGTGGTTCTCTATGTGTGTGTACATATATAGACCGGCTTAAGAGGTGTACTTTTCCAGTCATTTATTTCACACAACAAGAAACTTACGAAGATCCAAGCTGTCCGAAATTAGAAAAGTAGGTATGAAAATGTATATATCTTCAACTGCCATCATTCAATATATGTTTCACTGCTTCGATCTAGTAGTAGATGCATTACTCTGCTAAAACAAGCTCCAATTGTATGTAAATTGTATGCATTATATATACGTACTCGTAATAATTTAAGTATTTCCGAAATGATCAAATTAGTGAGATTGGGAGTTAGGATACCAAAATAAATAATAACCTTTCACAGACAAGAAACGAGTCTGATGGATTGGTCGAACTACAAAATTGACCACGGATCGATCATCGATCACACTCGAAGTAGTACTTCACTCGATCGTTGAAACAAAGATGGTGGGTCCCAATACTCTTATCAGCTTCGTTGAGCAAAGCCATTACTACGTGGAGTGTTAGGTTTATTACCTACCAGCTAATCCAGAAGCATCAATATTATTTATCTGCTTAACTAAGTAGCCAACTGGCGATCTCTGAGAAAACTTGATGGCTACCCAGAAAATAAACTCTGAACAACATCGACGACTAGCTTTGTGTGTCGTAGGTGTTTGAATTGCATGAGATGTACATCGATGGAGATCGAGAGTGACGTAGGTGCACCACGATCGAACTTTCACGGGACCGGAGAGGGAGTCGGATCTGGAACCTGTACTATTTAATGGAGTTGCCTTGTTGGATCCAAGTATTTGCATTATCCGTAATCATAGTACTTACAGGGTGCCATAGACCATAGTTTTAACTGCTTCTACTGTATTGTTTTTTCTAAGTTTAAGCAATATAAGTAAGCTGTGAGTGTGTGACAAAGCCATCTCTTAATTAAGCTGTGAGTTTGACATCTTAATTACCTACAAGCGAGCTAGCTAGCTTCACACTTCTAAAAAGCTCTTTGGATCACAATTCGTATTTATGTTATCTGCGTGATCAGCATTTGAAACATTGAGGTCAGGTCTCTTGCGAAAGCTAGCTACGTATAGGCGTCTTGAAGCTTAAAAGAAATGCAGTTTTAATATAGGCAAAATAAAAACATGCAACAAATTGCATGAGCTCGCGACACTCCGTGTTGATCTAATAGAACTTACCCTTTATATATCAATCAGAGTAGGTGTAAAGATATGAAAAATAAAATAAAAGGGTAGCCTTACACTCCCCGAGAACTGTGAAGAAGACAAGTAGCGGGGTGTATAATCATACGCATGTTTAAGTCAAATATAACACGATTTAGGAGAATAATTTCTTATATATATTCATCTCACATTAGAGACTATATAAAGAAGATACAAGATGTACTACAACCCTACTTGCTTGGTACTACCATGTACTACATATACCGAATAGGTAAGTATTAACTACCTAATTTACATGACTCACGCTAACACTCCCCCTCAAGTTGGCGCATACACATCAACCATACCCAATTTGCTAAGTGAGTCATAAAAGACATTCTTAGACACTATTTTTATGAGTACATCCACAAGTTGATATTCTGAAGGAACAAAATGAAAGTTAATGATCTTAGCATCTAACTTTTCCTTTATAAAGTGACGATCAACCTCCACATGTTTAGTACGATCATGCTGAATTGGATTCTGTGACATATCAATAGTTGCTTTGTCGCAATATAACCGCATCGCATTTGGCAACTTAACGCCCAAATCACGTAGCAGATTTCTCAAGCACAACAATTCACACACTCCATGAGCCATACCTCTATACTCAGTCTCAACACTAAATCGAGCCACAACCTTCTGCTTCTTACTCTTCCATGTAACCAAATTACCTCCCACAAAGGTAAAATAACATGATGTCGACATTCTATCTGTAATATTTCTAGCCCAATCTGCATTTGTGAAACCACTAACCTCAAGAATGTTATTGTGTTTAGAGAACATTACTCCTCTTCCTGGTGCTGACTTCAAGGAAAATCCTCACAACAGCATCCATGTAATCCACACTTGGATTATGCATGAACTGGCTCACTACACTTACTGCATATGCAACATCTGGTCTGGTATATGCCAAATAAATCAAGCGTCCAACTAACCTCTGATAACGAGTCTTCTCGGTAGGCACTTGATCAGGATACTCTGCTAATCGATGATTCTGCTCAATAGGAGTGTCGATAGGTGTGCAATCTAACATACATGTCTCTGTCAACAGATCAAGAATGTACTTCCTCTGGCACAAGTAGATTCCTTCTCTCTCCCTTGCTACGTCAATCCCTAAGTACTTGAGGTCACCTAAGTCCTTCATCTCGAACTCAGAAGCAAGCTGTCTCTGCAGTCTATCAATCCCTATAGCATCATTACCAGTAATCACCATATCATCAATATAGATAATTAAGACTACTACATTTCCTTGCTGATGCTTGAGAAACAAGGTATGATCAAAATTACTCTGCCTGTAACCAATCTTTCGTATGAACTGTGAGAACCTCCCAAACCAGGCATGGGGTGACTGTTTGAGATCATACTGTGACTTTATTAATTTGCATACAAAATCACCAGTAGAAGTAGTTACATACCTAGGAGGAAGACACATATACACTTCTTTGGCTAATTCTCCGTGAAGAAATGCATTTTTGACATCAAACTGTCGGAGTGGCCAGTTCAAACTAGCAGCAAACGAAATAAGAACCCTGATAGTATTCATTTTTGCAACGGGAGCAAAAGTCTAATCATAATCAACACCATATGTTTGAGTAAATCTCTTTGCAACAAAACGTGCTTTATACCGGCTCACTGATCCATCTGCGTTGTGCTTCACAGTAAACACCCAACGACATCCCACAACCTTCTTTCTATGTGGTGGAGATACAAGTTCCCAAGTATCATTCTTCTGCAATGCCTCCATCTCTTCCTCCATTGCTTTCCTCCACTTTGGATCTTCCAACGCATCCTGCACTTTGTTAGGTACTGATATATCAGATATTTGATTCATAAATGATTCATGTGACTTTGATAATCTCCTAGTGGACATATAGTTGGCTACTGGATATTTTGATTTGGCTTGTAAACTAGGTTCATATCTTTTGGGGGGATGACCTCTAGTAGACCTGTTAGGTAACAAATATTGTTCACTATTAAGCTCACTACTACTAGGAACAGTGGAATGACATACCTTAAATTATTGATCTTCTACAACATGGAGTTGTGGATCAGAGGTATGAGTGATGGCAGGAGGGGCAGATTGATCTTCTACAGCAGTTGTGCTCTCAGCTATTGGTTCAATTCCTGGAACATGGATATCTGAGGCCTCTACCTCTGGTTGAGCTTCTGTCACTTCTGGTACTGAGGCTTCTACTTCTGGTTTCTCTCCCTCGCCACGATACAGCTCTTCAAAGTATGAATGCTCCCCCTAAAAGGCTGGATCATCCAAGGTAAAATAGCTCATGTCCTCAAAGAAAGTAACATCCATAGTGACATAGTATTTTCTGGTAGGTGGATGATAACATTTGTATCCCTTCTTATGGCTTTCATAACCAACAAACACACACTTGATCCCCCGGGGATCTAATTTAGACGATCTCTGGTTCTTTAGAACATGAACAAAGGTCACACAACAAAAGACCCGGGCAGGTATATTAGGATAGGAAGGAAGAGAGACATGCGATGCAAGAACCTGAAACAGAAATTTGCCTTGAAAAACACCAGATGGAAGGCGATTGATAAGATAAGCAGAAGCTGCGACAGCATCATCCCAAAGATTTTTAGGCATATAGGCACTAAAAAGGATGAAACGAGTTATTTCAAGAAGATGCCGGTTTTTCCTTTCAGACACCCCATTCTGCTCTGGTGTTCGTGGACAAGTTGTTTGATGAAAAATCCCATGAGTTTTGAAAAACTGGTGAAAAACACGATTGACATACTCCCCTCCATTATCATAACGAAGAACTTTGATGGTCCCATTATATTGTGTTTGTACTTGAGAATGAAAGGCTTGAAAAGCATGGAAGACTTCATCTTTGGTTTGAAGAAGAACAATCCATGTCAACCTTGTGCAATCATCAATAAACGACACATAATACCTCATACCCGTGACCGTAGGCTCTTTAGAAGGTCCCCAAACATCAGAATGAATCAATTCAAAAGGGATACTACTCTTGGAGAAACTCGGAGAATAGGTAGAACAATGGCTCTTAGCAAAAACACATGTTTCATAGCGCAAGGAGGACTCTTCCACACCAATAAACAGAGACGGCATCGATTTTTTCATAACATGGAAAGATGGATGCCCTAATCGACAATGCCATAACCAAATTTCACTTAGCCGATTCGAACTGGCAGTCAAAGCAGTGCGGGACGGTGCTCCTGGTTTCTCTCCTGCATATGTCTGATCCAGGTGAAACAATCTGCCCCTCAAGTCCCCCCGACCAATTATCTCCCTAGTGAGAAGATTCTGAAAAATCACATACATATAATAAAAGGTTACGGAGCATCGAGACTCAGTATTTAACTGGGTAACAGATATCAAATGGTGTGACAGGACAGGTACATATAGAACATTGTGAAGGGTTAAAACAGGGGTTACACAGACTGACCCTATCACTAACATAGGAAAAGCTTCACCATTGGCATTAGTGACATATGACACGGGTGGAGGAGACAAATCAGTAATATAATGAGAATGATCATAAGTCATATGATCCGAGGCACCATAATCAATAATCCAAGTATCAGAACCAATAAAACTAGAAACTTTTAAAGCCATACTGATCTTACCACATGCTGGAGTCGTATTAGTTATGAGAATATTACCATTGTTGCAGTATTGACCAACCGCATATATAGATTTATGTGAGAACTCAACTCTCCAACCATTCTTGTCATCTAACTCATAAACGACATTCTCTACATCTTTACTGTGCACAAAATCAATGAAAGCATAACCCGGTGGCCTTCTTGCAACCCATATTTTTCTGATAATTCCGAAGCCGCGAAACTCATTTTCGAGTTCTCCTTCTGAAATCCAAGAACCCAAATTTCCAATATACACCCGAGACATTATTCTGGAGCGGATCAGATTTGATGGGTCGAACTGGACCGGATCTGAAACTGGGTCGGACTGGATCGAACCGGGTCGGATATTAGAAACGAGTCGGATCTAAAACCAGGTCGGATAGCAGAACCGGGTCGGGCTGGAATTTCGACTGCATAAACGGGTCGGATATGAAACCGGGTCGGATAGCAGAATCGGACCGGGCTGGAATTTCTACTGCAGATGAGGTGCCGGTGAGAGACGACGAGGATCGGGGGCAGTCGAGCAGACCAGGTCGAGCGGCTGAGACGCCGGAGAAGGTTGTGGGTCGAGCGGACAGATCGAGAGGATGAAGGCTCGAGCGGCCGGAGTTGAGCAGATGGATCGGGAGGACAACGTCTCTGAGGAGAATGCTTGAGGACTACTCGCTGGATCGGAAAGAGGTGGCACGCCTGAGGACGACTCGCCGGATCGGAGAGAGGTGGCACGCCTGAGGACGTCGCGATCTTCTGGGTACCGACAAATAGTCGACGCCTAAAGCAGAAGCAAGGGGGGGCGACGAGGTTGTTGTCAGCAAAAGTGTGCAGAACTTCTTTTCCGACGAGGCTGTTGTCGACAAAAGTGTGCAGAACTTCTTTCCCAACGAGACTGTTGTCGGCAAAGTGTATGGCTGATAAAACCAAACCCCGGGCCAAACGCAAGCGATCTGATTAGGAAGAGATTAACAAACTCTAATAATGGGGTTTAGTTGGAAGAAGACAAACTCTAACAATGGGGTTTAGTTGGAAGAAGACAAACCAACTTCACACGTCTGATAGATAACCAACGTCAGACGAAGAATTGCAGTGGAAAAATAAAGAGACAAAGTCATTTCGAATCTTTGCTCTGATACCAAGTCAAATATAACACGATTTGGGAGAATAATTTTTGATATATATTCATCTCACATTGGAGACTATATAAAGAGGATACAAGATGTACTACAACCATACTTGCTTGGTACTACCATGTACTACATATACCGAATATGTAAGTATTAACTACCTAATTTACATTCCTAAATTACATGACTCACGCTAACAGTTTATACGTTTGTTAACGTCTGAGTATCATTTTGTTTATGCCTAGAATGTGAAGCTGTAACTAGATCAGGGTTTAGTCTCCTTAACTTTACCCAAAACTGAAATGTATAGGCATAGTAATTTCCAGGCATAGTAAGTTCCAACACAAAGAGACGAAGTGAGATAGCTCAAGTGGTAAAAAGCACAACTACCTAGAAAGTAGGTTATTAGGTCATGGGTTCGAGCCACGATAGGAGGTAGGTGTGAAATACTTAAATCATCTTTAAAAAAATAAAAAATAATAATAATAATAATAAAAAAAGTTCCAACACAAAGACATAACGGATGGCACATACGGATTCTACGTAGTAAGGAAAAAGAAAGATAATGCAGGAAGAAGATGAAGAAGTCAAGAAGCTGCAATTAAGAACATCAAGGGCGAGGGAACCAATCTTAGTGCTATCAGATCCCAACATCTACACTTAATATGAATTTGAAGTCTATCTGTTTCTCACAGTCCCAACGGTTTACTAATTAATAGCGATTCGACTGGTCATGATCACCCAAAGTAGCTTTTTCCGTTGGCTATCTAGTTGCTGGGTTGTTAGTGACTCGAACCAACTTCAATTTTGGATGATTTTACACCAAACCAGGGACTGGGAGTGACTCGCTGTTTGCCTCGCAACTTGTCCAAAGTAGTATCAAATCCAATCATGGTGGTACCAAGAGTAAACACTTGGAAACTAAGAGATGAAATGAAGCACAATAGTGACAACAGCTGAGGCAGTGGTTAATGCGACAGGGAAATTCACCTCCAGACAACCAGAAAAAGGGAGAAATAACGGGCAGAGCCAAAAAAGCTCATTACAATAAATTACTTCACCCACCAGATTAAAGGAGCCATCAAAGTTGAAAATTTTCTTATCTGTATTCTACTGCAAGAGGTTTCACTTCCAAACATCAGAAAAGAGAAGAACCAGTGACAGCAGAAAACTGAAACAGTTCCCTTACTAAAATTATAAAGAGAAGAACCAGTGACAGCAGAGAACATCTGATGAAGAAGAAGTAAAAGAAAACAGAACACATTATTTACTAGGTGTGTTTGGACAGGAACATTATAAAATCTATGAGAATTTATAATCGATAGCATTTTGAATTCCATCAATTGTAAATTCTATTGTTTGGTTATATTTATATGAAATTTAAAATGTGTTATAGATTAAGTTTTTAAAACATTAATGAAAAATAAAATATAAAAACTCTTATTTTACAAAGATAATTGAACACTACAAAGAATTTATTAATGACATCTTATTTTGTGAGAAATTTAATAAAAAAATTTAAACAATCAATTCTTTCATTTTTCTTTTCTACAGAAATTTAGAATTTCCTATTTCATAATGTCAAACGACATAATTGACTTTTAGAAATTATAAAATTCTCACTTTCAATTAAATTCCTCCGAATTTTTCCTCATCTAAACACTCTTATAGTTACTTTTTCTTTCCTTCAGCAACAACTTGGAAATGCATATTATGCAATGATGACTCTTTCTAGGTTCAACGCTACAAACAGAATGAGTAAAGGCATCAACCGAGCAAAAGTATAGGATAATAACCTTGGGTTAAACAAGCTTTGAACAAGAATCGAAACTCAACATTCCAACATGTATCAAAAGAAAAAGAAAAACTCCCAACATGCCAACCCAACACAGCAGTGACCCACTTCAATACTAGAAATAAAACCTGTACCACTTATTTCATGTCCATGAAACATATGACATACACCCACAGGAATATTATATCAGATCTGAACACTACAATTGGAGCATTAAGTTTTCAAAATACATATATATGAACATCAATTTACACAAAAGGCATGACCCAGTTGATGGTGCTTCCAAATAATATCATTCATATACAAGCTACATATTAGAAACAAGCTGCCATCACCTCAATACAAACCAGAAAATCAATGGTATGTAAAAGCTCTTCCAAATTATTAGGAAACAAAAGAAAATCCAAATTCCAATTAAATAATATGAAGCCAGGGACTTCATACAGGGAGATTAAGGCGCCATCAGTCATAAAATCTGTTGATATCAGTGAGCACTCACAAGGAATGGATGCTGGCAAACTCCACACTCAATTGTCTCTGAACCTGAGCTAGGAACTTGGACCTGCAACAATTCCATTAACAGTCACCAAACGGAAACAAAGTATATATACCATAGCCACTCTAATACGCCAAAAACCTTATAAACAATAAAAGATTAACCTTATGTGTCTGACGAAGAGAACATCTTAAGAAACTAACTAAATATAACTGCCAAGTACGCATACATGCATTCATCTATATAAGTTATTTACATGAATTAACTTCTAACCTGCAAGTGGACTGTGCATGTAGGACAAGCAACTTCTCTCATCCGCCTACCAGATCCATCCGACTTGGAACCTGAGAATGAGCATACAAATGAAGGAGTGAGGGACAAATTTGAATATATAACCAGTGCAGCAAATGCCACTGATATAACTCCCTAATTGAGGCTGGCCCACGATTGAGATTCTCATGAGAGGCCAACCCAAACTTCGACAATTCAATTGTCACAGGAATTAAAAACTACCTGATGATTCCCTGCGGTTCTTCTCCATCTCCGCCTGACCAAAAATAAGAAAGAGACGTAAGTCCATACCCCATATATATGTATCACTAACAACTCTATTGATGCAGACTCATGAGACATTGTGCTTCCAATAGTCATAACTTCTAAGTGGAACATAATACTTTCATAAATCTAGATGACCCTGTTTATAGTCTGAAGTATAAGCATCAACTCAAATAGAGGCAGACACAACTTTACCTGAAGCTTCTTGGCAAGATCCTCATGACTATGCAATGCTGCAGGTTTACTGGATGCTTCCTTGGCATTACTCAGCCTTTGCGTCACTTCAGCCTGCAAGGAAAATGACTCATAAATCAACAATAAGAAATGGCAGTTTTCCTGTGCTGCAGATAAAAGAGAACTAAACCAAAACAAACACACACACACACAGAGACAATTGTGTAAAACAATTATACATAGCAAGCCACAAAAGTGCATATACTGATCGACATGAGAAGATATTCACCGCAAAAACCAATAACAAACCATACAATTACTTAACTATTCTCTAAAATACTTTGCCAAATACACTTTCACCAAAATTCGGACTCTAATCAATGGTTGCCTATGTGAGACTACCCAAACAAAAAATTGTTAATTTCTTAAGCCGACTAACACTGAACATAGAAGAAAAAAAAAATACCTGATGAACTGACCTAGTTCCCTGAAAATAAATGAGAATCCAATCAGAAACTAAGAATATAACTAACACCTCGTACAACCTTATCAATCCTTCTCTCAAAGATGTCCATGGCTTATTCAATCATCACCAACAGGCAAAGATAAGGTAGAAATCAAACCATTGATAATACTCCATTAGCAAAGAATGAAAGATCACTGTAAATCCATATGGAATCATAATTCTACAGTTCTGACATGTAATTGGAATGACAAGTTCACCATATTAAGCCTTAAAAAGTTGAGACATACCATGCACCGATCACAAACTCGAACCTGCGGAGCATTTTCCTCAGCAGTTAATGCTATTCTGCCACGGGTGCACTTGTCACAAAAGATATCTCCACAGTTCCGGCAGTGATGCTAAAATGGAGGAGAAGTCCATAAGTTCATAGGAAACATGCACGCACAATTAACAAACTCCAAAGAATACCACATCAAAGTTATACTTACCCTACGTACAAAAGCCCCAAAATCTGTTCCACATGCCGTACATTTTAAAACTGCTTCGTCAGGGACCTAAAGAAAAAGAAGTGTAATGAGATAAGCAAAGAGTCAATTTCCAGGACAAATAGTGTACTGCTTAAGAGTAAAACTGCATGCACTTGTATGCAGAAATGTATAGAACTGCAACAATTGATATTACCCAATGATCTTTTTCCTCAATTCCTGGCTTTATAATGTTCATCCAATCGGTTAATCCTTTCTTCCTTTCTGCAGATTGTTCATTTGTCCTCAAAGATTCAGCTGGCCTGCTACTGCCACCCATCTCCTTGAGCTAAATCACAATTGGCACAAACAGAGAATCACTAAATCAGCATTAACACTGTAAAACATGATAACATGGAAACTGTCACAAGGATATATAACAAGATAAATATACTATGCTACTTTCAAAATTGCAAGAAACACATCATGTCATATCCAACCTGTACGGACGCAGCAGTCACTGTATCTAAAAGGGTGTTTGTAGTGTAACTACTTGACTGCAATCTAATCCGTCTTGGTTCAATGTCAACAGAGCTCTTTGACCAAAATGCAAAGGTAGATGAATCTGTTACCTATATGATAAGGAAAAGAAAAGGCAAGTTACCGCAGTAGCTCAAGAGAAAATTAACAAAGTAACAACAGATAATCAAAAGCACTTACTTCACATCTAGTGACTGTCTCGAGGGGATATATTCTCAATGTCCGACTGGTAGCAGGATCAAGCATACGAATACCATCCAAACCAATCTGAGAGAGAAATATTAATCAACCATTGTTCTCAATACTGAGCATAAACGGAATACTTAAACTTAAATTGGGGGTGTACCAAACAACATCCATTGTTCAAACCAATACACCAACTCAGATGAATACTAAAAACAGCTTATTGATTCGAAGGATATTGAACGATAATGAATTCTTATGTTGCAGCATATGGATCTTTTAGCTTTTTGTTTTGCTACATATGGAAGTTTAAATAGTGAAGATCAGCAAGTTCAATCCTTAAGAGTTCCACTCCAATTCAAAATGTTCTTAACAATTGCATTTTAAACATTATGAATCACATTTGCCATTTATGTTGATGTAACATAAGTGGTCTATACATACCAGTAGCTTCAATTTATTTGGTTCAATTTATGGTTCTGCATCTAATATAGACATAATCATTATCAAATAACTACAATATGGCGCACAATGTGATACCTGGCAAAGAACATCCATGGTGCTCTGTCCTCCACTCTCAGCCAAAAGCTTAACCCGAAACTTCAAAGCCCCACTCTTATCGTCCCGAGTCTCCGCCTTGGGCACCGCCCTAACAATTTTTCCTGAGCTCACATTCGACTCCTTCCCCGACGGAAAACTAATCGCCCTCCCGTAATCATCAAACAACGCCGAGCTCGACGACTTCGGCGCCGTGCCGCGGGCCCCGTACGGCTCCACTTTGTCACCTTGGTAAGCATAAACACCGTCACCATAGCTCTCACTGCGCCCTGAATCATATCGCTTCCCATACAGATCGGATCCCAAATCAGACTGGCTACGGTTGTAACCGCCGTACCTGTCGTCTAAATACGAACCGCCGCCGTGGTCGAATTTCGCCAAATTATCGTAGGGAGTTTCATACTGCGGCGGCGGAGCTGGATTGGAGAACGGAGACGGATAAGAAGACGAGGAGAACGGAGAGGAGGGGTTGGAGTTGGCGGGAACTGAGGGCGGGAGAGTCGAGTAGCTGGGAGCGGATTGGTGGTGATCGAAGGAGGAGGGATGGTAGGGCTGCTGCGGCGGCGGTGGGGGTTGGTAGGGCGCGTGGGACTCAAACGAGGGGAAGGAAGGTGGCGGAGGGGTGGGATTGAAGGGTGGGGGATTGGAGTAGGAAGGGGCGGTGGGAGGGGCAGGATCGGTATTTTGAGAATAAGGAGGGTAGGATTGGGAATAGGGGGAGTAATCGGAGGTGGAGAAGGGAGGGGCGGAGGCGTAGGGGTTGTGGTGGTGATCGGTGGCGGGGTTGGGGTTGGGGTTGGGGTTAGGGTTAGGGTTTTGATGAGGATAATAACCTCCGTATGGGGCGGAGGAGTAATCGCCGTGCTGCATAGCTCTGATTTGTGAGAGAGATGAGTTGAGATGAGAATATTTGCTAGATGGTTCTGTGCTTTTTGGGCGAGGAAGGAGACGACGAGTAAAACTGGGTTACGGTGGCGGTGGAATTATCGGGTACAGATAGGAGTAGGAAGTTTTTATGCTCTGAACTATATGTAGCGCTCCATGTGTCAATTGACGTAAATAGTACGCGTTTGAATATGACTTGGTTTGGATCACAACTACGGTGAATGGGCCGGCCAGATGGGCTTCAAGTTGGCCCGTGAATTATAAATTGTGTTCTACATTGGTGTCACACCCATAGTACTCGAAAATTGTCATGTGATATTTATCTTTCAAATACAAACAAGGATAGCATAGAAAACAATGTGAATTTTCTCTTTGATTTGATTTCAGATATGTGTTAGGATAAGTCTAGTACTCATAAGTTAAGAACTCCAATATAATATATCTATCTATTAGAGATTGATAGATATTGTGTTACTTGAGAATTGAGAGATTGTGTGCCTCGAGTATGTTTCTCATGGTATTGTAGAGGCAAAATTTGATGTCTTTTATAATCTTTAAAAATACTCGGATTGTGCACGATAAGTACTATGACTATGATATTCGGATGTATATTCTATAAAACCTTACACGTATGTTGGCTACATTATACTACGCCTCGTGTACATTATGATTTTACTCGCTAACATACATACTAACTTAGGGTCTCATGGGTAAGAGATCTACTTGGCTCGTTATTTTATAATTGAATCACTTTATTGATGAAATTTTTAGGTATCTCATTATGTAGCTTGATGGTCCGTGTCTTTAATCATTTATAAAATGATAGAGATCAATCAATAGATTGTGAAATAGTGATGAGTTATGTGTTAGATACTGAATAGTTGCTCATAAATTTTCGTCACATTCAATAGGAAGCTTGAACAAGATGTTGTGTTGATCACAAAGGAAAACTTTGAAATAAAATTTTCAGTGAGTACAAATGGGTTGAATAAACCTCATTCTCAAGCACTTTCGTCGAAAATTGATATAAAAATTCATACTTACACATGCAAGAGGAGCTGCCGATCGTAACTACATTTTCGGTGGAAGTTATAGCTCTGATGAGGCGAAGATCATTTCTTTCCCATCTTTTGATTATATTCGGTTTTCTTTCTCTGGCCTCACGAGCTGAAGATCGACTCTTCTTTCTAAGACCATTGATACTGATACACCATAAAAAGCAAGACAGCTGCACTGTGCTGATGAATTATACAAGTTCGAACATCTCTGTTCCTTTTAACAACGAAGACGCAGCTGCTGCTCCGCTGACTCCGCTGGGTAAAACTATATTTACCCATTGCCCATTAATTATTACCCCATTCGCGTAAGATTTCACTTATCGAAACAACTATCTCGGATCAAAACCCCAAGCAGTTCTACCTCTTCCTCCTTATCACAGAGTTCGCAGGCACCATGTTTTTGTGGGACAAACAGAACTAGCCATATACAACAGTAACGACAAACCAAACCATGAAGGAGACCGTGTTCCAATGTTCCCCTAGTTCAAAACTAAGAACCCAGAAGTAAACACATCCCGGCCGTTCATCTAAATACTTGCAGCTTTTTATAAGATCAACTATTGCCCAGACCAGTTGAAGTCTAGGAAGTACAACCCCACCCCACTGTGGTGTTCATATTGAGAGAGAGTGAGAGAGAGAGTTGCGATTCTCCATGCAGATCAGAAGATCTCCATTTCTCGAAAAAGACCATATCATCCTTGCCTTTATTCTAGAAACGGTTGTTTTGGTTTTATTCATATGCCTTGTTTGCATGACCCATTTACATCGCGCGGGACCCGCACCGCGACTCAAAAACTCCTAACGCAGGCCCCACGTGGTCTCTCTTTCTATCTTTCTAGGACCTCTGATAGAGTCATGTCCCCAAGTGACGGAGTGATGGACTCGAACCCAAAAAAGCCGAGATTTTGCTCTGCGAATACCAAAGGCTTAAGGCTGTGGCGGAGGGAAATTTTTTCAAGAGTCGAACCTATACTTAATTATATAATTTTAATTATTAATTAAGTTATGATTGAATTGAAAAATATTATAACTAAAGTAAATTAGAGAGGAGTGTCTGTGTCAACATATTAACAACATAAATCGTAAGAAAAAAGACTATAATAAGTAGCGTCCACAATACTCCGTCAGAGTTGAAAAATAACTGCTTATATGACTTACGAACTATTGGTGCAAGTACACGATAAATTTACCCTGTATAATCTTCTCTTTACCCCACGCTTCAACCAAGGACTTTGTTCACGGTTTGAGTAAATTTTCCAACTTAATGGCAGCCCTCTGGCATTGAAAGCATCTAAGCAATTCAAATGGCGGTAGTGAAGTGGTGCGGGGCAGGCTAGAGCTTCGTAATCTTCATCGATCATAAACATCAAACTTTGCTTTTAATATTATGTTTCTTTTCCCTCCCCTTTGTCAGTTACGAATTTAGAACGGTACACACTGTTACGGCTAAACGACAGCGTTAGCTGGCCTGTGTAGTGACCACAATATACAAACAACCCCACTGCATCAAAACATCGCTTCTTAAAGATTCTTCATCTAAATGAGGTAAAGACAACATATTTTACAATAACTTACCCAACAGGATAAAGGGTTAATAAGATTCTGATCCTTTTACCACATCGTGATGGATTTTCAGTACAAAAAATTCCGACTACATTGACGGTCCGGGAAAGTACTGGTATCAACAGTGTGTACTTCCCTCTACACTCAATTAAAGAAAAGACTAATATTTTTTTTTTCTTTTGTTTTGCTCGGTGCTTTTTGGTATTAGACCAAAAAGACCTCCATGCTTGCCTCCTTGGCCGATTTACAAACGGGGCAATAATCAAGAAAAGCTTCACAGAACTTGCACGAACAGAGGTGTCTGCAAGGAAGAAAAAGTACGCATGACCTTCTAACATTACAGCCTTTACAATCCAAACTCAGCTTTTTGTGAACTGGTTTTTCTGAAAGCACTTGTAGCTGCTGCTTCTCACTCGAACCACAGAAGGACTCTGCATCATCGGTTTCATTGTTGCAAAGAACCATTCTCTCTTTGACCTGTTCGAGTGTGTTGTTGAGGTCCATCACCATCGACTCGTTTGCTCTGGCTAATCTCTGCCACGACTGTGTCTCCATCTCCGCTTTTCTCAAGCTATCTTGAATCTCCATTGCTCTCTTTCTCGCTTGTGTTAAATGCTCCTCTTTCTGCCTGATCAAACTCGACGTCCTCGACTCCAAGTTGCTCAACAGGGCCGCCAACTGCCGCTTCCTCTGTTCTTGCAAAGCAAATCTCAGTTTCTCATTCTGCATTGAAGTCTTGATTAATTTTTTGAACATATCAAATCTTAAAACCTGAGAATAAAATAGTCACCTGCAACTGAAGAATGCCGTCTATCTCCTGCCTTTGTAAGTCGAGCTGAGCGGACAGAGTATCGGATAACGACGCCTTGGGAAGGAAGCCATTGCAAGTGGAACTAGGAGAAACAGAAGAAACTCCTAACCGGTTAGCTTGTAGATTTTGATGAAACAGATGACCTTGTTGCTGCTGTTGAGTTTGAGGGTTTGGAATGAGGCCGGAGAAGAAGTCACGATCAAACCCGGAATCGGAAAGAGGAGGAGGGTTGATCAGAGCCCAATCTTGTTGCTGCGGAAAGCCACTCATGCCCCCCTAGTTCTCCGAGAAATACATGGTCTGAGCTTGAACTGCCATGTTGAGAATATATATAAGTCGAAACCAAAACGAAAACGTCTCCGTAATTTGGTCAGAAATTTGTTGAGGGAGTATTAATAAGAGGAAAGGGTCCAGAAGTGATTGATGAGGATGATGAAACTAAATGGGGGATGAGGTGGTGTGGGTAGGTTTAAAGCTAAGAGGGGAGGGTTCATGTTGTTGTTATATCAGAAAAGACGCATGACCCTTTCTTTCTCTCAATCTCTATCTAAACGCTCTCCCTCTGACCTCTCTTTATTGGCATCCTTTGCCTTCTTTGTTGCTGTGGTTTCTGGTTTAACTGAAACAGACCATTATGAACGAAACCCGTGGGTGGTGTTTGGTTATTATTATTATTATATATATAGCAGGAAGGAAACTGACAAATCTTTCTTAAATACACACATTCAATATTTATCATCTAATTAAATGAGCGATTTTTTTTTATATATGATTCTATTTGGCGTAATTAAAGAACTAAAAAAAGGAAAATAAACAAAAGGATACAGGGCTTTAATAGGGAGTCTTCCCCAGAAGGCTTCAAAACCAATAAGAGGGCATTGATGGGAGAGAGAAGAGAGAAGAGTGGCGGGTAAACGACGACGTACACATGCAGATATTGTGACAGGAGGTCACAGATTTATCGGGTCAGAGAGGAACGAAGGAAGGTAGAGATTTTCATAAAGAGCAAAAATAAAAGAGAGAGATGTGTTGGTGATAGAGAAATTCACTCACTTGAGACGTGAAAGGGTCAGACGTTATTAGATTAGAGAATCAGAAAAGAGAGATGTCAGTTTGGTCATTGGGAAAGGCTGAAGAATAGCATTTTCTTATTTCCTATTTTTGAACGAATCACATTAATTTAAATATTTACTACTATTTAACATTGAATGTCCAATTTGACTAAACCCTAGCTACATGTACATAGAAACCTGGCTCAATGCTCTGCTATGCCCTAATGCTACAGCTACTATAGAAATAGTTATAGACAGTGCAGTAAACAGTGCCGAGTCAGTGATGGACTTAAACCGATTGATGAAACAAAGCAAAAAGGTCGAAAACTACATTACATATAGCTTATCTTAGCGCCTTGGTCTTAGCTAGTACTTTCCAATAAAAAAACGACAGCAGGTTCAACGTCGGATTTTTTTTATTTTATTAGGGGGATCTTGCCACGTAGACAGTCATGAACGACCCATGGATCTACAGAGAGGATCATGTATTTGATTGAATCACTTTGGGCGTTGATGTTGCGATTAGTGAGACTTTCTGATGTTTAAAAGCTTTTAGGTAAAGAAGGCTATGTTCTGTGAATCTGGTGGAGTGACGAAGGCCTGCCACCTAGCGGCTTTGAGCTAACCCGCTTTGAACACAAAGAAGCTCCCAAACGTGTCAACAAAATGCGTGTCGTATTTGAGCTAATGCTGGGTCTTGTTCCCCTAACAACTGAATTGTTTAATTTTCCCTAGCAACTGACTCACTCATTAGACGGATACCCTAGACACATCAGGTTAGTTGAGTTGGAATAAAAAAAAATGGTTGAACATAAAAGCATTTGGATTTGAAGTTCTTCAAGAAACCGGCCTGAAAAAAGTTGGGACGATCCGGGCCCAATTAGTTTTACCTCGATCCACTTGACCCGTATGAGATCCTTGAGTGGTAGTAACTAGTAAGTAATAACAAAGAGATCAACAGAATAGACCAAACCAAAATACTGTAACACTGAACTCCTTAAACGACGCCTTATTGAGAACAGTACACTGAACTCCTAATTTTACAGCTATCAGATATGTGGTTAAGTTGAATTTATTAATGATTCCTTAAGACTTGGAAAACCAATGGCTGAAGTAGAGTCAAATAACAAAATTCCCAAGCAACTAATTTGTTCCACCTTTAGGCATTGATTCTAGCAGACTCTCCCACTGCACTCTCCATTCGACTATACCATTCACCAATCCGGGTGTTCTCCACCATTTCTTTGCCAGATTTAAGGTGCCGAATCGGCCTCAACACACCATATACAGCAAGATCAGCTAAGTTAGGAGTTGACCCACCTGTTAGAAGACATGATCAGCCAGTCAATATAGTTCTAATCATAGCATTAGAGATAATTTAACCGGTATCAGGTTCTGATGAGCTGACCAAGAAACTGCCTGCCCTTCAGAGCATCCACCCAAGTTTCTGCAGCTCCATACAAAGCCGCGCGAGCATCAGTGATATTGTGCCTCTTCTTTAATTTTTTTGATACAAAATACATTGCTGCAGCTCCACCATACTTAGCAACTAGCCTTTCAGATAAACTGAAATTCCCTGCATGTAAGAGGATGTTTTAAGAGATTGAAGAATAGTTACTGTCAAATTAGATTAATGGAATTGTCTTTAAGGAGTGTGGATGTGCAGAATTCCAGTGGCATCCAAAGTGCAGTAGCCAGCAGAAGAACTAAAAGAGTTTGAGAATCTAGAGGTTCCACAGAGTTGAAGTACTTTAAGGAAAAACTGAATGTAAATAAAAGGTTTAAGAAAGGAAGTAAACATATGGTTTATGACGTGGTACATCTATCATTCTTCCTACTGTGATTGAGCAGTCATAAACCTTCAATTTAATAAACAATACATGTACAGTAAAATAAGCCAAACCTAAATGTCTCTCATGAATAACTGACTAACTGTGTATGTGTGATGTTCTTGTGAAATGAATGTCTGAGAAATAAAGTAATTAAATTCAGGATTGATCAGAGATCATACCATGACTGGTGATATAATCAAATGACTCGAGAGCTTCTGAAGGAGTTCGATATATGTTTGGCGATAAAACATGGACCAAGTGATTATCCACCCACCCACCTACATCACAAGCAATCAGTTAATAATCCCGCCGAAAAACACATCCTCACAATGCCTGGGAAATACCAACATATGCAACAAACAATTAAAACACCAAGTTCAGTCACTCCAACATCTAAATTTGCCACTTCTAAGATTTACAATGCATGAATGTTTATGAAATTCAAGGGTGTAACGGACTTACTGGCACCACTTCTTTTCTTCCTCACTATGTACGACATTGTTCTCAGGATTCATCCTCTGGGATAGCTTATCAATTATATCTGCACAAAACAAAACTCGGAACTTTAACAAAACACAATGCACACAAAAAAATGAAATGTAAAAGATAAAAAACTGACTAACTACAAATCGATAAGGAAATACACAAAGAACCTGAAGAATCAACCATCTGTTCATCATCAACTTTCAGTATCGGCACCTTCTTATAATCAGACCATTTGATCTCCTTCTTGCTCATCGGATTAACCTCCATAACTTTGTATGGAATGTTGTTATAGTCCAAAAATGCTGACATACATAAAAAAAAATTAAAAAAAAATCAGAGCTAAATCTTTTAAATTGAAAATGAGGTTCAATTAATGCAGGAACATCAATTACTCACCTCTAACCTTGTTGCAGAAAGGGCAGGCTTCGTACTGGTACAGAACGACGTCGTTCGGAGCGAACCTATCAGCAGCGACGTGAGAGTGCACCTCTTGAGCCGCAGAAGTAGAGAAGAACATCGCCGCACACGGTTTTGACAGGCCAAACCGATCGCCGGAGCTTTGACTGAACCAGAGCGGATTCGAATTCGAGAACGAACTTATCATCGCCGCTTGAACCAGCCGCTGTGGAGTTCCGCCGCCGAGGCCAGCGGCAGTGCGGCCGAGCAAAGCGAGTCCGTTGATCCTCCTCATCACGATCCAATTTGGCTCGCAAAGTTTTGCAGAGTTGAATTTTGGAGCTGTTGAGTAGGGTTTAATCAGGGTTTTGGGGCTGGGAAATGGGCACGTTAACGTTTTCTTTTTGGGCTTTAGAAGCCTCTGGAAAAGTAAACAGACAAAAAAAAAATCTGTTAGGATCGGGTCGGGTCGGGCTATTGAGTCAGTAAATTTTTAGTTTTTGTGAGGGTATATTTGGTATGTAAAAAGCACCGAGTCGGTCAATTTAGATCTATTTATAAACACCCTACGCTGTTGAGAATTCATTAAACTGTTATTTGCTTGCCGACTCCAAACCCTCGCTATTCGCTCTGCTAGGGTTTGTTCTCTGTTTTAGGGATTTGGTTAAGCTTATATAGCAGTCGGGGAATTTCATCCTTGCCGGAAAAATGTCTCGGTGCTTGCCGTACACGCCTTCCGTGAAGGCAGTGAATAGAGAGGCCTTGCTCGAACCGATTAAGGTTTGTTTGAGCAATTTTGATTGCTTTAATTGGCCTCTTGTATTCGATTGAATATGGATTGAGTAGGTTTCGTGGGTTTTGTGATTTACTTGATAGATTTTTAGGCCGATTTCGTGTTTGAGATTGGCTATAGATCTGTTCTTAGATTTCCTTGGTTGCTAATCTTTGCCGAAGGAAAACCGATCTTATATTGCTTAAAGATGAGTGATTTATAGTTTGATGATTATTGGGTTATTGATTGGATAACCCAGTTGCTCAAGTAGGTGTTCATTGAGTACATAATCCTATAGGATGAAGGGTCGAATATTTATTGTATAGGATGAAGGGTATATTGAGCATGCTTTGAGATTGGCCTTGAGGGTTATGATTTTGTGTGGGATTTGGTTTGTGAATGTATCGAACTCGATTCTTCATATGGTCTAGTTGTGTGCTCCATCTCTGTAGAATGATGGGTTTTGAACTGTGCTGCCAAGCTGTTATGTGTTCCTGAGTATCATATCGTAGATTGATCAAATAATTAGTAATGATTCTTCTATAGGTTCCAAATTAATTGAGTTAGCTTAAAGCTCAAATTTGAACATCAGCACCATCTGGAATTAGAAAAGGCTAGTGAGGTGCACTTCACCTCAATCTAATGACTAAAGGTTATTAGGTCGCCATTTGAAAATGTATACAACATGAACTTGGTAGTGGTAATACTGTGGGGCATGTCCTTGGTCCTTGTTTTTGATGTTTTGGTCTGAACTTCCATTGTTAAACTATGCTAGATTTAGGTTTTGTTATGGTGTAATTACCCAAATCACTTCACTGAGAAGTGATACTCTCACTGATAACGTGTGTTCTCAGTGTGACAATTTGACAATTGAACCTGAAGAGGCTCACGTATGTCCATTATAAGTTAAAGCATGATGATCATGTCTGCTTCTTTGCTTTAGACATGTATGATTGGCCTTCTTTCTTGCAATCTTAATTCACTTTTTATACTGGTGCTTCTAAAGCTCCCAAGAGAATTGGAGAAGAAAGCCAAGACACATAGGAAGAAAGATAAGAAAGACAAGAAGGAGAGGAGGGTGAAAAAACTCCTGGAAGAGGAGAGAAAAGCGCATAAAGAGGATGAGTTACCTACTTGTGCTACTACATGGGGAGTGGATGCAATTGGAAAGAATCCTCGAGAAGTAGAATCTAGTCAACTAGAGAAAAGTGACATTACGGAGGAACATGAATTACCAACGGTGTCTGAAAACATGTGCTATTTATCTGATGGCACCCAAAACGGCACAAAAAGGAAAAGTGAGTTGGTCAGTTTTATCTTATTCAGATTGTGATGCACCTGAACTGATTGATATTTTGTATCTCCTAACCTTTGATTTCAATCTCAAAACAGGAACCATCATTCGCATTAAATCAATGCCCAAGCGCAGTGATCCAGTGTCCTCACATGCCATTTGTTCCGAGCCTACTTCTGCAGAGGCAGATTTTGAAACAGGTGTAAAGTTGATGGAAATTGTTCACGCACCTAGTGCAGAGACAAACGTAGAATTTGAGAAAGCTACTTCGGATCAAATGGTGTCGACATGTGAAGACCATGTGGAAGGTTTCCTGTACCAGTCTCCAATTGATAATTGGGTTCAGCCTCTTCTTCAATCAGTACTGAATGATTATGGTGATGAAGATTGGCTCTTTAAGACTAACCGGGAAAGTTGTCGTGATTCCAAAAGATTCAAAGCTAGCAATGAGGTGCTGTCTGGTTGTACGAGTCAGACATTATGGCCGCAAGCACTCTGGTTGCCCGAGCCTGGCTTATCCGTATTACCCTTTACTGTTCCATTTTAGTGCTAGCTTCTTTTGTATACGTGGTGGCTTGTATAGTATAGTTCCACTGAGCATCAAGAGGAGTAGATTGATTTGATTCTACTCATTATTCTTGTAGAAGGCGTCATCAGCCTTTTGAAATCTTCTTGTAATTGATTTATTTATATCACTTCATCAAAGAAATATTGATATTTATCATGCCTTTTTGTAGTTTTTATGCCTAATGTTGGAACTTGGGAACATTTTGTTTTCCACATGGTTTTCTGTATATCTTTCTGTACGACATAACATGTCCATTGGAATTGTACCTATACAACAGAATGATCTGGTGGCAAAGCAAACAGAAAATGCACCACCCTAGAAGCATCCGAAGTTCCAAAATGGCGTTCAGAAGCATCCAAAATTCAAAAATTATCATCACGTATAGTTAAGTAATCCTTCAACTTCAAGCGTGGGGTTTTTCCTGTACTGGATGCTGTATCAGTAGAGCATGATGATGAAATGCCATTATCCTTTGACGACATTTCAGACACCGAATTCCAATCAGCTTCCAGTAAACTGTCGTGATCATCGTAGTCCGATTCATTGGCATCTCTCTCCCCTCTTAAGAGATTCAGTACCTGCCTCATGTTTGGACGAATGTGAGCTGACTGGTTTGTGCAAAGACTAGCTGCCAACGACATGCGCTGCATTTGGACGACATCATAGTCCCCTTTCAGCTTGGCATCCAGCAATGCAGTAAGATCTCCAATCTTGAATAGCTTTCTTGTCTGAATCAACAAAATGTGACAAGCTTTTAGCAAGTGAAAACTGAACAGAATTTGGTAAATACATTGACACACTAGGACAGAGTTCTTACCCACTTTATCAAACTCTCTTGTCCTTTTGGAGCCCCAACATCAACTGGCTTTCTGCCTGATAAAAGTTCAAGGAGAACCACACCAAATGCAAAAACATCAACCTTGTCACTGACCCTCCCTTGCATGAAATACTCTGGAGCCATGTATCCGAAAGTTCCCACCACATCATTACTTATAATGTAACTAGAATCCACTGATCCCCATATAGCAAGCCCAAAATCCGATAACTGCGTATATTGAAACATCCAGAAAATGAATATATCAGCAATAACATCTCCAGTATGGTGCAGGAAATTGAAATAGGGGGCAAGGCATGACATATGTACCTGTGGCTGGAGATCACTTGAGAGAAGAATGTTTGCAGATTTTATGTCTCTATGAATAATCGGTTGAGTGCGTTCATTGTGTAGATAATTTAGAGCCTCAGCAACCGCAACTGCCACATTGAATCTCACTTCCCATGGTAGTACAGAACCATCATTACAATCTGCTTCAAAATCAAATATATACAGATTTTGTTAAGCTTTCGATTCAAGGTTTTATAGAAAGAATTAAACCATTGAAGTTATATAAGATTTGCTTACCATGCAAGTTCTCCTCCAGACTCCCCCTAGGAAACAGCTCATATACTAAAACAAGATTGTCATCTTCCACACACACACCAATTAGAGATGCTATATGCTTGTGCTTAATTGAGGACACAAATTTGGCTTCCAAGCAAAAATCATCCCAAGCTTCCTTGTATGTTTTCAAAATCTTCACCGCCACGGATTTCCCACATCGAATAACTCCTCTGTATACACTGCTGCACCCTCCCTCGCCGATTAGATTCTCTGTTCACAAATATCATTTCTTCATGAGAAAGACAGCTACACAAAAGAAAATAGATACCAACTGCTGAATGAAGATTCCAACTGACCTGAAGAGAAATGAGATGTTGCAGTTCTAATTTCGGCATAGCTAAACATCCTGCAACCTTGTGACTCTTTCTTATTGAGAAACTTCAATTCATTAGCAAGCTGCAGATTTACAACCGTTGTTCGACTAGGAAGTCCCATCACCCACTCGACTACAGACATCTTTTTAGATTCGAAATTTCTACCAGGAGTACTGGTTTCAGAATTTGCTATACGAAGCAGAGGCCAACCTGGCCTTGATAATAAAGGTGACGCATATTCATCTTCTTCAACCTCCCAACTCTTCAAATCATTATGTGGTTTTTCAAAAGCTTCCCAAGTCTCAGTAGGAATAGTTACTTTCTGAAGGGGCCAGCCAAAAATTGATTCTGACATATCGCAACTTAACCATTCTCTGTCCATAGATGAATTCCGCTTCATGGTCCTCATCGTTTACACCTGCAAACTCAGAAGCTTTAGCTTAAGCTGCCTTGAATTCGTATACTCACCATAGTAATCCACAATATTATTCATGGTCACATATATATGCATTATACTATGCTCGAACTATATAATAATAGTAACAGAGCTCAGCCACCTTGACTATTCCATAAATGATTTAAACGCTGTACTTATTCCTGGAGTTTACAATACCTAACATAAATGTTTTTCAGAGAAGGCTCGCAGGCATATTATTTGGAAAATTCTTGACGAGTTCCTCTTTTATTGGTTTTCAAGAACAGAGACTATAGGACAAACAGAAGGTAGTAAGTGCATTCTATATTATCAAATTCAAGATAAGGAAGTTGACCCGGATCTTCAAGTTTTGAAATTCTGAAGGCTTATTATTCTTGCATACAAATCATCTAAGCCAACTAACCTGACCAACCCCCACTTTTAAACTACTGAATATTGCAGCCAAATAAGTACACCTAATGAGACTAATCTCTCCGGCTAGTCAAACTTATAGGCATTTTTGACCATGATAGCTGCTACCTATCACATGATTCACATCGCCCCCACAAAAATTCTCACTTTGCAATCTTTTTTTACTTAACCCAAGCACACCTTTAGGATAAAATTATATATCAACTAACAACACATTATCAAAATTATTAACATACCTGTCACAAGGTTGGAAGTATATCTTTTTTTTCAAAGTAATTATGAAGTATTTATACTTATCTATTCCTTGTAGCATAAAAAAAAATGTACTATAGAAACGAGATAGAAAGAGGACTACAAACTAAACAAAAAAAAAATGCTAAATAATGATATAAAGTTTATTGATGAGATTTTTATTTTATAAATAGGATGAGAATTTCTTTTACCTAGTTGAATTTGGAGATCAAGAAATGGGAAAGAAAAGAAAACCACCTGAAAGGGTGAAACATTCGAAACCAATCGAACAACACTAATCTGGGCCGGGTCGGGTCGGGTCGGCTGGGCTATCTGGGTTTGTCGGGAAAATTTACCAGAAATCAGTTTTATTGTGTTCGTGAACTTTGTGACTGTAACAACTGATAGTTGACGCCAGATCATAGACTTGCACGCTAAACTTCAACGTCCAATTACAGAGAGACAGAGAAAAGAGAAGAGAGAGGAGAGAGAAAATGATACTGGACGGAATCGGAGACGAGGACAAATGGCTTGCAGAAGGCATCGCCGGCATTCAGCACCACACCTTCTACATGCACCGAGCTCTGGTCACTCTCATTTCTATTAGATTCATACAAACAAATCCCTAATTTCCGAAACCTAATTTTGATTTCAATTCTTTCTTCACAGGATGCGAACAATCTCAGAGACGCTCTCAAATACTCGGCTCAGATGCTCTCCGAGCTCCGAACCTCGAGGCTCTCGCCTCACAAGTACTACGAACTCTGTAAAGTCTCTTCGCTCGATTTCTCGCTGTAATTCACTGTTTGATTTGGTGTTTGTGGCTGGAATTTTGATCTGTGAGGTTTTTGTGTGGTGATGATCGATTTGCGTAGATATGCGAGCGTTTGATGAGTTGAGGAAGCTGGAGATGTTCTTCAAGGACGAGAGCAGGCACGGCGTTTCGATCATTGATCTCTACGAGCTTGTTCAGCACGCTGGCAACATTCTTCCGAGATTGTAAGTCAAAATCCCTTGACCTGTTTATCAAATCATAACGAGCTACATTGTTGAAATCTTGAAACTCTTCAGTAGGATAATTCTATAGCTGAAATTATGAAATCACAACCAGCTAAGTTATGATGAGTTTTGCAGTGAGAAATGAACTGAAAGTTTCGCGATTAGAGACTAGTTCAAATGTTCAGTTTGTTGGTTTTTCATTAGGATATGAAGAACAAATGCACTGTAGAGTTGTCGAGTGAGACACTTGTTGTTTCAGTTATATTGTTTGTTTGGCGGCGCGTATGAGGTTCCTGTTGTGTATTTAACAGGTATCTCCTATGTACGGTAGGATCTGTGTACATTAAGTCGAAGGAAGCACCTGCCAAGGACGTGCTTAAAGACCTTGTGGAGATGTGTCGTGCTGTTCAACATCCGATTCGTGGCCTCTTTCTGAGGAGTTACCTTTCCCAAATCAGTAGAGATAAGCTACCGGATCTTGGTTCTGAGTATGAAGGGTGAGATTCTTTTCTTGGCTTACATTGTTTCCAATTATCATAGTCAGTGATTTATGCTTGAGATTGGAATGTTATAGAAATGCGTTAGACTTAAATCATGTTCCACTCTCTTTGCAGGGGTTCTGACACTGTTACCGATGCCGTAGATTTTGTGCTACAGAATTTTACAGAGATGAATAAGCTTTGGGTTCGAATGCAGTATCAGGTCTGTTCAATATCTATGCAAACTTTATCTGCTCTTTTGTCTTGACATGCATGGCACCAGAGTACTTGCATGCCATAGAGGTAAAAGTGAGTCATGAGGGCATGATTTTTGGTCATGCAGGTGTTATGGTGCTTATGAATCATTCATACTCTTTGAAGATCCTGAGTTGAGGCCTTGTTTGGGCTTTCTGGTCTGCAGGGACCTGGTCGGGCGAGAGAGAAGCATGAAAAGGAAAGAAGCGAACTTCGTGATCTGGTAATGTCCATAATCTGAATCGTCAGCAGATGAAATAGTGTATTACACGTCTTAATGAAGTTCCACCTGTCTGAATTTTCTTGATAGGTAGGGAAAAATCTCCATGTTCTCAGTCAGATAGAGGGTGTGGAACTTCAAATGTACAAAGACACTGTTCTTCCCAGAGTATTAGAGCAGGTTCTTCAATCGGCTTCACTTCTCAATATGATTTGTTTCGTTAACTTTCAATATTTTTCTTTATGGAGCTATGTAATACAGGCATACAGCATATTCTAATTCTCTTTCAAACTTCCATCCACCTGGTTTGCGCAGGTTATCAACTGTAAAGATGAGCTGGCCCAGTATTATTTAATGGACTGCCTGATCCAGGTCTTTCCAGACGAGTATCACTTGCAGACACTGGAGACGTTATTGGGTGCTTGCCCCCAGCTTCAGGTACATTACAATATCCCTTGCGGTTGCCGGATGAAGCAGCTTGTTGACTAATTTCTCCTTCTTTAATATTCTTTTCAACTGCAGCCAACAGTGGATGTCAAGACAGTGTTATCTCAGTTAATGGACAGGTTATCAAATTATGCTGCTTCAAGTACAGATGTGAGTTATCTAAAACCTCTCTTAATGACCCTATTACTTTGATTATTATTTTTTCCCATTTGGCATATTTTCATGATTGTGCACTTTTTTTGTTCAAGGTATTACCCGAATTTCTTCAAGTCGAAGCTTTCGCTAAATTAAGCAGTGCTATTGGAAGGGTAAGCTGGCTTTCATCGAGTTTGTTTTAAATCTAGATAGAAACTACCTAATTTCAACATATTTAAGCTGCTATAATTGTTTATTTATATGTGAAAATGAATAATAAATGGGTGGATTTATACTATGTCCAACATTTTTGAAATTATACTAGACATATTATGTTACGTTCCTGTATTCATTGTTGTTTAATTTTGAGTACCACTTCTCAACTAAGCTCCTGCTATATCTCTTTCTTGCCTGAGATTTAAAAAGCCCAAAGGAATCAGAATTTTCAGTGAAGTTACTAATATAATCCCAAACATATGCCAAGGGGTGGTTCTTTACCTTGTACTCTCTTCATCAAATGTTTTGTAATAATGGATAGTATATTGTTAAAACTCTTCATCAAATGTTTTGTAATAATGGATAGTATACTGTTTAAACCCTTAAGTTGATGTGTAAACTGTATGATATAATAAATCTGCTAATATAAATTTCAGGTGATAGAAGCGCAAGTTGACATGCCTATTGTTGGAGCCATATCTTTGTACGTCTCTCTTCTTACATTCACACTCCGTGTTCATCCTGATCGTCTAGATTATGTGGATCAAGTACTGGTAAGGACTTCAAGAAGCTAACTTGAGTGCCTAGTTTTCCAACCTATCCATTCCATTTGACTCGGACTACTTGCCTGCTCACATGGGCGCTCATTATAAATTGGATCTTCTTCAAGATCCCAGTTGCAAAGAATTATCTGGGCCATGCTAAACCATGAAGTTGGTAAGTGATGGGTTTTTTGTATCTTTTCATTCTCCTCTTTCAGGGAGCATGTGTTAAGAAGCTATCTGGATCCGCTAAAGTTGAAGACAAGAGAGCCATAAAGCAGGTTGTCGCACTATTAAGTGCTCCTTTGGAAAAATACAATGATATTGTCACAGCTCTCACACTTTCTAATTATCCTCGAGTTATGGATCACCTTGATGATGGAACAAATAAAGTCATGGCAATGGTTATCATTCAAAGCATTATGAAAAACGACTCTTGTATCTCGACTGCTGATAAGGTAGATGCTTCTTCTGTCTGGTCCATTTTCAAAGCATTATCATTCATCTTGAGAATCTCTTATATGTGCTGTTTCCAGGTGGAGGTATTGTTTGAATTAATAAAAGGGCTGATCAAGGATTTGGATGGCGCTTCCGATGATGAGGTTCATCCCCAATTGTTCTTGCAATACTTAAATGATTTTTTTTTTGCAACATATGTTTATTTCCATTCTAGTCACTTAAGGTCTTTCTCTTCTTTCTTTTGCTATTTCATACTTACAGCTTGATGAGGAGGATTTTCATGATGAGCAAAATTCTGTTGCTCGCCTTATACACATGCTTTATAATGATGATCCGGAAGAAATGTTAAAGGTAAGTGGTTGCTATTTGGAAGGTTCTTGTTTTCTTGATGGTAATGTTACTGCTTTTGGAAAGTTCTTTTGTCAGAGTCATGAGAGTATGATATTCCTAAGAGCCCTCTGCCAGTCAGACTCTTTAGAAAATGATAATCCTGAGATCCCATATCCCATTGGCTTTCTGACCATTTGACAGAATTGGCATCATTTGCATATCTGAAGCGCTGAATTATGCATGGAACTAATAATTGTCTAGAAGCTTGTGTTTATCATCTTATGTTTGTTAGAGTCTTAAGTGTGCATAATAAAAGCTAGAGTAGTCCAACAAAATTTTCTCAATATTCAAAATTCAAAAGAAGCATCTTGATTTATTAGGGTAGGCAACAGTTGTAAAACGGGGTATTTATGTCCATGTCTCCTTGACCAAGAATCCTAGGCAGTGATTTTCGTTACTCACATATGCTTAGGTAGCTGTCCTGTTATTGTATTCTTATGTTAGTTTTATGATTATATAAATTTCAGATCATATGTACGGTAAAGAAGCATATAATGAATGGAGGGCCAAAGCGGTTACCTTTTACTGTTCCTCCTCTTGTATTTTCTGCACTTGGGGTATGTCTCTTTGTGCTTCTATTGTGGCACATTATTATTTCTTTTTATCTTTATATGCATAATGGAATTTATTAGAATGAATTTCGACTGAAGAGCTCACATGCTGGTTGTGGCAGTTGGTTAGGCAACTGCAAGGTCAGGATGGAGAGGTAGTTGGAGAAGATATGCCTGCCACACCGAAGACAATTTTTCAGTTTCTAAGTCAGGTAATAGATCAATACAATTTTATTGCTGTAATATTTATGCATTAGATCTTGCTGTGGAAGATTATCTGTAGATTAATTGATAAACAAAGTTGGTAATCTATGTTGAGTTTGGTTTATAAGTGTTTTTCCGATGGTTTGATTTTGCTACCACAATCTACTTTTGTGCCTTCTTGTGTTTCTCAAATGTGTAGTTCTCTCAGTGGCAAAAGTGTTTCATACGTTGTTTGCTTGTCTTTTCCCTGCAATATGTATAATTGTCATTTACTGAAGATCTCATCTGTCTGCATATTGTGACGTTGTCTGCTTTGTTTCAGACTATCGAAGCTCTTTCCTCTATTCCGTTTCCTGAACTGGCATTAAGGTTGTACTTACATTGTGCTGAGGTATGCCACATCTAAATTTTAAGGAGTGTGTGATTTTCAGGCTTGTGCTGTTTAAGTTGTGTTAATTGCACATATCCTGTTTTGATGTTAAATATAACATCATCCCAGAAACCTTGAAGTTAGGCTATTACATTAATCAAAGAAAGCCTTGAATTCTGATTTTGAGGTCGCTGCTGTAGACTAACTTTTTGTTTTGTTCCATGAATAATAGGCTGCCAATGATTGTGATCTTGAGCCTATTGCTTATGAATTCTTCACTCAGGCATTTGTACTTTATGAAGAAGAAATTGCGGTAATTGTTTGTCAGTTTTCGGATTTAAATTTATTATATAGATTTTCAAGAAGTGACTTCTAGTGTTAGTGTTACATTAGCCTTAACAGTTCTACTGCAAAAATATGCACTTTATTTTAGGACTCCAAAGCTCAAGTGACTGCAATACATCTCATCATTGGGGCTCTCCAGAGGATGAATGTGTTTGGCACTGAAAATAGGGATACTTTAACACACAAGGCCACAGGGGTAACAGTGCCTTCATATTATCTGATTTATCATTTTTCCAGACTATCGTGAAACCCGATAATAACCATCATGTGCTTCCTTGTGTCAGTATTCTGCAAAGCTTTTGAAGAAACCTGACCAGTGCAGAGCAGTGTATGCATGTTCACACCTATTTTGGGTTGATGACCAGGATGGGATTAAAGATGGAGAAAGGTAAATAGACTGAAATTCAAATTGTTAGACTCGGTTTCTTGTACTCAAAGTCATGACCGCTAACGCGTTCTGTTACAGGGTCTTGCTTTGTTTAAAGCGTGCCTTGAGAATTGCAAATGCAGCTCAACAAATGGCCAGTGTAACTCGGGGTATCAGTGGGCCAGTAACACTCTTTGTTGAAATACTAAACAAGTAAGTAGAGGGTTTACTCTGCCAAACTGAAGTCTCTCTTCTGTGTGTTCTCGTATTGATTGATGAATAATGCATCAGGTACCTATACTTTTTTGAGAAAGGCAACCCCCAAATCACCAGTGCTGCAATTCAGGGATTGGTGGAGTTAATTACAAATGAGTTGCAAAGTGACTCTAGTAATGTGAAACCTACCTCTGATGAATTTTTCGCCAGCACATTGCGGTACATACAGTTCCAGAAACAGAAAGGCGGGGCAATGGGTGAAAAATATGCGTCTATCAAGGTGTGACCGACTCATGTTGTAAGGTCTTCTGCTTAAACTTGAGGACAAGCAAATTTGTTTGGGTTGAAATGATGGTAAGTGGCAGCCGAATGAGTAATCACTGGCTCCAAAATGCCGCTGCACCAAAGTGGCAGCCAGAGCTTCGTGTACAGTTCGTTTTCTCTATTTGTTTGATAGGACAAACAACTAGTAGCATGGTGAAGTAGATGGGGTTCCTGTGCCATTGTTGCTCCTAGAGCGAAGCTCATTCGACATTTTTTTTATTTTTTATTTTTATAAATTTCATGGTCATTTTGGCCCGACAGTCCAAGTTCGAAGGGTCTTCGTCCCTTGAAAGGGTGGGTATATTTGTGTAGGGTTTAGAACTTGAGATGATACAGAATAGTTGATTGTATTTGTTTGACGGAAGAACAATTTACAAGTTACAACAAAGAGTCTAATTTGAGACATATTACATTATTACTAGGTTGATAACCATGACAATAATATTCGTTACAAAAATCTTAAATAATTTACATAAATTTGAAAATATTTAGATCTGAATTTACCATGTGAGCCACGGCCAGTAACGGCAGTCGACATTTTCTTTCCACATCTTCCTCATAACGTTTGATTTGGAGTAAATTCAGTATTCAGGTTCGGACAAAATTGGACAAGTCGAGAAGTCTTATCTTGAGCTGTTGACTACAAAATATCCAAAATAAGAGCAAAGACAAGAAGAAAGAACGGAACGGAACAACCAAGTTGGCTTAGGTCACACAACTTTTCAACCACAATTTGACTCCTTTTACTCTCTCACAGCTTCTTCTACTCCATCTTCTCGAAGTCCCACTCTACTAGTTTGGGGCTTTTCCTGCTATTAGGGTTTCAAAGCTGTTGTGTTTGTGATTTTTGGAAGTAGAAGCACTAAGTATTTGATCTGCTGCTACTACTCTGTGGTGAAGAAAATGAGCGCCTCCAGGTTCATAAAGTGCGTGACGGTCGGTGACGGCGCCGTCGGGAAAACCTGTATGCTGATTTCCTACACCAGCAACACCTTCCCTACCGTCAGTCACTTCTCTCACTCTGTCCCATTTTCGTAATTTCACATGCTTCTTCTCTCTCTGCATAAATCATATGATTCTTTCGTTTATTACAGGACTATGTTCCAACTGTGTTCGACAATTTCAGCGCTAATGTTGTGGTGGATGGAAGCACAGTCAACCTTGCCCTGTGGGACACTGCAGGTGATTCATTTCACCTCTCTCCTTTTTTATATCTGGAATTCGTGGTCTTATCACTAGTTTGTTTACTTAGAGAGAGAGAGAGAGAGAAAGAGAGAGAGAGAGAGAGAGTTGTAATTGATCATTGTTGTAAACAGGGCAGGAGGATTACAATAGATTACGACCCTTGAGCTATCGAGGTGCTGATGTGTTCATACTTGCCTTCTCTCTGATCAGCAAAGCCAGCTATGAAAACGTTGCTAAAAAGGTTTCACCTCTTCACTAATTAAACTATATTGTTTGCTAATTATACAATAATGTCTTTCAAATTTGGTTTTGTGTTTTTGGTTTCAGTGGATTCCTGAACTGCGGCATTATGCACCTGGCGTTCCGATTATTCTTGTTGGAACAAAGCTGGGTAAGATCTTTTGTTATCTTGTCTTAATTAGTTGCTATATAGTTCTATTATGGTTCTGCTGGTGTATGCTCTGGTGCTTTAGGGTCTTAGGTCGAGGACAAAGCTTTACTCATATGATTGTATGCCACCGTGCTATTAGCTTTGATCGATTTTTTATTGGTCATGCACTACATGCATTCAGTGATTTTTACATAGGATTCTCATCATTCTTCATGGAATGCTTATGATGATAGTGTCTTTTGGACTTCTTATCATTAGTTACTACTGAATTTTCTAATCCATGTGATGAACGACTCGAGTTAACATATCATGTGCAGATCTTCGTGATGATGAACAATTCTGTATGGACCATGCTGGTGCAGTGCCCATCTCCACTGCTCAGGTAAATACTGCAGCTACTCCTTAAAAGCTAATCTCTATTTAGTCGGTCTATGAGATTGATTTCCTAGTTTTTCGTTTTTGCCTAAAGGGAGAGGAAATGAAGAAATTGATAGGAGCTCCTTCATATATTGAGTGTAGCTCTAAAACACAGCAGGTATGCATATTATGTTCTTCTCTTCTTGACAAATGCATCACTTGTGTTCACCTCTTGTTATTGATGGAATTTGTGTATTATTGTTATGGCAGAATGTGAAGGCTGTCTTTGACGCAGCCATTAAGGTGGTGCTCCAGCCACCAAAGCAAAAGAAGAAAAGGAGAAGGGCGCATAAGGCTTGCTCCATATTGTGATTAATTGAAGAGATATTTATTGGCGAGATAACCCCTCTTCCTCTTCAGTAACTCCTTTGTACTTAGTTCCTCAGGAAGCAATGTGTATAGTAGCAACTAAAATTCTAGGGATTCAGGTGAAAGCATTACATCGTTTGTTTCAGACTGGTTTCAAGGCAGCATTAGCTGATTAGCCTTGTTAAAACATGTACAACTCATGTATTAACCAGATGTGATAAAGATCCCTATTTGTGGAAGAAGTACTTCCTGGAGTGAATATTGTTGTATTAGAAATTGGCACTCCTATATTTCAGTGTTTATTAGTGCGAGTATGGCCACTTTGATCATAAACTTGGTGCTAATTTGAATTCTGCATTGTACGATTCATTTGGAATTTGAATATTATGCTAAATATGGTTCTTACTGTATCCCAATGAGCTTTCTCTTATTTGGTATGCATATTCTAGAAAGAAAATCTAGTATTGATGGACATGGATGTCTTATTATACAGAAATCATGGAAGCATTATTGTCTGCAACCATGCCTGGCAAACATATGCAATGATTTGGACATTTGTCCTGAAGCTGCCAATCCTTGTACAATATCCATTATATACCGATTTTACAACGCTTGAGATTGAAGAGAATGATCATATATAATGCTTTCGAATTATTCAAGCACTTGTTCACTCTTTTCTTGCTGCAGACTAATTAACTGTCTATACAGACTTCCGGGTGTTCCAATCAGCTGCTCATGGCTACCCATTTCCACCACCTTGCCATTTTGTAGCAGTGCAATCTTGTTTGCATCACGAATAGTTGACAATCTGTGTGCTACCAAAATGGTGGTTCGGCCTTCCATTAGCTTATCAAGAGACTCCTGAACCAGCTTCTCAGACTCAGTATCCAATGCACTTGTTGCTTCGTCTAGAAGAAGAATCGATGGATCTTTCAGTATAGCTCTGGCAATCGCCACTCGCTGTTTCTGGCCCCCAGATAACTGTACTCCTTTCTCTCCAACTTGAGTTTTGAACCCTTCAGGCATTCTGCTTATAAACTCATGGGCATTTGCTGCTTCTGCTGCTCTCATTACCTCAACTTCGGATGCTTCTTCAGTGCCATACTTGATGTTATCATAAACTGTTGTTGAGAACAATGCTGGCTCTTGTTGAACTAGTCCTATTTTATTCCTCAGAGCTTTCAAGTTTAAGCCTTTGATATTATGTCCATCAATCATAACTGCTCCAAAATTAGGATCATAAAATCGCATGACTAGTGCAATCACAGTGCTTTTACCCGAACCACTTGGACCGACAACTGCAAGACTCTTTCCTGCCGACACCTTCAAGTTTAAGTTGTCAAAAATGGTGAAATCAGACCGTGCAGGGTACCAAAAGCTCACACTTCTGAATTCTATGTCTCCTCTGATATCAGTAACCACATTTGATGTAGGATCATTAGAATGTATAGTTGTTTCTCTTTGGAGAATACTAAAAATCGACCCAAGTGCTTGTGACCCCTTTACAATGTCCGGAGCAAGAGCAAGAGTTTCTGCTATGCAAAGTGCAGTGACGATCAACACCATAAAGGACTTCATGATGTCTCCGAAATTAGAGTTTTTGTCCTTGATTAGAACTGATGCGTACCAAAGGCCGAGTGCATAGGAACAGAACGCAAAAAACTGTGATAGGCCATAGCAAAAACCAGAAATGTGACCTCGAAGAACTGCTTTCTTATTTGGCTGGTTTAGCTCTGATGCAAACTGAAGCGATATCCGATCCTCAGCCCCAAATGCAGCAACAGTACGTATGTTGGCAATTGCTTCACGGGCTAGGGAACTTGCTTTAGCATAAGCAGTGTTGTAGTCTCCTCCAAATCCCTTAAGAAAGAGTTGCTGCACATAAGGGATTAAGGATATTAACATAAACATCTCTAGGAAAATGGCGAATGCAGGGACTGAGTTTGACACTGACCTCAGTAATGGAAGCACCGATTAGTAGGGGGAGGGTGGCAACCACAACGGATGCAATACGCCAACTTAATGTGAAGGAAATAACAAATGCAGTCGCCATGAGTGATACGTTCTGCACAATTATTGAAAGACGGTCAGCTAGAGCGCTTCGGACTAATGTTGCATTGACAGCTAGGATTGATGTCAATGAACCAGTGTTGTTCTCATCCAAATCAAACCAACCAACTTCGTTCGAAAGTATAGCTGCATTTGAAACCAGAAAGATATGTTAGATATGGTCTACTTTGTGGAAGCTTAAACTGTCAGTTTAGGATATTTCAAGTAGAAATGAACCTGAGAACATTAATAGGCGCACACGACTTGTGAGCCGCTCCCCCATCAATGTGTAGAAGTAATGCTGCAACAGATATACTGGAACAGTAATACCAGCTAGTGCAACAAACATGAGAGTCACCTTGTCAACTTCGTGTTTGATTTCGGAACTAATTGGAGAATAAAATGCTGTTAAGATGTGAGTTATTCCGAGGGAAAAGAGAGGAGCTTCCATTCCTGCTAGAACTGCACCAATTGACCCGAGTATCGCGTAAGGCCACTCAGGTGCATTTAGTTTTACCAATTTCCATATTGATAGACTTGGAGAAAAGTTTGGTTGAGACAGCTTTTGATCTGTTGGATCCTGCTCTCTTGTTTTGATTGAGTTAACATCCTGCTGATTATTATCTTTGGTTTCTCGAAAGCTTGTTTGTGTTGAACTTGCAGACCGACATAGTGAGCTAGAACTTTTGACATGTTCCAATACTTGCAAGCTCACCAGACTTGCATACTCACCATTCTTACATATAAGTTCCAAGTGGTTCCCACTCTCAACAACCTGACCATTCTTCAGCACAATGATTGTATCCACATCACGAATGGTGGAAAGTCTGTGAGCAACAATGATTGTAGTTCTCTGTGACATAATTTTATCCAGTGCATGCTGAACAATTTGTTCTGATTCTGCATCTAGAGCACTAGTAGCCTCATCTAAGAGCAATATTTTTGGGTTTCTCAGAACTGCTCTCGCAATTGCTATTCTCTGTTTCTGCCCTCCTGAAAGCTGAGTTCCTCCCTCTCCAGCCTGAGTGTTGTAGCCATCAGGTAAACCTTGAATAAAAGAATGTGCATTGGCAGATTTGGCAGCTTCTATAATCTGATCCATGTCTGCGTCGTGTTTACCAAACAGGATGTTGTCAGCTATAGTAGTGGCAAACAATGCTGGTTCTTGACTTACCAATCCCATTTGTTCTCGTAACCATCTCAACTGGAGAGTTGAAAGATCATTTCCATCCAACAGTATTTTACCTATGAAACATTGTTGCATAAGCCACACTATTTGCATATATATACACATGAAAAGTGTTGTTAAACATATGATATGTGAGATCTCATGATATGTATATACCTGAAGAGGGGTTGTAGAATCGTTGAACCATGGATATGATGGTGCTCTTTCCTGAACCACTGGGACCAACAACTGCAAAAGTCTGGCCAGCATTAATCGAAAAGCTCAGGTTTTCGAACACCATCTTCGGTCGAGATGGATACGCAAAACAAACATCACAAAACTCAATCTGCCCTGTTACTTTTGGCAACACTACTCCCTTGTCTGATACTTTAGAGGCAAAAGAATCTGACTCAATCATCTTCACTATATTCGCAGCAGCTGCTCGGCCTTTAGAAATGGCTGCCAGGTTCGGAGTAGCTTGGCCAAGAGCACTATAAAAGTAAAGGTTTGCTTTCAGTAAATGTTCAAATTCAAATACTCCAGTTTTACATGTTCTGAGTAGAAAACTTACAATCCACTAAAGATGACATTGATGATCGTCGTAAATGCTTTGCCCCCATTTGTGTCATGATGTCTTACAAGTATGCCGGCATACCAGAGAAGCAATGCCCAAGCAGAAAACAACAGTCCATATGTAAAGCCTACACCTATTCCCTTAGCAACCCCACTTTTCTTACCAAGTTTGAGTGCCTTGTTAAGTGCCTCGGAGTATGTTTCAATGGCTTTGTCCTCTCCCACAAATGAGTATACAGTACGAATCTGCGAAATAACCTAGAGGACCATGTACAAGGTGAGAGCGAAATAAAAGCAGAACAAGATGCACAAAGCAGTTTTGCGTACGTACCTCTTCAGCAACTTTTCCGGCTTCAGCATAAGCAGCTTCACCTTTTTCTGATAAGGTGGACATGATTATGGTATACGCTCCCCCTGCAATAGCTATTAGCGGAACCACAGCTACAGTAAGAAGTGTAAGCTGCCATACAGATGTAAATCCAATGGCAAATCCTACAATGAACTGAGAAAGGTAACGCAAAGTGTGGCCTGTCTGCATTAAGATCATGCAAGATGTAAGTGCTCCTTTTGAAGCATCTCATGATGGTTGTTGATCGAGTATGGAATAAAAATCTGTATATAACATTGTTACCTTGTCACCTATTGCATCTTGGACTAATATTGCATCACTTGAAATGTGGAAAATGATGTTAGTGTCTCTGGCTTCAGTGTCGAAATAATTTATATCCTTCCTTAGAACTGATTGAAGATACTTCAATCGCAAACGAGCTGTCTGCCTCTCACCGGTTCGCGTCCAAGATGCAACACCTGAAGATCAAATTGTCAACAACAGTAACGCAGCAAAACACAAGACTTGTGCCTTTTGAAATTGGAAGTATAATCTATACCTATCCATGCTGATATCAAAAGAACAATGCCAAGATAGAACAAGTTCAAAGCATACTGCAAATGAATCAAAGGACGTGTCAGATGCATCATGCAGACGACTGACAACCAGTAATCAACTGCATGATGGGGGTTAATTCGTTTACAATCAACAACGCATAGCAGAACACCGTTAAAACTCGATCATTTTCGTTAGCAGTGCATGAATTGTTTCATTAAATTTACCTCAGAAATCCGGGTAGACATTTTCTCAGGATCGTAAGCCATGTGCCCCAAAGTATCAATCATCCTACCAAACAAAACAAAGAATACAGGAAGTACAGCACCATGGATACAAGCTCCGAAACTTCCGAAAAGCATCAAGACATAGTCCATTTTATCAGCAGCAGCAAAGAGGCCAAAGAATGAAACACCGCGCCGTTTCTGCTTGTTTGAATTCACTGCAGTTTGGTCCATTTCTGGATGTGGGTTGTTGTCCGACACCCTATTGGATTTGGAGGCTGCAAGCTCCACTTCCTCCATTGTATACCAATTAGCTAGCTGAAGTACGTTGTTGCTCAGAGAGGAAAAGAGATCAAAACTGGAAATATGAGAGAAAACACGCATGTCCGTACGTTATGGTTCTCATGAATAAAGTTATGGAAGGAGTGCAGCCCATTCCCGCCAATAAATATGCAAATCTACGTGCTAGTGGTTGATCAACTAGTTAGACGTTTACGGTGGATTCATACTAAAAGTAGCTCAAAAATAGATAGACTTGATTAGTTGGGTCCTGTGCCCATCATCTGCAACCCAAATTATCCAAATGGCAGGACGGCACTATTGATTTGCAACTGTGCCAATGGTGATCGATCTGGTACGTACTTTACTTGGATAAATGGATAATACCATTTCTGTGTTCATATATACTATCTAGTCTTCTATAGTTCTCTGCTGCCTCTAGAGGAATTTTTTGAATCAGTAGTCAAAATATATTACTCAGTAAACAGATAAAATACCCGTGAGGGCCGACAAAAAGAATTGACACAACTTATTAGTTTCATCAAATGTTTAAATATATACATTGTCTTTGTCGCATTTACAATCATATTACTGTAACTTCATTGGCGATGAATCATTGTATTGAATCATTCTTATTACCCGAACAAGTTCAAACTGTCTAGTAATGAATCATTGTATATTGCGAGGAAATTGAAGTAGTGCAAGCTGCAAGAATTCTTGTATCGATCTATTGATGAATACAATACAAAATGTAAATAAACTATAAGAGTTCTTTCTTGTTCTCAGTTTTGTTTTGTGAGAAAGATTTTGGTCTAGTCCCTCTATCTTTATTGTATTGGTTTTTTTTTTTCTCATTCGATAAATTTTCGAGTTAGGGTAAATTTCCCTAACTCGCTTACCAAAACAAAAATGATTTGGGACCTCAATGAGACATTGGATTTGTGGTCTCAATCCTATATGGCATGCAATGTCATCAATACACATCACTAATTAGAAAAACCATATCAAATCATTCTTAAGTAACACTACAAGGAAAAAAAACCTTAGGCGACGAATTTTTTCAATTTTCATCGACTAAGAAGTCTTAGGCGACAAAACAATATTCGTCCTCTAAGAAGAAAGTTTCGTCGCCTAAGTATATTCTTAGACGACGAAAAATCATTTTCGTCGTCTTAGAGAAGACCCTGCCGACGAAATTTTCTTTCGTCGTCTATATATTTTCTTAGGCACGAAACATTTTTTCGTTGTCTAAGTTCTTTACTTAGGAGACGAAAATTAAGGATTTCGTCGCCTAAGTTTCCACTTAGGAGACGAAAAAATTTATTCGTCGCCTAAGACAGAAACGCCAACGCCAATTTGTCGTTAGGGTTCTTAACTAAGACGACGAAAATAAAGTTTCGTCGCGTTAGTAAACAACTTAGGAGACGAAATTATCGAATTTCGTCGCCTAAGTGAAACTCTTAGGCGAGGAAAGTCTATGTTTCGTCGCCTAAGTAAATCCATACTATATTTACTAGACTGGTTTTCCAGATCGGGAAGAAGAGGAAAAAATCTGAAAATTTTCCCAAAAAAATTTCCACCGATTTTCATTTTTGGATATGAAAAGCTTCTAATCGGGTCTTCCTAAGCCTTGTCCACTACTACCCATCGATTTTTAACTTGGTATGATCTTTTTCTTCATCTTTTTCAACAAAAATTTCAATTTTTTCCATCGAAATATTTCAATTTAATTCGTTGTGTGTATATATATATTGTGAGGTGATAGTATTCCTTTTGTTGATCCATATATACATACTCAATTAATTATTGGTTTTTGTGAAATTTTTGAATTAATTATATATATTAATTTATTTTTTTAAAGGCCTTAATTAATTTAATTAATAGATGTTATTATTTTAATAAAATCATTGTTATATGATTTATATATAATTAGTGGTGAATGAAAGAATAAATCATTCTTTTATTCACTGATGTACATGCATTTATATCCTTAGAAATCTCGTTCGAGAATCAGCATATGATTCTTGAATTGTCCCATTTTTGGACAGTTTGGGGGCATATGATTTTGTTTCACAGTTTGTATAGGTCTTGTATATTCGTTTGCGGTCATGGGTATATATTTCGACGGGGTCTCCCAACACTGTTCTTCGACTGCATACTAGGTATCTAGATATTCGTGCACTTGAGGAACTGTGGGGAGATGCTGCCGAAATTTTCCCACGACTGAAAACGAATACACAAGACATATACAAACTGTGAAACAAAGTCTTGTGCTCCTGAATGAGATTAGAACCCTAACCGGAGGCATAAGGTCGAGAAGAAACATGCATATAAATTGTTTATTTATTTATTTGTGATTATTTATTGTTTCTCTTATATATATATATGATAGGTGATCGATAGATAGAGACAAGAGTTGGATGCAGTGCCCAAGGGGGAGCGTTGAATACCAACAAGGAGTACAAAGTTTTATAAATTTTGTACGTGAACATGGTGGAGGAAATAAAACACACAGGTGTCCCTTCTTAAGTTGTATGAATACTAAGTGCAAGACGATAGTCAGAATCTACGATCACTTGTGTAATAGAGATATTATGCAGAATTATACAACATGGAGTAACACGGTGAAGCAGCAGATTATGAACCTACGGTTGCCGAAATCCAAGCGGGATACCATGACCGGACATCTGGTGGTGCTTTCGAGCCTTATGAAGACCCGACTATGAACATTCTACATGACACTTTTCCTACATTTGCTCCAGTACGCGAGGAAGAGGAATTCCAAGAGGCAGTATTTGAGGATGACACAATTCCTCTTGTTGACAGTGGTGATTATGATAAGTATACCAGACTCCTTGCTCAAGTGCAGATCCCATTATTCGAGGGTAGTCCTAACACTGTTTTAGGAACTATCATCTCACTGATGGAGTTGAAAGTCAAGAATAGGTGGACAAATGACTCTTTTGATAGTCTGCTAAAGCATTTGAAGAAAACACTTCATGTTCCTAACTATCAACCTGATTGTGATTACAAGGTACACAAGATATTGGGCGATCTCGATCTCAGTTATAACAAAATCCACGCCTGCAAGAATAACTGTGTTTTGTTTTACAAAGATAAAGCCAAGCTTGATGAATGTCTCATATGCCACGCGTCGAGGTGGGAGCAAGGCACAATTAAGGAAAACAGTGTTCATGTGAAGGTGCTTCGTCATTTCCCTTTAATTCCTAGATTGAAGCGTCTTTACATGTCTTTACACACAGCAAAAGAAATGAGATGGCATGGAGAGAGAAGGACAGATGATGATACTCTCAGACACCCTGCAGATGGCGAGGCCTGGAAGTCATTTGACAGATCATTCCCTGATTTTGCAAGAGATGTTCGAAATGTAAGACTTGGGCTTGCCTCAGATGGATTTAATCCCCATGGAAATATGAGTTTGAGTCATAGTACGTGGCCTGTTATTCTTGTGCCGTACAACCTGCCTCCTTGGATGTGTATGAAGAAAGAATTTAGTATGATGTCTTTGTTAATTCTCAGTCCAAAGTCTCCAGGAAAGTGTCTGGATGTGTCTCTGCAACCTTTGATCGACGAGCTGTTAGATTTATGGGAAAATGGAGCTCTTAATTTTGACAGGCACAGTGGAAGATCATTTGTGATGAGAGCAATTGCGATGTTTACCATAAGTGATTTTCCTGGTTACGGGATGTTGTCGTCTCAGGCCACTAAAGGATACAAAACTTGTCATGTTTGCTTGAACGAAGTCAATTCTGTTTAGTGCGCTGGGAAGGTGTGTTACTTGGGTCACCGTAGATGGCTTCCAGTTAACCACTCGTGGCGATTTGACGAGCTAGAATTTGACGGAAAAATAGAGCTTCGTTCTAAACCCCGTCCCTGGAGTGGTGATGAAATTTTAGAGAAGTTGAACTCTTTTGATTTCGGCGTGTTGAGCGGTGATTTATCTATACCAGTTCCGGAACGCCCTGACGAGTACAAGTGTTTTACACACAAGAGTAGATTCTATGATTTGCCTTACTGGTCGAAATCCATTCTTAGGCACACCCTAGATGTCATGCACATAGAAAAGGGAGTAAGTGACAGCCTTGTGGGAAAAATTCTTGATATTAAGGGAAATAGTAAGGACACTCTGAAAGCACGTCAATATCTGGAGGAAAAGAAAATATGAAAACACTTGTGGCCAGTGAAGACGGCGTCAGGGATGATCATACCTGTTGCACCTTACACAGTTAAACCGGCTTTCAAGAAGCAAGTTTTCATATGGTTTAAAGGAGTAAAGTATCCTCATGGGTATGCGGGAAATATATCTCGGTGCATTAACTTGGGGCTGAATACGTTTAACGGATTGAAGAGTCATGACTGTCATGTTTTGCTTCAACGTCTTATTCCAGTGGTTATCCGAACCTATTTGCATCAAGATGTGGTGGAACCTATAATAGCGTTGTGTAAGTTCTTTCAGAAGTTATGCGCTAAAGAGCTGAAGAAGTCAGATGTTCTCATTCTCAAAGAAAACATCATCTATATTTTGTGCAAATTGGAAAGGATTTTCGGCCCTGCTTTCTTTGACAGTATGATTCATCTGATGATCCATCTTCCAGATCAAATACTACTTACTGGTCCAGTTCAGACCACCTGGATGTATCCCCAAGAAAGGTACTATTTATTATTTGTATTTCCCCATTCATTGCTATATTGTCTTATATAGTTATTAGTGAAATATATATATATATATATATATATATATATATTTCACTAATAACTGTGTCATTTCAGGCAACTGTTTCAATACAAACGGTTATGTAAAAGCAAGAGTCACCCTGAAGGATCGATAGCGGAGTCGTACGTTGCACATGAATGTGTAACATACTGCAACTTATATCTCCGTAACAGTGACGAAGCAGAATCTTCTACAGCAACCTCTACAGTACCAGAGTTCAATCTTAAAGTCGTTTATAGTGTTGTACGTCCGTTTGATAATTTACCAAGTTCAGAAAGATTGACAGATGCTGAGCTAATTGAAGCTCATTGGTGCGTACTACAACACTGTGATGAAGCACAATATTTCATGCGGGAGCATTTGAAGCTCATTGAAGGAAACCATAGAGACCTACAGCCGAAAGAGACGCACAAAAAAACATTTCCTGATCACTTTCGCAAATGGGTACGTCATAATATTTTTTTGGTTAGAATATCTCTATTTCAAAATTAGTATTCTGCGTTTAATGTTTAATTTAAATAATTGATCACAACTTGGCAGGTGGAAAATCTTCAAAAACAGAAGAGTGATTGGTATTCGCCAGAATTGCACCATTTGGCTAGAACGCTGATTTCCCACAGTGTGTGAGCGATGTGTTTTGTCAACGGCTTCAAGTTTGTGACACTTCAACGAGATGTAAACCGCAAAACGCAAAATTACGGGGTCATGGTAGATGGTGACGACTCGACCTACTACGGAGTGCTACTCGCCGTTGTCGAACTAGTATATGGAAATATGAGCGTTGTCTTGTTCAAGTGTAGATGGTTCAATACTGATCCAAGTGTTCCTAGGAATATAAAGATGGATTACGGCATGTTATCAGTGAACACAGACACAAGCTGGTATGAAAATGAGCCTTTCATTCTTGCCAGCATGGCAAAACAAGTGTTTTATCTTGATGATCCTAAGGCCGGTGGATTTTGAAAAGTGGTTAACCCGATGTCACATAGAAATATATAGAGTGCGTCTACAATTAAAAGGGCCGTAGAAAATGGTGATGAAGATGACGACGACACTGATGAACCATATCAAGAGCATTCGCCTTCTCAAATCCATAATGTAGACGCTATTCACGACAACAACCGCTTACATTTCGTCACTTCTGATGAATTCATTGCAGTCCCAAATGCATCTACATCTCAAAACAGAGTCAATGACGACTTCATTAATGACGAGGATGATGAGGAATCAGACGATGATGAGGATTCAAATGATGACTTCACTGATAAAGATAAATATATATATATATTTGGCGGCCAAATTTTCCGCCCAAAAATTTGGCCAAAATTCGTAATCACTTAGGCGACGAATGATAATTTCGTCGTCGTAAAGCACTTAGGAGACGAAACGTTTGATTTCGTCGCCTTAGTTCTTATCTTAGACGACGATATATTGTTTCGTCTCCTAAGTTCTTAGCTTAGACGACGAAAAAAAAAATTTCATCGCCTGGTACTTCACTTAGGAGACGAATGTATTTCTTTCGTCGCCTAAGTAAGACAGATTAAAATCCCAAATCGATCGATTCAGTCGATCAATTCATTCGTTCTGCTCTCAAAATCCCTAATTCTTTTAAAACCGAAAATCTCCCCATCTCCCACCGCCACCTCACCGCCGTGTCCTCCGCCTCGTGCCCCCCGCCCCAACGCAAGGCAATTAGACGGCGGTCACCTTCCTCCCCCCCCAGCGCCCGCTGTGTCCTTCGCCTCGTGGCCGCCGTCTCCTTCCGCGCGACTTGTCCCTCTCCCTCTCCCTCTCTCTCTCTCTTTCTCTCTCTGGCAGAATATCTCTCTCTCTCTCTCTCAAGCAAGCTATTTTCAGTTTTTTACTTCTTCTATTGATAGATTTTCAGTTATTTGATAGGAATCAAGTGAGGTATAGGATTGCATAAAGTGGTCAAAAATACAGTTGGCTCAACTATTGATACGAATTGATTGAAAATATAGTGTCTTGGTTTGCTGTTGAAGAAGATGTCCGTGAAGTATTAAATATGGGTTCTGTCTTTGATACTTCACATACCTCTGTCTGGCACACACACACACAAAGATGGATTTTGATTATCATATGACCTGAAAATAGCCTGAGGTTGCATAAAAATGAGGCCGAAATTGCTACGGTCAGTCCCTGTTTATCATGAGCTATGGCTGCCATAAAGCCAATATTGTGTGTGTTTGCTTACTTGGTTTCTAGTTGCTAGTGTTATACATACTGGACAGTGGGACTGTGAGTTAGGCCTCATCATTTGGCCCTTTGGCCCTGGCCCGCCCTAAAGCCCGCCCTACCCTATAGGGCCGAAGCCCGGCCCGGCCCTCCATTAGGGCGGGTCGGCCCTAGCCTTTTTTGAGTAGGGTAGGGTGAGGGTCAAGCAAATTAAACCCGGCCCTACCTTACGGCCCGGCCCTAGCCTTTTTTGAGTAGGGTAGGGTGAGGGTCAAGCAAATTAAACCCGGCCCTACCTTACGGCCCGGCCCTATTGAGCCCTTTAGGGCCAAGCCCTACCCGGCCCTAAAAGTCCGGCCCGGCCCTAAAAGTCCGGCCCGGCCCTACCCTAAAATTTTAACTATTTTATATTACATAATACATACAAATGTCTTCACTAAGCGATTTGGGGCTCTAAGTTTGTTGGATTTAAGTGATTTTTTTACCATCACCATATTTCATTATAACGATCAAATGCTATTTCATAGTGTTTTTCAAAATTTGAATTCTTTTATATAGTTGCTTCAAAAAGTTGTATAGTTGAGTATAATCTATTAATCAATTTATACCGCATTAGTAAGCATGTTGTCATTATAATGTCTAAATTCACAAAATGAAAATGTTGACCGTCTGATATAATCTTTATAGTCAAATATGAGTAGAGTATGAAAATCAACTCGTTTCGTGAACGTTCGATGCTCGATCGAAACGGTCAACCATATTTTCATAAAACTTATCACACGAAAACGCTATTACGTACCTTTAGATGACCTTGTTTCGTCGACTCTTCCAAACATTAAACTCTCAAATAGATGAGACCTAATCATCCATGTAAAAATTTGGGAACGTTTACCTCTCGATATTATGGTTCCCCATAGAGAGAGATAAGTTTAAATAAGGTTGACCGCATCGATCGAGGCTCTAACTTTGTCGGATGTAAGTGATTTTTTTACCATCACCGTATTTCATCATAAAGATCAAATGTTATCTCATAGCGTTTTTCAAAACTTGACTTCTTTTATATAGTTGTTTCAAAAAGTTGTACACTTGAGTATAATCTACCAATCACCATACAAAAGTTGGCTCTAATTTTGTCGGATTTAAGTGATTTTTTTACCATCACCATATTTCATCATAACGATCAAATGCTATTTCATAGCGTTTTTCAAAATTTGACTTCTTTTATATAGTTGTTTCAAAAAGTTGTATACTTGAGTATAAATAATTAATCAACTTATACCGCATTAGTAAGCATGTTGTCATTATAATGTCTAAATTCACAAAATGAAAATTTTGACCGTCTGATATGATCGTTATAGTCAAATATGAGTAGAGTATAAAAATCAACTCGTTTCGTGAATGTTCGATGCTCGATCAAAACGGTCAACCATATTTTCATAAAACTTATCATTCGAAAACGCTATTACGTACCTATAGATGACCTTATTTCGTCGACTATTTCAAACATTAAACTCTCAAATAGATGAAACGTAATCATCCATGTAAAAATGTAGGAACGTTTACCTCCCGATACTATGGCTCTCCATAGAGAGATATAAGCTTAAATAAGGTTGACCGCATCGATCGGGGCTCTAACTTTGTCGGATGTAAGTGATTTTTTTACCATCACCGTATTTCATCATAAAGATCAAATGTTATTTCATAGCGTTTTTCAACATTTGACTTCTTGTATATAGTTGTTTTAAAAAGTTGTACACTTGAGTATAATCTACCAATCAAGTTATACCGCATTAGTAAGCATGTTGTCATTATAATGTCTAAATTCAAAAAATAAAATTTTTGACCGTCTGATATGATCGTTATAGTCAAATATGAGTAGAATATAAAAATCAACTCGTTTCGTAAACGTTCGATGCTCGATCGAAACGGTCAACCATATTTTCATAAAACTTATCACACGAAAACGCTATTATGTACCTTTAGATGAACTTGTTTCGTCGACTCTTCCAAACATTAAACTCTCAAATAGATGAGACGTAATCATCCATGTAAAAATTTGGGAACGTTTACTCCCGATACTATGACTTCACATAGAGAGAGATAAGTTTAAATAAGGTTGACCGCATCGATCGGGGCTATAATTTTGTCGGATTTAAGTGATTTTTTTACCATCACCGTATTTCATCATAAAGATAAAATTCTATTTCATAGCGTTTTTCAAAATTTGACTTCTTTTATAAAATTTGACTTCTATTTCATATCCGGCCCTAAAAGCCCAACCCGGCCCGGCCCTGTTAGCCCTAATAGAATGGGCCTTAAGGGCGGGTAAGGGTTTACATATCAAAGCCCTAGCCCGGCCCGGCCCGGCCCTAAGCTATGTTGACTTAGTCAAAGCCCGGCCCGACCCTACCCTAAGCCCTAAATTTTAGGGTAGGGCTTGGCCCGGCCCGGCCCATGATGAGGCCTACTGTGAGTTAAGATTATAGATGTTGGATTATATTTTTTTGAGTTGATTTGTATTGGAACTTGTCCTGTATATGGCTCTAGTGATAGGTTAATTTTGTTTAAGGCTGGTTCAATTTTGAAACTTGCTTGTTGTACTCTAGTTGATGCATAGGATTTTGAAACTTACTGATTAGAGATTGAGAAATTTACTGTTTACACTATGCAAATAAGTTTACCCGTTGAATTTCCAAATTTTGGAACTTGAGTTTGTTCCCTTTCCAGAGCTGAGAGAATAGAAAACCCCCCTTCTAAAACTGTAGGAAATCTAGTCACCCAACTCTACCCACTTTTCTTTTCATTTAGGAATTTAATTTATGAAAACAATTGCCAGTTGGTAATATACAATGTACATGCAACATCTGTTCTATGTGCCACTTTCCTGCTATGAAATTTTGGTGTGTTATGTTGGGATTCCGAACCATGCATAGAGTTTCTTTCTGGCCAGAAATTGTCTTCGTTGTTTTCTTTTCTGGTAATGCATGACCAATTGGGGCATTTCCAGGTTATATGTGTCTGCATTGTCTTTATCTTTTCTTTGTGAAAATGTTTTCACCAGATTGTGCTTCTAAAACTTTGATGCATAGGCTTTAACAGTTTAACATGTGATCTCACATGGTTTTGGCTTATGGTTGTAGAATTGTAGTCAGCATACATAATTGATTCATAAAGATTGAGACTTGAGAATAGACCACCCCATGTCACCTGTCTTTCTAGAGCCCTCACATTTTGTAATTATATATGAATCCAATCTTTAGTCCAAACTTTTATGTCTCACATATTGTTTTCTACTAGCAATGACATATCAATCTTTCAATAGAACAAAAAAATTAACATGTGCTTATATCATTGCTGGTAGCTACCATGTGTCCCTTGTGCTTGCTAATGATTCATGAATAGGTTATACGTATTGGGGAGCCATATTCAACATCAACTTAATAACATGCAGAATGAGAGTGTTTGTGATATAATTTGTGTTTCTTGACAGGAAAAATATGTCGCCGACTCATGGGAAGATGAAGAAGAGGCAGGAGGCATTTGACCGTTTTTTCAGGTCAAATGCCTCAGAAGGGAGTTCGTCGCAACCAACTACGGTTGCGTCTGCAAGCGGATCAGCACCTCCCCCCCACCCCCGTTGCCGGTGGCAGATACTTCAGCCACTCCATCGTCTCAGGCCACACCTGAAACCGAAAACGAACCTACACAAGAGATCAGTTGTCGGCGCACATCTCGTCCTCGGCCTGAAGGAGGTAAAGATTAATCCAGCACTTTTAATTAAGTTATTTAGTTATAAATGTGTTATTACTCCCTAATAAAACTGTTATGATTTTTGCAGCACCTCCTCCCAAACGCAAACGGGGGTTGGTCAAAGGTTTAAAGGCCTATCAGTACTGGGTGCAGCACGGAGAGAAGGTGAAGATCGTCATGGATGATCAGTTCTTGCACGGACCAAAGACCAGTACACAGAACAGCTGGCTGACTCATGATATCGGCCATATCATTCGGGACAGCATTCTCATGACTGCTGCCGGTTGGTGGGACCTGGAGGAGGATGATCATAACAAGCTTTCTAATGAACTCGACGTAAGGAGAAAACAACTACAATTTATAATATTTTATTTTTCTATACCTAAGTCAGTTTCCATATTAAATCCTTCTTCTTTTTTGTAACAGCTTGTTTATGACATCCCTTGGGATGATCAGGAGATGGTAAAGTGGGTTCACAAGCATGACGCCAAGACCTACACAGCCTTCAAGAGCAAGCTCAACAAGCTTAGGATTAACAACCCTGGCGAAGTACCAAAAGAGTTCAAAAGTAGGAAAGAGGATTGGGCGTGGCTGCTTCAACACTTCCAGATCGATGGGTTCCAGGTATACAATTTCTAATATTAGTATGCGCTTTCAAATGTAAACATTCTTGATTTTTGTTTTGTTTGAATGCTTATTTGTCCCAAATGTAATTAAACTTCTACAGAGACGATCGGCCGCCAACACAATCAACCGGGGGAAGAAGACATTGCACCATCGATTCAAAGCCTTTCATCTATACGGCGCTCGAGTAGAAGGAAAAGGGTGAACCAATGGCGTTGGTGAAAAATTATAAGATGGTGTACCCTCCTGAGCACCCAAAAGCGGCCGAAAATATAGTAAGTTTCCTATTATGTTTAAATTCATCATCTGACACTGTTCTTATGTAATTAAAGATGTTAATGCACTTCATTTTCAAATGCAGCAAAAGATCAGAGCTGAGGTCGATAAGGTGATGAGTAATGTGAGGATGGAGCACCCAGACGTTCCGAAAGATCAGATCATTCACTATTTCGACGAGCCGGTTCAGGCCAGAGTGCTTGTAAACGCACTAGGAGCGCGAAACAGCAGTGAGATTCGGGGGCTAGGAGGAGTCACCTTCGGTGTCAGCTCCTCCCAATCATCTACAGGGGAAAGTTCCACTACACGCTGTCGGTCGTCAAATGCGGAGCGTATCAGACGGGCGGAGGAGGAGGCAGCGGAGGTTAGAGAGCGCATCGCACATGCAGAGGAGGAGGCACGACTGGCCAAAGAGGACGCCCGACAAGCCCATGAACGAATCACCATACTTGAGGAGGAGACACGACTGGCCAAAGAGAAGGTGTAAGAAGGTCAAGACCGTCTTAGTCGGTTGGAGCAACAGTTCAACACGTTTGCCAGTCTTCAGTCGACCCAAAAGTAGCTAGCTAGCAGGCTCCTCCCCCTTCCATATATTCTTTTGTTGTTCGATTAATTTCTTTTATCCCTAGCTTTTTAGTTTGTATGAACAAATTTATTGATATTAAGTATTTAATTTGTATGAATAGTTTTTTTAATATATTAATTAAAATTTCGTCTCAATTTTCCAATTAATTTTTTTGTAAAATTAAACTACTTAGGCGATGAAGAAATTAAAAATCGTCGCCTAAGTGACCCACTAAGCCGACGAACTAATTTTATTTCGTCGTCTAAGTATTTTAATTAAAAGGAATAAATATTAAACCCTGAACAACTAAGGCGACGAAAAAAATAATTTTCCTCTCCTAAGTAAGTGACTTAGTCGACGATAAAGTTTTTTCGTCGTTTAAGAGTCTTACTTAGGCAACGAAATATTATATCTTCGTCGTCTAAGTGAAATATATTTATTCGTCGACTAAGTAAGTCACTTAAACGACGAAATAGATTTATTCGTCGACTAAGTAACTTACTTAGGCGACGAGATATAATTATTTTGTCATCTAAGTGACTTACATAGTCGACGAAACCGATGTTTCATCGCCTAAGTGAGTCACAAGCCGACGAAAAATTTCGTTCTCTAAGAAATTTTTTCGTCACTAGTTTACTTAGAAGGCGAATATGGTTCGTCGTCTCTAAGGTGAAGAAATTTACAAATTTTCGTCGTCTACTTACTTAGACGACCACTTTTAGACGACAAAACCATGAATTTTTCGTCACCTAAGTACTTTGGCGACGAAAATCCATCTTAGGTGACGAAATTTTTTCGTCGCCTAAGATTTCTGGTGTTATAGTGTAAATAGACAATCATATCCCTCTCGATCCAACGGTTCTCCATCATTTTATATTTTTCAATAAAAAAAAAAATTCATATTTTTTTTTTCTCTTTTATTTTTTTATCGCAATAATACTTATATTTAAACTGTAAAATATAATTTGAATATTGAATATTTTTGAAAGTATACTTTTTTTTTATGTAAACTGAAAGTATATTTGAATATATATATATATATATATATATATATATATATACACAGTTCCTATCCAAAGCGAACATTCGCTTTAAACTTACGTACCGTGCGAAGTTCAGTTTTTTGCACACTTTTCGGTCATATTTTTTACATCTCCACCATTCAAAAATTAGAACCTAATGTGTAGATCATCTCTGCAAAATGTCATCCAACTTGATAATCATTTGGCCTTTCGTTATGGTGATTTAGACGAACAGTTCAGGTTGAACAAATTCAGTTTGTTCATTGATTTAATATAATTTTGATACCTTAACAATCACCAAATTGAATGAAATTTGGCAGAGATGATCTACACATATGATTCTAACATATGAACGGTGTAGATGCTAAAATATAACCGAAAAGTATGCTAAAAACTGAACTTCGCACGGTAAGTTCAAAGCGAAGGTTCGCTCTTGATAGGAACTATATATATATATATATATATATATATATATATACATGCCCCTTCCACTAAGGGATCCCTTATTTTGTCAATTTTAAGGGATTATATGGAAATTTTCATTCAATTTGATAATCATTAGAGCATTCAAAATTGAAATTTACAAATAAAAATATAAACAATTCAGCTTTGACATATTTCATACGTCTAGTGATTTCTTCTAGTTAGATGTCTTAACGATCACCATTTTCGCTAAAAATTTACAACAGCTACGGGGTGTGTATTCAACAGCTGCGGGGAAGAAGTTATTTGATGCAGGGAAAAAAGGAAAAATAGGTGGGGCAAAAACGAGAAGAAGAAGAAGAAGGGTGAAGTTTGGGCTAAAGAAGGGTTTTTTGGGCTTAAAAGAAAGAAAATGAAGTTGGGCTTCTCTATGGGTTTTGTGCTTTTTGGGCTTTGGGTTTTAAAGAGGAAGGAAGGTTGGCCCAATCTCATATTCTCATGCATGTTCATCATTTCATTCATCGATCTAACTCGTTAGGTTTGGATTTCGGGTCCAAGACCGAAATCACCGACGATATTAAATCAACGAATGAGCATGTGCGTTTCCGTAACCTTCCACACCACACCCAAAACTGCAAGCCCCAAGAATGCTTGGATGTGGCTTGGGTCCACATCTAGAGATTGTTTGCTTGGCGTATTTATAATCGAGTAATGAACATAAAATCTTTGTAAAACTATAGGATTTTACATAATTACGCGAATATGCATGGTGTTTGTCGTGTGACAGCATAGTAACCAATTGCATGATTTTTCGTGTATCAACAAGTATATACATCATATATAGCTAACGCATTAAAGTAAGAACCTCCCGAGAAGATATGGTATATACATCATATATAGCTAACGCATTAATGTATTGATGGAGACGAAATTAAGAAATTAATTGTCTTAAAAGTCAAAAATTAAATATAAAAGTCAAGAATTAAAAGTCAAAAATTATAACTTCCTCATTGATAAACCAAAATGGAATTTTTTTTTTTAGTAAATATCGTACATGCATATAACCCTTAAATAAATTTAATATAGTTCATGTAATGTAACTAATTCATCTCAATAAATTTTTTTTTTATTGAAAAATATATAATGATGGAGAACCATTGGATCGAGATGGATATGATTGTCTATTTACTTAAGAATGATTTGGCATGACTTTTTTTAATGGCATAATAGCCAAAATGCACCCTGAACTTGGCTTAAATTGTCAATTTACACCCCGAACTTGTAATTGCGAAATTTTGCCTTCTCAACTTGTCAAAAATTGCCGATTTGCACCCTCCGTCAAATTTAACGGTTTCCATCCAATTAAGAGTCACATGCCTTGCACATGAGGGGTATTTTCGTTATTTTATATTTATTTCATTTTATTAATAAACATACACAAGAAATTTATTTTTGTACAATATTTTCTACAATTATATCATTGTATTTGTGACCTAAAGATTACTTTTATTGAGATATTTGAGTTATTTAGTCTTAGACAAATTATATCATGTTTCTTATTAATTAAAATAGTGGTTCGACAATTCAAATTTAGTTATCCACATAATTTTTCCTATTGACAAATTATATCACGTAAAATATACGTTATTTTGAAATAAAAAAATTAAAAAAAATATTATGAGTAAGTACACATAATTTTACAAAAAATAAATTCCTTTTGTAATTTATTTAAAAAACGAAATAAATATAAAATAACGAAAATACCCCTCATGTGCTAGGCATGTGACTCTTAATTGGATGGAAACCGTTAGATTTGACGGAGGGGTGCAAATCGGCAGTTTTCTACAAGTTGAGGAGGTAAAATTTCGCAATTACAAGTTCAGGGTGCAAATTAACAATTTGAGCCAAGTTCATGGTGCATTTTGGCTATTTAATTGATGATGTGTCATGACATGTCACATAGGATTGAGGTCACAAATCTAAGGCTTTATTGAGGAGAAAGTCTTACATGGGGCACACACACTAGGTGGACTGTGGGACCGTCCAATTAATATATGACATGTGCCCAATTATATCTAGGTCAGCAACTTATCTTCCTCCCCTTCTTCTCCCATGGTTCCATGCGACGCTAGCAAGTCGAATTGAACAAATTGATCAACTGATTCAACTCAAAGAAGTGTAATCAACCAAGTCTGGAAGAACATTGAAGGATCCTGGAAACAAACCCATGCCAGGAACACTGGAATTGCCGCCATCACTAGTAGATTCCGGCGAAGTTCGACGTACCCCAAACATCAATTCATAAAACCCAACCAAAATAAAAAATTAAATACAGTTGTACGAAGAGCTTGAAGAGAGGATGAATTTCCATATCACATACATCTCCGATTGTCACCGGAAATTATAGGAACGTCGTCGGAAACTCTGAGTTCCCGGCTTCAATTTTACTCCCTCAATCATTGATTGAACAAACGGTGGCCATAGGAGCGATGGCGACGTCCATAAGAAGAGTAGGAGATCGGTCTGACGAAGTTACGTGGCTGGATGAGCAAAATCTTGTCTCATGCCCTTGCCGGCGTCGCATGGAACCATCGGAGAAGAAGGAGAGGAAGAGAGGTTGCCGACCTTGACAAAATAGGGCACGCGTCAGATTTTAATTGGACGGTCCCATAATGTGTGCGCCCTATGTAAGAATTTCTCCTCATTGAGGCCCTATCGGTGCCCAAAAAAACTACAAGATTTATAGAAAAAGTATTAGAATTGAATCTTGGGAGCTTCTATTCATACCTCCAAAATCGGTATCTAAATCTTCCCACTTAATAGACTTCTTGTTTACTTTTAAAGATCATTTATTTGGTATTTACACCTCCTCCTTTTACCCACAATACCCCTCGTTCAATAAATTCAAATAATTCAATCCTCCAAAATGACATTAATACATCTTTATTTATTTCCTAAAATATATGGTACATGATATTTTTAATCAAAACATAATAACTACCAAAGAAAGAAAATATATTATTCTAATGTTACTTCATATTGTAAACTCTTGCGACCATACTTCCTAAAGTGATGATAAATCAATCAACTCCAGAACTTGTTCACCTTCTTCACATTTGGTCATCAACATATCTTTATATATATATATATATATATATATATATATATATATATATATATATATATCTTTATACATTTGGTCATCAACATATCTTTATATATATATATATCTTTATATATATATATGGTACAAAGCATACCCCTCTATGGAACAATCTTAGTAATATCCAAAACGTACTTTTAACCGGATTAGAGAAGATGAACTCATAAATCCATCTTAATTGATAACTCAATTACCTCTTAAGATCTGATTCTTCTAAACAATTTCCTTGATTAGGTTTTTAGAATGAAGGAAATTAGATTTCCTTAATTAGTTTTTTAGAATTTTCAGTGGGAATTTCCATATCTAGTTGAAATCACAACAAAATCAATATATTCTTGTTTTGTTGTATATTTTAGGGTTTATAAATATTACGTACTTTTTAGTAATTTGGCATTAGTTAGCAAAGTCAATTATAACATATAAAAAAAAAAATGTCTAAGTACCAATTTTAGAGGTATGAATAGAAGTTCCTTTGAAACTTTCATTAATGCATTTTACTTAAAGTCATAAATACTTGGTATAAAAGAGAAAAATCCTCGGACATTCTCCTTGGCCTAAATACATGCTGCATTTTCCTTGTGCACCCCTATCAAAAACCCAGGTGGTGATCACAAATATGCAAAGCATGGGAGGGATTCAAATTTAATCATCAGATACCCTCTTCCCTGATGCCTTTATTTACATAAGCAAACCAACATGGCCACCAATGCCTTATACTTGTATTGAGAACGATTCACAGCCGTTCACCTGAGACGCAGAAGACGGCAGAGATTGTCCGTTGCTCCGGTATCAACTCCCACAGGTTCTGCCTTGCATCCCCTCGCCGGTTTCAGAGAGAACCTCGGAAGAGGCAAGCTACTCGGAGGTGGTGCCAGAGTGAAAATGGAACTTGAAAAATTGTCCATGTCTTTTCCAACTCCAACACTACCAGTAAGAGTAGTCTTCCCCGATGAAGATGACAACACCTTAGTGACATCTTTAGGCAGATCATTTGGATCAGGTCCCAAACGGGTGGTGGAAGCAATGATGAAGCAATCAGCAGGCATGGAATTCATGTCTTCCTTCTTGGTTTGTTTGGACTTTGCCTTCTTCGGAGTGAGGGATTGGCTTCTGGCGTTGTTGTTCTTTCTAGCGGTGCGAGGGCTTGAGAGGCTTCGAGTACGAGATGGGAGAGATTGATGCATTGGTTTCGAAACCGGCAGAGGAAGCAGAGGTGGTTGTTGCTGCTGTGCTTGCTGAAGAAACTGTTGCTGCTGTGCTTGCTGAAGAAACTGTTGCTGCATATAATGATTGATGAGCGAGGGGTTAAAGGACGAGAATGGGAGAGGAGGATGAGGATGAGGAGCCTGCAACAGACCTCCATGGAGGTTCATGATTGGAGCCACATTTTCAGATGAAGGGAAGCTTCTTCTTCCCATCATTCTAATTTGTTTGCAGGAAGACATCGATTGGTTTAAAGCAACAGCCATCTCAATATGCTTTGATATTGTAAAGAACTAATTGATAACAAAAACGAAGAAGAGAGAAATCTCAGAAGCTAATTGCTTAATTCACAAACAAAGTTTTTTTTTTTAAAAGAAGAGAAATAGATCAAAAGAACCAAAGTCTCAAGCTTTGTCTTGAATTTGGGGTTGAGAAAAGGAGATCAGATCAAAGCAAAATACACATCTATTTAACCAAAATTCCGAATTAAGTTACAAGTTAGAAAAAAACTAAAGATTGAGATGACTTATAAATTAAATTATCTGGTCCAGAAAGGATCTCAGAAACCCTAATTATTCCAAAGAGTTGAACTTAAAGCTAAGGGATTGGATATTTTAGCTAGCTTTGTGCTACCTTCTTCTGAGGTTGCTGTTAGCTCTTCACCTCCAGCCTTCTTTTATATAGAACAAAATAAGGCTGTCCAACGGCTATTTTATTCATTTTCTATTTTCCTAATTTTATTTTTATTAATTAAATAATTAAGATTTGGTGGTTTTGATAGGCAACCGTTGCAGACGGCTACCCCTCAGTCCAAGACCAGAAATCCACTGTAGGGCGGCAACCGCCATTTCGGTTTCGGCCGTTGGATGGCGCCAATTAAAACAGCCGTTGGGGAGATTGTGACCGTTGATCCTCCTCGGCTTCCGCGTAGTTGGTCTGGTCTATATGGGGACTCTTCCAATCACAGCCACACACGTTCCCGTTATTGGGTCCCAACACCCTCCTATGACCTCACGTGCAGGGAAGGGAAGGGAACCGAAGGGCGAGGGTGGGGGCTGTTTTCTACACGTGGCCTCGTTTTCAGCCACTTCCTGCCTCTAAAGATCTTCAAATCTTGGAGCGAGAATAGGATGGGAGAGAGAACATGGTGAGGGCTTGACATGCATAATTATTTGCATGGTCCCATTGGGTCGACCGAGTGATCATAATCAGAGGGCTACTGCTGGTGCTCACAGTTTACGTCATTATTGGACTGTTAGGTTTTTATAGAGAGACATAATTCAACTGCAACAACCACCTTTCGGTGGGTCGGCTTGGTTTTGTATGTGGCTGTTCCAAATGGCGACTCGAAATGTCAAAATTCTCAGTTTTACAAACGCTGATGAGCTGCCATGCACGACCACACGGAAGTCTGGTATAGATTTTCCAGTACGTTAGGACTTAGAAGATGAAGTTAGGAGAGGATCCAGATTAATTCTATATAAGTATGAGTTCATTTGGGTTTCTAATACAGATGGTTAAACTTAAAACTCATAAAAAGTAAGTGAATGCGTACAGAGAGAATTGTAGTGATGATATATTGATGATATATGAACTTATGAAGATGATTGTCATTACTTTAGTTGGGGAAATGAATGACTATAACCATTTAGCGAACAAAATGTGCATAAAATATCGAGAAATGTGTGGTATCCATTTATATTCGCATGATTTTACTTGAAGTTTCTTTGATTTCCTCCACCAAATAAAAGTCTCTTTGATTTCATTACTTTTCCACGTACCTAACATTGATAATTGTCATCATGTTCATTATATAGAATAAGAAGCGGATTATATATATATATATATATATATATACATATATATTGTAGTAGTTTTTCCAGATTAAGGATTTTAAGACATGTATATAGTGAATGTCAATCAGATTCTCCTGTCTCCTCACAACGTGAACTAACCCAAAGATCTTCAAAATATCAAAATTAATAACTATACATTCAAATGAGGTATGCGTAGTTTAATAAACTATATTAAACTTAGCGTGTCTCGTGCTTTGATACAATTGATAATGACGTAAACGGATACCACCGACCATTCCATAAGAAATTAAGAATAATCAACAACCCTCTCTTTTTTATATGTTGTGAAATATATTAATACAAACGATCGAGTAGAGCCTGGCTAAGCTACAATGTATTATATAATGTGCATTTGGTCAATATTTTAGAAGGCCATCCTTGAAATTATTGATGTCTATTATGATATGAACTTAGTGGCATTAGCATTGTCACCTTGTATGATTCATGACGAGGGCTCACATGCCCTTTGCGTAAATATGATCTACTTCTTGTAAAGAAAATGCATAATAACAATAAAGAATAGTATATGGTTGCTCACTCATGACATAAAGGCCATCAACTACATCCCCCAAACAAATAAATAGGTCGGTTTCTTCAAAGAATGGTCAACTTTTACCGCCCTTTTGAGATTGGATCCAGATCGATCATGGCATTCCTTCCCATCGCCTTGTTCAATCACACATTCTGTATGCACAATATAACCACTAAGCTTTTCTCTAACAAAGTCTTACTACTCTAACTTATCTTCCATTGTTTATATTGTCGTCAAAGAAAAATCTAATCGTTTATAACTTTTATATAACCCACAATATGATACGTTCACTTGCATTATATAACTTGTGGTTTTTTAGCATGTCGTGTTCAATATCCAGTATCTATTTATCAGAGTTAATGTTACAACCTAAGCCTCAGAGAGGGAGTATAGAAGAGGGCTGTATCCCACGGGACTTCCTCCATTTTATCTAATTTTATAAGCATAATAGCCTGAACTTCACTTAGTTGTATTGTATTAACCCAGTATACATCATATTGAAATGATTAGCCCAGGTTAAAATCTAATCCTAACTCCGTCCCTGCTAAGCCGTGAAAAAACTGAGACCAACGAAGATTTTTGAGAACCATAACTAAAAAAAATGGGAGTGATTAACCACGCTTGAACACCCATAATCGCCTATCATCATTCAAACAACAATTCATCAAATATATCATAATTTGTCGTCGCGTGAAATTTCCGATTCACGGAGGCAATGTTATAATCAGTGTCAAAATTTTCTGACCTTTTTTGGGCCACGCATTTTTACAACGAGCCCAATTCAGCTGTTATTAGACAACACTCTAGTTGGGCCTGCGGTTAGATAACTCACCAAGACTTATAGATGGGCCTAAGCAACGCCAATTCTGGACTCTCCTCAATAGCTTCCAAAATTGGATCATGTGCTGTTTATTTGCCCACTATGTAGGTTGACCTCTTCTGTCCCTCAAAGTTGTGACATACTTGATATTTCTTGCTAATACATCGATGTGTCACGCAAATATACCTCAAAAAAAAAAAAAAAAAAAATCAATACTTTTATCTGCATAACTATTTATGGGTCGTGCGAGATTCCCCTCACGATGTGCAACCAACTGTCCTCTCTAGTTTGTTTAAGATTAGGTTTGATATTTTGTGAAATATAATTTATTAATAGTCATGTGTTATTGATGGAGCTGGCCAGAAAGGATATGGCACAGACCGCTCAGTGGTCGTGACGTTGATGTGCTTGTAGTTTGTAATGTTGGTTTGGATTTTTGTCCCCCTAAAGATTACGTAATTGCTCTGTTGTTATTGTTTGATGGGTTGGGGCATTGGAGCCATATGCTACACGTTACCATCAAAAGCGACACTGAATGAGGAGGTTAAGATCACACTAAGCTTCAACTTTCAATTAATATCAATATCCAAATTGGTAATGACGGATGAGAAAGACTTCTACCGCAGCAATATGATGTTTGTTTGTGAACATGTGGTGATCGCTACATGTGTGCTATCATATGTTTTTCTTGAAAGGATGAGAGAATTGTATTTTTACGTAATTAAGATACAATTACATAATAAGGATACGAGAATTTTCATATTTTTTGTGAAATACAGAAAACAGATACGACGCTACGTTATATGTATTTTTCATAAATAACAGAAAAAATAGACGACTGTATTGAAATATAGAATGTAGTAAAAGTGAGCGAAATGGACTAACTGTTAGTCGGCACCGTAAAAATTATGTTATCAAAATGTCAGAGAGTGACTAGATAAAATAAAAGCCAAAAGCCAAAAATAGAAACCCAAATCATCACCCCCTTTTAAGATATTTTAATTAACTCCATTTCCATATATATTACGCTCTTCCCCCAATCCCGTAACGCTGTAGTAGGACCCCAAGAATTTAGTTAAAAATAAAGAAAATAGTATCGGAAATTTCAAAGCAGACAAAATCTCAAGATAGAGAGAGAGGCCACTTAGACGTTACCGACAGTAGCGACGAGATACCCCACGGCCAGCCGTTAATCAAAGGGTGGTCGAATAAATGCCTCCTTCTCTCTCCTCTTTAGTCTTCATACCCACTCCTACTGTTTGTTTTTCTTCACACAAAGAATGTGATTAGTTTACGGTTTTCTTTCTTCTTGGATTCAAGTTTTTTTAGTGAGGCTTGATTCGAGATGGGTATTCTGAGTTCTATTCTGGGTTTCTGTGGTTTTGGAGTCGGGACTTCAATTGGGATCGTGATCGGCTATTACTTGTTCATCTACTTCCAGCCTACTGATGTTAAGGTTGCAATCTTGGTCTCTGTTTTTGCTCTTGTTTGGTCTTTTTGTATTTATATTCTACTTTAGTGCTTCTTCTTAATATATTTACTTTGCTAGCTGTAGAATTATTCAAGAACAAGAATAACTAAATTGTGTGTTTGTGATGAAGAAAAATAATAGTCTAAGCTCGTTTGTGATTGTTATTAGAGGTTTAGACCTACTTAGGAAGATGCATTTTCTTTATGAAATTATAATTGTTGATGTTTGTATATATATATATATATATGTATATATTCAGGATCCTGTGATTCGTCCTTTGGTTGAGCAAGATACCGAGACCTTGCAACGGATGCTTGCCGAGATCCCCTTTTGGGTTAAAAACCCGGACTATGATCGTGTATGTTCGTGTTTTGAATCTTAGTTGTTAGCATGTGTTTAATCTATGTTGTTGTAAGAAGGCGGTGATGAGAATTTTGTTTGTGTGTGTAGCTTGACTGGCTTAACAAGTTTGTTGAGATTATGTGGCCTTATCTGGACAAGGTATGTGTGTGGATTTCGCTGTTATTACTGATGTTCAGGGCTTGTTTGGTTGACTCTTTCGAGTGTCTCTTACACTTCTGTACTGGTTTAATTTCATTTGCATCAGGCGATATGCAAAACTGCAAAGACCATAGCTAAGCCCATAATTGCTGAGCAAATTCCAAAGTATAAAATCGACGCTGTTGATTTTGAAGTACTTACGTTGGGAACCCTACCACCAACTTTTCAAGGTTTGGTTGATCCTTCTCAAGAGAGAATGAGTCTCTTTTTCTATCTAGCGTGTGCACACACAAACACACACCATCACGCACACAACCATACAATTGTTATCCGTCTTCATAATCTAATCCCTTGCTTATATGCTTCTTATCCTTATGACTGTTGGTTCTGGTGATTTAAAGAATGCATACAAGATGGATATGCGTTGATTACGTGATTGTTTTACGTTTGTTTTGTTCTTTCCTGCTCTGAAATTCTATTGTATTGGAGTACTCATATTTGGTTTCACATATGCCAGGAATGAAAGTCTATGTCACTGGTGAGAAGGAATTAATCATGGAACTAATGGTGAAGTGGGCAGGAAATCCCAACATTACTGTTGCAGCTAAAGCATTTGGGTTGAAAGCTACAGTTCAGGTGCGTGCTTGTGAAAGCACAAGGAAATCTATCTTTATGCACGTACACACACATACAAAATATTACTTATGGGCAAAGTAGGGTTGAGAGATTGTTTGCTGAATTAAAGGTTTGAATGAAGCACTAATTCTTTGGAGTGTCTCAGGTGGTTGACTTGCAAGTCTTTGCGTCCCCGCGTATCACCCTGAAGCCTTTGGTCCCATCCTTTCCTTGTTTTTCGAAAATCTTTGTTTCTCTTATGGAGAAGGTAATGATTCCAGTTTCATACTTTTAACACACTTGATTGTTGAACAGCAGAAAAATTAGTTATATGTGAGAGATTTTATATGTTTAAAATTCTACATATGCAGCACTCTTGGGAATCAACAATGTGTAATGTAAAATTGGAATAATCATGAGTAACCTCATTTGAATTTCGTAGGCTCAATTCTTATAATTCTAAGATATCTATGCTTGGATTCGTTGTCCAAGATCCTGCACCACAGAGAACTTCCAAAGTTACTTTTCTGTTGTGGTATCTGTAATATGGCATTGCTTACTACCATTCTGTTTTATGTTTTTCTTTTCATGCTTAACAAGTTCATTATGATTGTGCAGCCACACGTTGACTTCGGACTAAAACTCCTTGGAGCAGATGCGATGGCTATTCCAGGCCTTTATAGATTTGTGCAGGTAGGATTTCTAAGTTTTTGCGAGGTTATGTATTGATATACTCTGTTCTTACATTATGTTTGTCCATATAATGATGTATATGTATGATTTTTTGCGATGTACTTATTGTCAGCATCTTCAGTGTTTTCGTAAGCCTTATATACAATAGTTTTTGTCATGGAACATTATTTTCAGCTTCATTTTGTGTTGCAGCTTCCTCACTTATGTTATTGGATATTATGACTTGTTCCTTCAGGAGCTCATTAAGGATCAAGTGGCAAATATGTACCTATGGCCCAAATACCTAGAAGTAACTATCATGGATCCCAAACTGTAAGTGGTTTTCCTGATTCTTTTCAAGTAATTGTATTCAACCTTGATCACTTGATATTAATTTTGTTTAATTCTGGCAGTGCCATGAGGAAACCTGTTGGGGTTCTCACTGTAAAGGTTCTGAAGGCCACAAAACTTAAAAAGAAAGATTTGATGGGAGGAGCTGATCCTTATGTAAAACTCAAGCTGACTGAGGACAAGCTTCCTTCAAAAAAAACCACAGTGAAACACAAAACTTTGAACCCTGAATGGAATGAGGAATTTCATATGGCTATTAGAGATCCTGGAACCCAAGCATTGGAAATTATGGTTTTTGATTGGGAAAAGGTAGTTCTTTATTTCCATATCTAAAAAAAAGTAGATACAGTTTACCCTTTAAGATTCTTTCTGTTTGCTGCATTTTTTGTACTTCACTACCTCTACTTGATTTTTTGAGAAATATAGTTAGAAATCAATAAGCATTTCACCCCTCTCTCTCTATATATATATGATAATGTAGTCTTTGTTTTACTTAGATTGGCCGACACGATAAGATGGGTATGAATGTCATTCCCTTGAGCGAGCTTACTCCTGATGAGTCTAAAGTTATGACTCTTGACATACTGAAAAACATGGACCCAAATGATGCTCAAAATGAAAAGTTGCGTGGGCAGATTGTTCTGGAATTGCTCTATAAACCTTTCAAGGAGGATGAGATGCCTGATGATAAGGAAGATTCAAATGAGGTACAAAAGGCTCCTGAAGGAACACCTGCAGGTGGTGGTATGCTTGTAGTTATTGTTCATGAAGCTGAAGATTTGGAAGGAAAGCACCACACTAATCCACATGTGCGATTACTATTCAAAGGGGAGGAGAGAAGAACCAAGGTATACTAATATGTCTTTTGTTGATGTCCCTCTTTCACTTGCACTTACTGTATGTTCAATAAGCGCAGAGAAGAATGGGGGCATAGTTTCACATATTACGTCAGTAATCCTAATGAAAACTTACTTGTTGTAGCAATAACATAGAAACCCCATTTTTAACTAGTATTATATCCTATAACCATAATCATAGAGCTTAGTTTCTATGAATAAGACCACCAAGTCGGTAAAAATCTTCAGTGCATATATTAGTTGACTGTTGCATTCAAAGTTAGTAGCTTGCAAATGAGTCAATATTGTAAGAACCTGCATTCTCTATCTATATACGAGCAATTTATCTGAAGATGCATGTATATATGTCATATTGAAGTTATCAGGAAGTTGCTCATAAACTGCTGTTTGAAAGTTTGCAAACATGGGGGTTTCCAACTATGATGCTGATGCAACAAGAAAAGATGGACTGCTATTAATTTATTTAATTTCGCATTTCATAGTTCACTTGCCATGGTAGTATGTTGTTAACTGACAACCACATTTGGAATTGTCTCAGCAAATCAAGAAAAATCGGGATCCAAGATTTAACGAGGAGTTTACCTTTATGTTAGAAGAACCACCTAAAGCTCATGATAGGCTTCATGTTGAGGTAGTCAGCACCTCCTCGAGGATGGGCCTGCTGCATCCGAAGGTACAGATTGCAACTACCGTGAAGAATGCTTTAACCCTTCAACCTGCAAATGTTCAACTGATATACAATATAGACATGTGTTTACTTACAACCTTTCAAAAGTGGAAATCATGTTGGTTTAATATTTATTTGGTACCGGTGTGTTTGATGAATTGAACATAAAGTGATGGATTTTTCTGGTTCAAAATTGGAATTGTGCACTAGACTGATTCTGTTGCTTTTACTTCAATCAGGAAAATCTTGGATATGTGGATCTAAATCTAGCAGATGTTGTTAGCAATAGAAGAATCAATGAGAAGCACAATCTGATTGACTCGAAGAATGGACGGATTCAGATAGAGCTGCAGTGGCGAACACCTTGAGGGTATTGCAGCAAAAGTTGGATACAGAAGGAAAACGTTGGAGTTTTCTAGGTTGATATTGAATGTAGGGCAATTGGTTTCTTGTTGTTTGCTTTAGGTTCAATTGGTTTATTGTTGATATATGATTCCAGGCTCAAGACAGTATCTAGATGGAAGAAGAATCATTCCGTGAGTTTATATTATTGTTTAGATCATTGCCTTCGCCATTGTTCTTGTGAATTACCACTATTTGAAAGAGATGTGAATTTGGAACGCAGGTGTTTGTTCAAATTACTATTTTTCCTTAAAAACTATAACTTGTAATTGGCAAATTTCTTGTTTAAGATCACCTGGCTCTTTTACCCTTGGGATCATAGTAGAAAACAAGGATGTGACCTTTTGCTAACTTCATCCGCTATTTTGATTGAACACTGGAGACTGGGTAAGAATATTTCATCATGATGAAAATCTTTAACAAGGAAGATTGCCCTTTATTTCAAGGACGATGGCAAATCACCATCCATCCATCCATTGTCTATCTACCAATTGATGACGATTCTTTCCTGATGGAAAAAACTTGGCTGACCGGCCTTGGTCACCTCAAGCCAATGAGGAGAGGCCACGTGACTTTTAAAATAAATTAAATAATAATATAAATACATATTCAACTCTTGTAAATACCCAATCAACTCTTATTATGTCTTTTATTTTACTAAAAACGCCACCTGACCTCTCTGATCGGCTTAGATAAGCTCTAGCTGTCAAGTTCCTTCCTTTCCTGATTCCGTAGGTAAATGTAAAATGTAGCAAAAGTCCAAAGCCTATATAGGCTTTTACCAAAACAAGTAAAAAAGTAGGCCATCATTGCTTCACTCCTTCCTCCATCTCAAGGCTAATAAGAGCCTAGAACCTCCTGACCAAGAAACGAATCATGATCATGTCAAAATCTTCTGAAGGAATACGATAAAACTCAAATTTGGGGATTGCTTGTGGCTTGTGGGTTTGAAATTTGAAAAGAAATTATTCACCTTAGTCAGTCGTGAACAGTTACTATCATCTTCATAACTAAGAAAAAAAATGACAAAAATAGAATAAGAAACCATAGACCTTTTTTATGAACTAAATCTGATTAAACACCAAATTAACTAGTCCCTTCTAGGTACATCCGATAAAATTGGAATGATATAGGAAAACACCAAATTAACTAAATTATTAATTCACTGGAAAATTATTCAACGCACTGAGGTGCAAGTCAAATATGCAATTTTAACTATTTGTTTAATCACTAACTAGTAGGTGATCACAAAATCAGATACGGTCACAGTTACTGTTACAATTGCATTTACACTGCTCTTAAGACATATGTAATGCAGCGATGTCGCGCGACATCAAGTTACTTGGTTACTCTTTATTCTAGATGCGTCTATGTATCTTATTATCGTTTACTGATTTCTTATTTTAGATGTCTTTGTGCATCTTGTTGTGCTCAATTTTATTATTTCGATGTGTTTGCATCGCCCGCTGTACTTTTTAGATCTCATCTAATATAATTATGTCGTCTTTTTCCTTAAAAAAAATAATAATCACCGCCGAGGTGCAAGTCAAATATGCAATTTTCACTATTTGTTTAATCACTAACTACTAGGTGATCACATAATCAGATACGGTCACAGTTACTGTTACAATTGCATTTACACTGCTCTTAAGACATATGTAATGCAACGATGTCACGCGACATCAAGTTACTTGGTTACCCTTCATTCTAGATGCGTTTATGTATCTTGTTATCGTTTACTGATTTCTTATTTTAGATGTCTTTGTGCATCTTGTTATGTTCAATTTTATTATTTCGATGTGTTTGCATCGCCCGCTGTACTTTTTAAATCTCATCTAATATAATTATGTCGTCTTTTTCCTTAAAAAAATTAAATAATCACCAACTACCCCTACATCCCTAATATTCGAGGGGTGAGTGAAGATAAAGTTGTAAAATAGTTTAATTAAAAAAAATTGAAGATGAGCCACTATGTCAACATGATTAGCAACAACATAATTCACAAGAAAAAAGACCATAAAAAGTAGCACTCACAATACTCAACTATTGAGGCATTAAAAGTCAGTAACAGAGTTGAAGAAATAGCTGCGTAAATGACTTACACACTATTAGTGCAATTACACATTCGTGCGCTAAATCCGCTCCCGAATTTCCTTGTGTCTTTGACACAAAGTTGGGGAAAGAGGACAAATTGGGCGAGTTTGCAACAACAAGAAGGGGACAAATGTGAAGTTTCGTTATAGCCGAGCAAGCACAAGCAAGCATGTGCTTTTGTTTGTATGGACCTCTATGACCCAGAAAGCCAGAATGACTGAATCTATATGTAAAACGAGTCCTTTCACACTTTTTAACCTCTCAGGCTTTTGGCCAGGAGTGGTACGCTTCACATCAACTTGTTCTAGCACCAGGACTCCTAGTACATAATAAGAAGGTGAAGATGGTCCTCTGCCTTAATGCTGGTAAGGTTTGCTTCTAGTACAACCAACCATTCTTCCAAACCAACCTCGAATTCAAGCCTTTTGTAAAGAGAATCGGGTTAAAATTAGACTAGATCAGGAGGTCGATAGCTAACAGTTTAGTTTAAGGATGAAGTGCAAAAAGAGTTGCAATGCGATTGAGGCATTGTTGTTGCCCGGTTGTGTGCTACTAGAAGTTGACGAAAACAAAGCTTTAGAATTTGTACTTTAGAACTAAAGCAAAACGAATACTAGACTAAAATAATCATCAGCCACTTAAACGCAATTAGGTCCTAGTCTTACCAGGAAAGGAGCAATTGCCCTTCCTATTGAAATACCCAAAAAGGCCTCCACTCAATTCTTTTGGGTGGAATAATTGGCTATGCTGTTAGAAAAACAATCATCGTTATTCTCTCAATCACTCACTTACATATTCGTCTAATTCAGAATTCACCCACTAAGGCATGCTCTGGGGAATATGAATATGTTCTGTTACTAGTGGAACTAAAACTTGGAGAAAATACTAGTAAGAAATGAGAATCGATACCTCTGTCTTTGTCCAAACAATCGTGGCATCAAAATCACTTCCATTGCTTTAGTTCCAATTATCCAACTCACTTCCATTTCCCCATCAATATAAGCATCATCCCATTCTCTCAACCACTTGAACCAAAAACGCCTTTCGATATTGGCATCAAAATCACAAAAGAGGACCATATCCTCCATTAAACTCAGCTTTCTTACAAAGTCCTCCCCCAACAAACATTTGTTTAAACAAAGTCCATTGTCCACAACACACAGAAAAAAAAGGTGCACCATCGTATTCCAGGACTATAGAATAATATTCCGATCGTCTACCATTTACTATATTAACACTACATTAAGTTGATTGAGTTCTTGCATCCATAGAGACTATGCCAGTGTGATTACGAACCTAACTACACCGTCGAATCAATCTACATTTGATGTATTTATACGTTAAAACGCGACGAGACTTTCCGAGATACGAAGGGGTGATTGTGTAAATACAACATTAGATTGTAGTAGGGTCTGGAACACTGGGGACTGGGGACTGGGGACTGGGTACCAAAGACTGAAGAAGGATCCATACTGGTGAAACAAAACTGAGGGGGAGATAAAGGACAGAGAGCAAAGAGTGGACTTTGTAGCTCAAGGCCAAAAGGAGTCAGGAGGAAACTTGACCGTCTGGGAAAAGACACAGCCACTCTTTACTCTAATCCGGGCCCAGCTCCGCTCCGAGCCAAAGCCCATTCCATGATGCAGATCAGAAACGTGGTAGCATCCACATCGCCGTTCGTTTAATCATTTTCACACCTCTGCCCTAAGACAAATTTGCATTTATATCATCAACTCCAAAAACCTAAACATCAGTAATAAATAATAGTAATACCAAGATTTACCATGTGAAATCTAACTAGGATATCAGAGATAGAGAGAAATTACCACGTCAGTGAGTCACAACTGGCGGAGCTGACAGGTGAGAGCAGCGGAGAAGAGACAGCTCTGCCACTGCTACGCACATTATATCACGCCGTCAGAAAACACCACTCTATACTCATCGAGACCAGAGACTACAACCTCCTCCTTAACTCCGTCAATCTTAACGTGGACTCTACACTCACCTGTAACCTGGCCAACCATCCAAATTAACCAACCGTCTAAAACCACCGTGAAATGGTACTGTCGGATTGGGACCCATCCCGAGCTGCCCGGTCTTATTTTCACAGACCCTATAGCAACACCAACCTCACTCTCTCTCTCTCTCTCTTTTTTGAAGTTGGATAGAATAGATAGATACAGGTTGGATTCTCCTTCCAGAATCTGCTCCTTATTATAGAAAAAAAAAAAGCCTATCCCACTCACTCAAGCATATATTAACACCCAGTACCTGCTTCTATCTGAAGAATCACCAATCAAACAGGAATTGAAGAAGAGAGCTATGGCAATGTCTCCCATTGTTCTTCACATTATTCTCATCTTCTTTCTCTGCTCGACTTGCTGCGGCGAAAATGGTGATCTTGAAGCACTGCTCAAGCTCAAGGCCTCCATGATTGGGCCCAAAGGTTCGGGACTTGAAAATTGGAAAACGACGTCGTTGGTGTCTCCCTCGGCTCACTGTCTATTCACTGGGGTTACATGCGACGGTGGATTCCGAGTTGTGGCTCTCAATGTTTCGGGTCTGCCTCTGTTCGGGAGAGTTGGGCCGGAGATTGGGCTGTTGAGTAAGCTCATGAACCTCACAATTGCCGACAACAACTTCACAGGGAAGCTTCCGGCGGAGATTGGCAACCTGACGGCTCTGAGGCATTTGAACATTTCCAACAACTTGTTCGTCGGGAATTTCCCCGGCGAAATCACGCGGCGGATGACGGAGCTGGAGGTCATCGACGCCTACAACAACAACTTCGATGGCCCACTCCCGGTCGAGCTCATAGACCTCAAAAATCTCAGATATCTTCATCTGGGCGGGAACTACTTCACCGGCCCCATTCCCGAAAACTACTCCGAGATTCAGAGCTTGGAGTATTTGGGCCTCAACGGAATCGGCCTCACCGGAAAGTTTCCGGCCAGCCTGTCACGTTTGAAGAATCTTAGGGAAATGTACGTCGGTTACTTCAACTCTTACGACGGCGGAATCCCTCCGGAATTGGGGTCGTTAAGTTCGTTACGGGTTCTCGACATGGCCAGCTGTAATCTCACCGGCACCATTCCGATAACATTAAGTAATTTGAAGCATTTACACTCTCTGTTTCTTCAAATTAACCAACTCACCGGTTTCATACCTCCCCAGCTCTCTGCCCTGTTCAGTCTCATGTCTCTTGATCTTTCCATCAACTTGCTCACAGGAGAAATACCGGCGTCGTTCTCGGAGTTGAAGAACATCACCCTCATCAATCTCTACAAGAACAATCTCTACGGCTCCATTCCAAAATTCGTCGGTGATTTTCCTCATCTCGAGGTGCTTCAGATTTGGGAGAACAACTTCACTTACGAGCTGCCGGAGAATCTCGGCCGCAGCGGGAGGCTTAAGGATCTCGACGTCACCGCAAACCACTTCACCGGGCAGATTCCTCGTGATTTGTGCAAGGGAGGGATGTTGAGGAATCTGATACTGATGGATAATCATTTCTTTGGTCCAATTCCTCAAGACCTCGGTCAGTGCAAGTCGCTTGTCAAGATCAGAATGAATAGAAACACACTGACGGGGACTATTCCGGCTGGGGTGTTCAGTTTACCTATTGTGATAATGATCGAGCTCAATGATAATTACTTGTCTGGCCAACTTCCGGTGCAAATGTCAGCAGGTTTACTCGGAATCCTAGGAGTTTCGGGTAATCAAATTTCGGGCGTAATCCCACCTGCCATTGGGAATCTGAACAATCTGCAGACGCTTTCTATGGAAATGAACAAGTTTTCAGGTCATATTCCAATGGAAATCTTCACTCTGAAATCACTGTCCAAGATCAACATCAGCGCCAACAACTTGAGCGATAAGATTCCAGACACAATTTCTCAATGCTCCTCCTTAACTTCTGCTGATCTCAGTAGAAACAACTTGGTTGGAGAAATACCAAAGGGGATTGCAAAGCTTAAGGTTCTTAGCATTCTCAACTTGTCTCGAAATCATCTAACCGGTCCAATTCCTGCTCAAATTCGCAACATGACCAGCCTCACAACTCTTGATCTCTCCGATAACAATCTCAACGGGAAACTCCCAACCGGCGGTCAATTTCTGGTCTTCAGCATCTCATCCTTCGCCGGAAACCCTTCACTCTGTTTGCCACGCAGTGTGTCATGCCCGAATGTGAAAGCTCACAAGTCATTTGGTACCTCCAGGATGGCTCTTATCATAATTGGCCTCTCTACAATTCTGTTATTTCTACTGATCACAGTGTACAAAATGAGAAGGAGAAAGTTTCAGAAATCCATGGCTTGGAAGCTGACCACTTTTCAACGGCTAGATTTCAGAGCAGAGGAGGTGCTGGAGTGTTTGAAAGATGAAAACATAATAGGCAAAGGCGGTGCCGGAGTAGTCTACCGTGGCTCCATGCCGGACGGCGTTGACGTGGCAATCAAAAGGCTTGTGGGCCGGGGAACCGGAAGAAACGATCACGGGTTTTCCGCGGAGATAAAAACATTAGGACGAATCCGGCACAGGAATATCGTTAGGCTTTTGGGGTTCGTGTCAAACAAGGACACGAATTTGTTGCTGTACGAGTACATGCCTAATGGGAGCTTGGGGGAGGTGTTGCATGGGTCAAAGGGAGGACATTTGCAGTGGGACAGGAGGTACAGGATCGCCGTGGAAGCTGCCAAAGGGTTGTGCTATCTCCACCATGACTGTTCGCCTCTGATTATTCACAGGGATGTTAAGTCCAATAACATCTTGCTGGACTCTGACTTCGAGGCCCATGTTGCTGATTTTGGGCTTGCCAAGTTTCTCCAAGACGCCGGAGCTTCTGAGTGCATGTCTTCCATTGCTGGTTCCTATGGTTACATTGCCCCAGGTACTTGGCCTCTTCTTCATCTACTAGGGTTTATGAGGTTTTTGGATTTAAGATGAAAATACTTTTCTCTGTTTTGGGTTACTAGAAAATGGTATGTTTTAAGTTTTGATGACTAATGGTTTGATTAGACTCATTAGAGATTCTATTGATTCAATCTGATATGCATGGCACTCATTTTGAATGATACAGAGTATGCATACACATTGAAAGTGGACGAGAAAAGCGACGTGTACAGCTTCGGTGTGGTTCTGCTGGAGCTGATTGTTGGGAGGAAACCTGTTGGGGAATTTGGTGATGGTGTGGACATTGTGAGGTGGGTGAGGAAGACTACATCGGAGCTGTCTCAGCCGTCGGATGCAGCAGCAGTGCTGGCGGTGGTGGATCACAGGCTGAGCGAATACCCCCTGGTAGGGGTCATACACCTGTTCAAGATTGCAATGATGTGTGTGGAGGATGAAAGCTCTGCAAGACCTACAATGAGGGAAGTGGTTCACATGCTCACTAATCCTCCGCGCTCTGCTCCGAACCTACTCAACCTTTAGCAACATAGCTTCCTCCTCGATATTTTTGAGTAAATAAGAAGTGAGAGGTTGTGTGTGTATCACGTAGTGTTCAGCAAACTGTTTTGATTGGTATGGCAGGACTTGGGAGAATGTTGGTTTCGTGTTTTTCGCTGAGACTGATCGGTTTTTCCTCTGTTCACTTGTAAATTGCCGGTTTCTGTGTTAGCAAATGTATTAGATATGTGGTTGCTCCATAGGTCCTCTGTTTCAATGTGTATCATAGAGTATTGTTATAACTTATAAACATGCCTGAAATTAGGTCTCTGCCTACATCAGGAGGACGTAATTGGGAGTAGAACTAGTAATTGATTGTGTGATGTTAAATTAAGATGGATTTCCTTTTTTTTTTCTTTCTCATTGAGAATGGTAATTAGACGCAGAAAGTGAGTACTCCAGTATGGTGGGCCTGCAATCCGAGCCCAAATATTACTAACCGTGGCAACGCTGAAAATGAGAAAACATAGGGGCAAAATCGTCTTTTTTGTTAACGTATCCGATCAACAGCGGCGCGTATCCGTGCGTATCCGGCCCTTATTCTACTAATATCCTATTTTTTCAATTCTCTGCTCCGGAGGATACGCGCCGGAAAAGATTGAAAACGTGTCGGAAACGTCCGGATGAGTTCGAATTCATTGATGAAAGGACATTATACCCTTGCATATATCTCTTGCGTTTATATACTACCCATCCCGCTCATTTCAGCCCAACCCGCTCTTATTCGGCCCACTTATACGTACCAGAAAGGGGCAAAGGGGTAACTTCAATGATTCTTCATTTTCATTTTCGCCAGAATCAGCATTTCAATTTCAAAACCCAAACATTTTAGCGCTAAGCGAAAAAGCAAAGAGGGAAGAGCGGTAGAGGCGAAAGGCCAACACTGATCGGCGCCAAACCAAAACAGAGTGATTATGGAGCCCCCATTCGTGGACCAGTGTCCAAACACGGTGACGGTCCGGCGTAACCCTCACAGGAGCGCGAGGCCCCGACCTACTCCGGCAACCGCAGCCGCCGGAATTCACACCGTGCCTAAAGTCCCTTTCCCGACCGATGAAATTCTCTCCATGGATATATCCAACTCGAAACCCGACCCGGAGAATCTCAGAGTCTTCCTCCGAATTCGACCTCTACTGAAGCCCTCGGACAAAAGGAGCGGCGTCGCCGGAGATTTGAAGGCCAGATCCAAAAACGCCTGGCCGCAAAACCCTAGGACAGCGACGGCGGAGAGAGAGCAACAGAAGAAGAAGAAAAGCCCTAACTCCGAGGTCTGTGTGAAGGTGAACGGTGCTCGCTCGGTGACGGTATCGCCTCCCCTAGCTTTGCAGGAACCTAATCGGCTCAAGTCGGAGGTCTACGACGGCTTCTCACACGTCTTCGCCTCCGATTCCTCTCAGGTTTTGCTTCTTCAGCTTCTATCATTTTCGATTTTTTGCTTCATTTGAGTTTGATTTTAGTAGATTTTCGCTTAATGAAGATGATCATCATTTCTAAATTTGTATGGTTGTTGATAGGTGGAGGTGTATGAGATGATGGTGAAGCCTCTTGTAGAGGACTTTTTGAAAGGGAAGAGTGGAATGTTGGCCGCAATGGGGCCTAGTGGCTCCGGCAAGACTCATACAGTCTTCGGTTGCCCCAGGGAGCCTGGAATGGTGCCCCTTGCACTTCAACACATATTCAAGCAAGTTCCTGGTGGCGGTACTGAGTATCCGAGGTATTGGATTAGATCTTATTTACATAATGTTACAGGTTGCTTATATTTGTTTGATTCATTGCGTAACTGATGTGGAATATTTGCTTAAATTTCTAGGTCGTTTTTCATATCAATGTTTGAAATAAGTACTGAAAGAGGTAAAGCAGAGAAATGGATTGATTTATCTCCAAATGGGGGTGAAATAACCATGCAACAATCCAACCTGAAAGGCTTACAAGAGGTTTAAGTACAATCTTTGATGTTTGTTTGGCTATGTGGTTTTAATGTCTGAAATGACCAGCACCTACTTTATTCTGTGAACAGATAGCCATTGCTGATGCTCGACAGGCAGAATCCTTAGTTGCTCAGGCAATGCAAAAACGTGCCACTGCTACAACAAATTCAAACAGCCGGTCAAGGTGCATGATAGCTATATTTTAGCTTCAGTACATAGAAATCTTTTCATGACTGGACTTATTATGTTATTGTTAATGAGCTTAAGTCTTATGTTATCACATTATATTGGATTATTTCTTATTTTCTTTGAACTCGACTAGCCGGTCACAGTGTATTATTAACATTCGAGGTGTTGCCGACAAATTTGATGGAGAAAATAACAATAAAGTAGATGACGTTGTCCTGAGTATTATTGACCTTGCTGGAGCTGAAAGAGAAAAGAGGACTGGGAATCAGGTTTGGCATTGTTTATAATTTCTTTTATTCTAAGGACATTGTAGAATGATTTTCTTTGCTTATTTTTTATTAAATTTGGTGCAGGGAGCAAGGTTGCTAGAAAGTAATTTCATCAACAACACATCAATGGTTTTTGGCTTGTGCTTGAGAGTATGTTATCTTAAACTGGTTTTCTGGATCTTTTTCATGTGTTTTTGATGATAAGCACTATATCATTGTTTTATGATATAATGTTGTCTGCTTATATAGAAAACTCAAAACCTTAATTTGTTTTCTTCACTCTGTGTTTCTTTCACTATATCTATTAATATGTGTGCTTCTGTAGTCATTTTTTTCTTATTTTTGGTGTTTCAGTCCTTACTGGAGCACCAGAAGAACCCTAAAAAGTCAATGCAGAAGCACTTTCAGAATTCATTGGTATGTTTTCCTTTACTGGTTTATGTTACTTATCGGTAGTCCTTCATTGGCTCCAACTTTCCTTCCCTTTCCTCCTTGGTGACACGCGCGCGCGCACACACGCACACACACATTTGAGGCCTTATGATATCTTTGGAACAATTGCTTAGGATTGCTGTTACTGATGCTATGATCTTTGGACAGTTGACCCGGTATTTGAGAGACTATTTGGAAGGCAAGAAGAGGATGTCATTGGTAAGTCCCCCACCCTTTCCAAAATGGTTTGTTAAAGATTTATCATAAACCTCTGATGATTACTATTAAGGTTTTCATTTTATTGTGCTCTCATTTTATTGTGTTTCAGTGTTCATTGAATCATTTACTGTTATTGATTTGTTCCTATTACAGATTTTAACAGTAAAATCAGGAGACGAAGACTATCGTGACACATCTCACCTGCTAAGACAGGCTGCACCTTATATGGAAATAAAGTACAATTTTACAACACCTAATGTTGCCTTTCAATCTATTTGTCACATGAGTTGTTAAATTTCTCTTATACTATATGTGCAGGTTTAATAATGCTGAAGACCCTTCAAATATTCCGAACAAAAGGCATATACAGTCTCTTTCTAGAACTGAGCACCGTAAAAGAATCAAATTAACTGATTCTGAGCCTTCTGTGGTATGTTTTGGTTTTGATTTTTAAAAATATTATGTAATTACATCCGTGTAATACTTTAATTGTTGGATTTAGAATTTGTTTTTCCCAGTATGCTTTTTTAAATAATTGATGTAACGTCATTTCACTCTCTTTTTCCCAGCAAGCAAAATATGGACTGCATGTTTTTAACTATGATATATATGCCTTGTGATAAGCTAAATATTTTTCTACTGGGTTGATATTCCTTTGTTGAATTGGGTATTTAACTCCTCTGTCTTTCTATATAAATGCACACATTTCCTAAGCTTCTGTTAAATTCTTTATGGGAATTCCAGGGCATGCATATTTTGTTTCAAGTCACTGAAAAATTTATTTTCACACCATCGATGCTTGACCTTAATAAGTTTAGTAATTGTAATAACAACTAGATGTCATGAATTATGGTCCCTAAGTGTCTGTTCAACACTTATGAGGAAAGATAATCTTGACATGAGTAAGATATTCGTTGCTGAAAATTAAGTGAAGTGGCCAAATTCACTTATTTTAATTTTAAGTGTTTTTAAAAAATAAAATAATAATATTCTTTATCAGTTGCATCATATTTTTTGTATGGGCTTGGTTTCAGATTGAACAAGAGAAAACCATTGAAGCTGGAACTGGACTAACCAAGGAAGGTACTGCATACGTGTGGAATTTATACTGGTTACTTATTGTTTTCTTCTTCCTACTCCACAGCCTTATTTGCTAATTATCATTTGGCAATGCCGAATGCATGCTTATTCTATTATAGTGGCACAAAAAATCTGCAAGTTGGAATTGAGAGGTGGTTCAAAACCATGTTATGTTGACGCCGCAGATGGAGAGAGAAACCATCAGATTATGCAGAGTTTTGCTAAAGCTATATGGAATGTTTTGAAGGAGTACAATAAAAATCTAAAGGTAATCAAGAGTCTCAAACATTCAATTCATGCAGTTAGTTACGTACACTGCTTCCTATCATTGAGTCCTTAATTTGATGCTCATTTGTTGATCAATCTGAGGCAGTTTTCATTCTTTACTTTGGTGCCTTTTATAACTATTGCATTTTTTATCAGTTATTTCCCAAAAGAAAAAGTACTCATCAGTTCTGGTCATAAGCAGGTGGCGGATAATGAAATCAAGAATCTCAGGGAAAGTTTTATGACTGAAAAAACAAGACGTCTTGAGCTGGAAAAAGAGCTGAAGGATATCAAGTCCTGCTGCACATGCTCCCGCATAAATGCAAATGTCGATCAGGTTCTATATAATTGTCTTATTTAATTGTTAGCTTCCTCATATAGTTCATTTTCGTTCTTGAATAGTACACAGTGTGACACATATATATGCTGCACTAAGAAAATAATACGTATGAACCTACATTGGATGCTCAGGCTTCCTGCTTGGGGAGATGTGATAACAATGGCAGTCCCAAAAGATTGGACTCTACATCAAAAGAAGACGGTATTTTCTCTGAGGTGCAGGTACGAAGCCCACTAAAATTATCCCTTTATAATATGTGGCCAACTAAGCCCACCCAAGTTTGTTCTGTAAACTATTCTGAGTTTGTTAAGTACATCTTTTAAAGGAAATGTTAGAGAACTTTGGAATTGCATTTCAAGCTAAATATCATTGTTACTTTGGGTCCGAGCTTCAAGGTGTAGATGTATGGCGGTTGATACCTCTATGTTTCTATATCTGTTGCGGATATTCAGAACCTTTTGTTTTGCTTTTACCTTGAATGGCTTTGAGTGTGATGTCAATGAAATTGATGTTGATGCCACTATAATTCTTACTGATGAAAAACAATTTGATGCTACTGTAAGGCAAAGATAAATTTTACTTTTAGTTGTCTTATTTCTAAGGTAATGCCTTAGACTGAGTGACATACTCTCCTGTTATAGGTGAAAAGTTCGGATGTTGGTGAGGTTGGATACACAGACCAGTGTAATCATCAGGTACAGCTGATGAGAGTAGATTATTATCTTACTGTCTTAGTGATTTACATTTAAGATGATTAAAATGTAATAGAATTGTTGTTTGATGTATCAAGCAGAAAAGTGAGGGCCTCTCTGGCAGTGGACATAGTGTGGAAGACAGGTGTGAGTATAAATGTGTACGAATAGAGGATAGTTATCCTAATGCAGACCTAGCAGGTTAGTTTGAATGAGTTTAAGTTACATATGCATATCATCTGTAATCATACATTCGTCTATGATTTGGAACATCTTAAATCTGGAAATTGGAGACATGCAGATTCTTTAACTCATTTATCATATTAGAGGATTTAAAGCCTTTGTGAAACATAGTACTTATTATTTCAGTTTCTTTTTTTAGGGTTCGTGTTCAAACAATCATGATCTAGCATATCAAAATACATCTGACACTGGGATTTAATGATCAACTTGTAGTATATCATCTATGGAAATGATAGTCCTAGTGGATCACCATGTCATACATGATTTTGCATACAAATTGTCCTCAATAAACCTTGTTTAGTGGTAGTGTTTGTGTAGCGTTGATAGATATCAATTCATTATGGTGTCTATCTTTTAGTTTATATGCTTAAATCTTACAGGTCTTTTGGCAAACTCTTCGGAGTTGGTGGTTATTCATAGAAAGGATAGCTGCTCATCAGTGGAGCTTGATGACTTGCTGAGTGAGGAGGACGAGGTTATATTCTTTAAGTTAATTTTATTTTTATTGTCTCTTCATTTTATTTCTCTGCGACTATATGTAATTACTTATAATTTAAAATTGTACATTTACAAGCTTATTACTATGTTTTGTGTGTATATTTGTATATATAGGCTTACTATTTCCAACCGTTCTCAACTCTTTTAATTTATTTACAACTTTAAATAGTTTGCTATATCTTTCTCTTTGTTACTAGGAATCATCGGATGTTGTATATACTGAACATTGCACCAGCGCTGACAACCGGTCTAGACTTGATACTTCTTCTGAGGCTTCGCATATGGACAAGTTAGAAAGGTTAGTTATTGGGGTGTGATTTCATGATAAATTTATTGTGTCCTTTTCTTTCCCCGTTTTTTCTGGAAGCATATGCTGCAAATCGATTTCCTTGAGAGGGATGCATGCCTATAAGTAATATACCCCTAATAACCTTTGACACTGTTGTGCCATCAGGGGAGTTTTGCCTGCTTCATCTCTATTGTCAAGTTCTAATGCTAAGAATGAGATTGAGAAGGCAAAGGTAAGGGCTTAGCATTCTCGTCCCTTCATTCCTGTTTCATAATTTGAGCTTAAATTTGCGCTTATCTATCCATGAGTTCACGTGAATGTGGTGAGAGATACTACATTCATTCATTCCTTCTTCACTGTTATCTCCTTGGCATACCATCTCTTGCTGGAGTTATAAGTTATCTCTTGCTTACACACTTTTAAAATATCTGTTTCCAGAATTAACTAATGACTCTCTCTCTCTCTCTCTCTCTCTCTCCTGTTATTTTAGGAATCATATGATTTGCCAACATCGCCAAAGGAAGATGTTGTTTTAACTAAGAAGTCTAACATTGTTGATGCCCCTGATAGTGAACCAAAAGTAGATTTATCCACCAAGCCAGAGAAACCAAAAAGGTATATTCAAGATGTTTATTAAGTTTTCCACTGGATTAATTTAATTCTGCCTTAATCTTTTTATGTTGCAATAACCAGGAGACTGTTGCCTGCCTCAGCTACATTACTAAGAAACTTCAGTACTTTGGACCCTGATGATGATAATGAGAAATCGAAGGTAAGCTTCAAACTTGTTAATATACGTAATGAGTTTTGAAAAACCACTTACAAAGAGAGGACATATCCTCTGCAGAAAAAAAGAAAATAGAAATTTGCACACTGTTGAAATTTGTTTGGACTATGGAAAATAGCTGTGCTGGGATTAGTTAAAGGCAGAAGAGACCTTGTTGAATACTTGAATGTGAGACTTAGAATGCTTGAAATGATAGTTACTTTCCCTAAAGTTTACACAACTTTGCAGGGGGGAAAGAAATCAGCTGCAGAAGCAAGAACAAGAACGCAAGGTAGCATCTCTCTTGTGCGCTTGCTTCAGAACAATCTCCGTATTTAGCTACACATTTTTATAGGTCCACGTTTTGGCACTATACATGGGGTGGTTTTTACTTTTGGGCCCTTCTATAGCTATAATGTTAGAATACGAGTCTAATTTATGTTCTGGTTTGGTCGATCAGTACCAAGTGGAAATGAAATTGTAGAAAAAACGGTTTAGGCAGATTTCTACATGGTACTTCTCCCTCAACTTTTTCTTATCTTGAATTGTTAGACCCTGTATTTTGTGGAGGTCACTTCCCCATGCCTTTAGAATATACTTATGATCAGTGTTTGTGACTGACTGATGTTTGACTGAACCTAAGTCCCAATCCCAATTGATTAGCATAAACTTTTAGAGCCCTCATCCTTTTTCTCTCTGCATCATGATGTTTGTGACATCTTGTCACCATGAGGAAGCATCTGGTGCTCATATTCGTATTCATCTCATTATCGTAAACCATGTTTTGAGGGAAAGACCCTTTTGAAGCCCAATTGCATTTAGCCTTGGCCGCAAATATAATATTGTTATAATCTTAAGAGGGTCAAGTCCTTCTCGTAGAGCCATGCTAGGAAACAATGGGTGAACTGCAGCCTGCAGAGGCGGTCAACCTTTGACCCACGTCACTTGTTGTGTTGAATGTTGTTAAAATTGTCAAAGTCGTAGGGATGATGTGTTTCCGGAAAACCATAGAAGACAAGTTTGAACTTGAGCTTTGTTGGTGATATTTCAAATTTTCATTATACAAACATGATACACGGACTTGGATCAAGTTTCGAATGCAAATGGCAAAAGATTTGAAGCTCAAACTAGGCAAGGATTTCGAGCTGGTATTAAGGTGTTTTGTGCTTCTCATTCATAGGAAGTACCAAAGTGTTGGAAATTGTATGTTGGAAGTGTTCAATCGTTCTTCTTTCTCATAGTCATTACAACAAGAAATTGGTGTATACTAAGTGATAGAAACGCTAATATGGAGTGTAAACTATAAAGTTTCATGTTTACTCTTTGATACATTGAAGGAACTCCCAACTCTTCCTCGTGTTAGCCAGCTTGCCCCCTTGTTTTGCCCAAGTATGAGAGCAAACATGTTCAAGCTTGCTCATTTCAACAAGAGACATTTGAATCTTATTAATCTTAGAGAGTTAGAGATATGACACGTGATAAACCCCATGAAAACGACAATGAGTAGCCGCTCTAGTTTTCCAAATAAAAAGAGTGTTAGACCATGTCCACCCCACTCCTCTCATCAAAACCTCATTATACAACAAGCCCCACAAAAGAGCTGCTTTCAAATTGACAGTTTTGGTGTTTGGTGCACCCACCTGTGTCTTTTATATTCCCCAAAATATATGCACACACTCATCGGCCATTTCACGGTCCCCCACGCGCTACACGTGCCACCTATGCCATTGCAAATTGCTGCAGGCAGAAAAATCAACACGAATTCGGACTAATTCAGTATTTGATAAAAATTAAAACCAAAAAATAAACCAAAAACAAAACAGTCCGACTCTCTCTTTCTCTCTCTGCCTCCAGAAAACAGAGCGAGGGTTTTGCGCGAAGCTTAAGAGAAATAAAGCCCTAGGGCTAAAGAGAAATCCCCAAATCTCTCACCGAGAACCTAGAGGGGAGCTTCGTCAATTGCAACTGCGCCGGAGCCGGAGCTAGGGTTTTCGAATTCATCGACGAAGGTAAAGATATACGATTGAATTGCGTTTTGTGCATTATGATTTTCGTGTAATTGATTGTTTTCCGGTTTGGGTAATCCCAAATTAAGGCCATATCTCGCCGCATTAATTCTCCTACTCTCAATTTGTTCCATATGCTTGTGTTTCACTCCATTTTCTCACTTCACAAAACCGTGAAAGTGTGGGCCTTTCTTTGGTACTGTGATTTCTAGGGTTTCATATTAGCTCTACATGTAGTGGCACCTCTTTGCCCCATGTTTATAGCATACTTGTGATGAAATTACTTTGGTTATGATATATATTATTCATGTTTCTAGTGAATTTAACCTGCCTTACTGTGTTTTCGGTTGGTTATTTTTTACTCCAGTAATTTATTTTGAAAAATTGATTGCCTCCTTGATTTTTTACAGGATTGGTTATTTTTCTCAATTTATTGCCTGTTCGAGTAATTTATTTGGGAAAGTTTCAATTGATACCAGGTAGAGTTTCTGACTTTTTTTTCCAATCAAATTTGAATCTAATATATACTAGAACCATTCCGCCTATGCGTATGCTTTTCTGTGATATATTAGAAAAATGTGATTGTATTGTAAAACCTGATAATGTGTTCTTCCTGGTAGATCTGTAAATTAAAGATTTGATCATATTGTGATCTATTAGAAAATGATATTTTCTTGTTAATTTCTTTATGGCTCGTGAATTTGGTAATAGCCAAAATCATAGGGATTGAAATTGTGCTGGGTGAATGAAAACATCAATGTGGATACTTGACCACATGAATTTGATCATATTTTCCAGTTTTACTTCTGGAACATTAAGTTCAAAAAGGTCCAGCAAAATATTGCTTCTAGCATAGATTCTGAATTGTCTTATGTAGTAGAATCATTGTAAGTTGATGTTTCAATTGTGGTGAAATGGTGAATCTTGTATCCAAATTTTGGTATATGAGGTTCAACGGGAGGATTCATGTGAATTTGGTGGGAACGTCAATTTGGGTGTTCTCGTCACATAGTTCTACTAGGCTTTAAGAGTAAAGTTCTTATACGGAAAAATTAGAAATGTGAAAATGCGGGATTAAGATATCTCTAACCTGGGTCTGATTCCAGTCATATTGGCATGGAGCAAACAAAACTCTCTTTGTTCATAGATTCATAGATGTTATTGTCTTCTTATGCCTGCATGGGTTGTAAAAAGTAATTGTGGCAAGTGTCACTTTTGAGCTTGGTTATAAGTAACAATCGATGTAGTTAACTAACTAAATTTGCACTTCATCCTGTGTTGGGAGTTACCAAGTTTAGATACTCAGGATGGCCACATTATGTACTGTGTTCCTTCTATAAGTGGATGCTCCAACACAATTTAGAGAAGTTGGGAAATGGAAGTATGATTACATAGTTATTTGTGCCCTTGTCTTTGAGAAAAGAAATGGATTGACTAACCTTGATAATAGCATGGCTTACATGTACACTATGTAGTTGGTGTATACCACTAATCTGACCTTCTATATCAAGGCTTACATTTAGTCAGTGTTAAATGTCAATCATCTCTTGTTTTATCATAACATTTTTTTTTCATGAAGACAACTGCAAAAATGGAATATTCTCAAGATATTTGTACTTTTTGGCTGCTCTTTGCATACTTACTAATTGATGTCAATTTTGCAGAGCTATTTGACAAATATTATCCGGAAAGTCTTCTGTAGCTCAATGGAATTCATGTACATGGACTTCTTCGACTGTAAGCATGTTATGTAAAGCATCATGACACTCGAAGATTTTTTTACCTTAACTGAGATGAAAGATGGGCTAACTGCTCCATCTCGAGTTGAGGAGCTGGTCACGTTAATGCAGAATGAGAAAGATTCTAGTGTGAATAATGCTGGCGAGGTAACCCGGCATTGGGTTGCAGTTGCAAGCACAATTGCTGCCACAGAGAATAAAGATTGTCTTGATCTTTTTATTCAATTGGATGGACTGTTATTTGTTGATAAATGGCTGAAAGATGCTCAAAGCTTAGTTAATGATACAAATGAGAGTTTTGTAGAAGAGTCAATAACTGCTCTGTTACGGGCACTTGAAAAGCTGCATATTGACAATAAGAAGTCAGTATCTACAGGGATCTGGAGTACTGTTGAGAGACTTCTTGGCCACAAAAGCTTGAAGGTTCAAGATCTAGCAAGACTGCTGTTTGATAGCTGGAAGCAGGATGGTGATGCAGTTGACCATGTTGAGAATACTGGGGTTCTCTGTGGTGATGGGAGTCCCAAGCTTTCTGTACCAGAGACCAAGCCATCTACTTTAAATTCTACTCCTTCAGAAGTAGGTTCTAACAGCAAGAATCACCCATCAGGTACTGCTCAAGACGAAACATTGCCGTTAAGCAATTTGGAGGGTCTTCAACTAGAAAGTGCTGATGTACAGATTCCAACTAGTAAGAAACAGTCCCCAACCCACAAACTGTCAGAGAATGAAGACGACAAGAAAGATATGTCTCCAGATCCTTTGGGGTCTGTTATTATGGAGGCTATTCAACAAAGTCCTATAAAGGATGAATCCTCTGTATCGTTAGGAGCAGATGCTTTAATTGGAAGTAGTAATTTTCCTGTTGCAAAGACGAGCAATGCTGAGGTGTCAGACGATTCGAAATTGAATCAGATGCCCGAGAATGAAAATCAGATGCACACAGTCAATGGTTCTCCAAGGATTTTGGGTGTGACTGACATCTGTTCTGTGTCCACACCATTGGAATCTGGGGTTGTTTGTTCAGATACTCATGCTGCAACAGCTGAGGGTTTTGTGGATGGTTCTGCTTTACCAAAAAATGCAGATGCCAATGAGGATGGTTTCTGTCAAAAGCTTGAACCTCTGAGTGATGATGGACTACATGAGAGCTGTAAATCTGATCCACAGGTTGTGATGGACAGTACAATGGTTGTGGCGGATGGTACAACAGCTGTCATGGACGATACAAAGGTTGTGATGGATGATACAAAAAGTGTAGATCATTGCAACACTGCAGTTCAAGATAGTGACTGTTCAAACATCCGCCGGGAATCGTCTGGAACTGGTAGTTTGTCTGGAAAAGTTGAAGATATAGAGACTACTTCTAGGATGGACGACTCAGGTGCTGAAGATGAAGAGCAAGCTAGTGATGAAGGTGATGAATTGACTACTGCGAGTGTTTTTCCGATCAATATATTTGAAAAAACAAGGTCTGATATTGATGTTGAGTATGGGATGGTTGATGCTCTTGAAGTTGCTCGACAAGTTGCCCAAGAAGTAGAAAGAGAAGTCGTGGACTACAGAGAACCAAATTGCAGTTCATCTTCTGGGAAAATGTCAGGAGGTGGACTAAGACAACCTGGTAGCCCAGACTCTATAAATGAAAAGCAAGACCCACTCACTGAAGTTGCACCAATGGATGTGTCAGTTGAACAAGGGCATTCTGTAGAGGTAAATCCTGAGAAGGACGTAATTGAGTCAGAACATCAGGAAATGGTATCTGAACATTCCATTCATGACATGGAGTCCTCTCAAGTGACTGAAACGGCTCAAGAACCTGAAGTTAACTCAGAAAAGGGTCTTTGTGGTTTCGATCTAAATGAAGAAGTGAGTTCTGATGAGATGGACCGCTCAGCGAATCCCGTATCTGCTCCAATTCCTTTTTCCAGACCACCACCAGCTGCAGATCTACCTGTGGCCCCTTTGCATTTTGAAGGGGCTATTGGATTGAAAGGCTCTCTTGGTAATAGTGCTTTTCGTCGAGCATCTCCTCGCAGGTTTTCTGATTCTGAGAAGAATGTTTCTACAGGAGCCACCACTGATAGCTCAAAGCAGAGACCAGACTACCTGTGCTTAGATTTGAATGTTGCTCTTGGAGGAGATGATTTGGAAAAACAAATTCCATTGTCGTCTGGCCTCCCTTCTGGGGAATCTTCAGGGGAAGTGAGTCAAAGTAGATTGGGAAGGCCTAACTTGGATTTGAACCGTATTGATGATGACGGTGATGCTCCATTGAACATAAGAGTGGAAGGACAGTTCTTATATAACCGAAATGCCCGCCGCAGCCCATCTCCTGCCTCATCGTCATCCTCAATGCAGCCTTTGATGAGGAATTTTGATTTGAATGACAGGCCTTTTTTTCTTAATGATTCTATTGATCAAGGGCATGGTAAGCCTTCTCAAAGTGCAACTGCATATAGAGGGCAGCTGGATGGTTCAGTTATTTCTATCATGGGTACCAGAGTGGAGATAAAAAGAAATGACGTTCCGCAAACTCTGTCCCTTCCGAATGGCAAGGGTATTGACACTGCAGTAGATCCCAACCTTGCAAGAGCGGGAAGTCTTTTAGAGTTGGGTTCAAGGGTTTCTTACACCAACTCTCCTATTTTTGGGTACAATGGACTTGCTACAGGGCCCACCATGTCATTCTCCTCAACCATGTATGGACCTGGTGGAACAATCCCCTATATGGTGGATTCAAGAGGATCTCCTGTTGTGCCTCAAGTCATGGGCTCTGCATCAGCTGTTCCTCCTTTCTCTCAGACACCGTTTATGGTGAATATGAATGGAGTGCAACCGGGTCTAAATGGTGCTGGACCGTCGCGTCCCAGTTTTGATCTAAACTCGGGCTTCATGGTTGAGAGTGGCAATAGAGATTCAGGTTTGAGGCACCTATTCATTCATAGCCAAGGCGGAAATATGGACGAGCATTTGAGGAACAGCTCGCAACCCCCTTCTAGTTCCAACGTTGGTGGAAAAAGGAAAGAACCCGAAGGTGGCTGGGAACCTTACCCGTTTAGTTACAGACATCAGCAACCCCCCTGGTGATAGAAGTTTTCAAGTCTTAACTGCATGCTGTCCTATCTTTGCAACAGTTTCATAAATCCAACCAACTCCAATGACACGCTCGTACCAAACATGATCCTGGGTAAGGAGAGTAATAGAACTGAATAAAGTTGGAGGTAATTATCGATGTAACATGATTTATCAAGAAAGTTAGGTTGTTTAAATTTTGTTTTCTATTTTTTCCTTTTCTTTTCTGTGTTACATACAGGCCTTTGCATCATAGGAGATTTGGTACGTGTAGCTGTAATTTCTCTGCCTTGTATATCACAGAAATTATAGGAACAAATTCTACATTATTTTAGTGGTGCTGGCTGCTTTGATGAGTTGGTTTACCTCAAGTTAAAGAGAAAAAATGGGTCTGCCAGTGATAATTTATGACATGAATGCTTTTTCATTTTCAGACCTTGGAACACAATTAGTTGCAAAAAGTGCAAAGACACTTGATGCTCTGATTTAATGTGTGATAACACCAAGGTTTGTTGTGAAAATTGCCCTTTGATTGCTTCTTATTTAGTTGACTTATAGGTTATAGATCATGATAATGATTTGTCTCTAAACTCTTGAGAGATGTTGTGAATTGTCATCGCCGAATAGATGTGATGTTATATCTTCCCTCGCATTTGTGATTTCACTTTTCAAAGGAAAATGCTAAAGTTTCCAAAAAATTATATAAAAAAAATGTTACACGTATCAAAATAAAAAGCTTTTTAATGGCATGTAGCTCATAGGGGTTTTGTTTGTAGTGAAAAAAAGTAAAGAAATGGAAAGACTTCACACGATAGAGGCAGAAGGGCTGTTGGGCCAAATGCATACGAGGGTCACGAAGTTGATAAATGGGCTTAGATGCCGCTCGATCTTAAAGGGGGAGTCTGATACTTTACATTGATCCGAACAAAATAATAAAAAACATGAATACATTACATTGATGAAAAATTAAAATGTCAAAAAAGCTTTAGGAGATAAATTACATTGATGGAGAAAAAAAATTTCCACCAGTGAGGTCAATGGAGTTATCTTCGTTTGAACCTGAAAGAAAAAGAAAAGAAATCAGGCAGAATTTAGCTCTACATGAATACTATCAGAGTACAGTGAGGACTCTAATGCGATGATCTTCTCCTATCGAAAGTTTCATTTTAATTATACACTTCAGATATTTTCCTTGCAACCAGTAAATGTCTGATTAAAGATGATCTAAACTCAGCTGTGGGTTTTGTATGCACCAAAAGTCGGCAATTCCCCTCTGCTTTTGCTTTTCAAAATATTTCCAAATACCAGACTAATGTAACGTAGACATGATCATCAAATCACGGTTTCCGTAATGAATTTGCATTATAAAAAAAAAAAACAAAAAAACAAACTTGACTTGAATGGATTATGAATGAAATGAACTTAAGCGAAAAGTAAATAATAAGGAGGTCATTTAATGCTATCAGATGAAAACAAGGACTGGATATGTATGTAAAAAATCACAAGCTATTGTGCTTCATACCTTGACTTGCTTTTAAAGGAATTTTTGGACTTTTTCTTTCCTGTGCCACCGTTTTTTCGGTTCTGTTTCCCTAGACTCATATCACTCTGGAACAGGTCCTGCATCTCATCTGTCCTTGACTGCGTCCTTTGCGTAGGACGATTAGATTTCTTGCTGTCCTTCTTTACAATCTTGCCAGTATCGATTGCCTTATTTGCTGCCTTCACAGCTTTAGCCCGACGGTAACCCAAGTCAACAAGTTTCACTCCTGTCTTTTCCTTGGTTGTTCCACTACCCTGCAATTTACATACTGTGATTACTGTGCGCTACAATACAAAATGTCTGATCACAAATTTCTTTTCTTTTTTCTTCTTCTTTTGATTATATGAACACACTGGGGAAAAGGAAAAAACACAGCTTAACCAGATATATGCAGCTAGGAGAACACATAGAGGAGAGATAATTACTGATGAAGTCAAAGCCATAAAAGGCCATTCATATCAAAGTAAAAAGCTCGACTGCACAAGTGGTTAACTTTTCGTAACCTTCATATGGATTCTAATGCCATGAATAATATAATTTTGATATGGACTTCAATATAAAACAATTCTCATCATTAGCACACATCAACCAGACAGTTCGCCAGATCAAACGTCAGACTGCAAGCTGTCAGTTATGACATCAGCGAACCAAAAGTAACTAATATATATATGACAATTTATATACATACATACCACGTATACAGAGAGAGAGAGAGACATACTTCTGACTTTCGATTTTGATTTTCTTCCTCCAACATTTCTCTAGCTGCTTCCAAATTTCGGCGCTTCTTACGAGGCAAATTTCTCTGCTCCAGATTCATTATGTTATTTACTTAACCCCAAATCAATCAATAAAGAATTGGATAAAACAATGCAGGATTCAGACAATATTACCTCACGCTCTCGTTTTCTCTTTTCTTTCATTTTCAGTTCTTCCACTTGTTCGGCACTGATCACCTCGTGTCCAGAACGCATTCCTTTTTCACTAGATGCCTATCAGTTGATGCCATGAATCACTTCTCCACAATAGAAAAAATGCATACAATAGGAGCAAAAACATGTGGGTCTTGGAAGGAATTAAAATATTTTGAGGATCTATGAAAAGTGGCCTTAAACAATCCAATCATATACCAGGTGCTATGTCCCAAAAATTAACTATACAGTTTTATGTTTTTACCTTAGATGCCTTGACCACCTCCTTCTTCTCCTTTTCAGTGACAATCCAAGTCCTTTTAGGGCGTGAATATATTTCATCCCTGTGTGCAATCAAATTCTCTACCTGTAACAAGAACACAAGAACCAAAATATTACCGTCGGTTAATTATGAAATAAATTAAAATATTTCAAAGCTGACTGATTTCAGATTATGCTCTCTAAATGCCAGACAGTAAACAGATATTGGATAGAGTTTTACAAAAGTACCTTTGTTGCTTCCATTTCAGCTCTTCTTAGTGCTGTCTCTTCACTGCACACATATATAATTTATAATAATTCTACAAGAAAATGAAATACATAAACATTGATAAAGTGAAATAGTAAAAACCTCTCTTCTCGAAGAATTGTGGCCACTTGGTCTTCCATTTGCTCAATTATCTGAGACCACTTAGTAATTGACTGCTCGGCAACGATTCGACTCCTCAGCTTTGAACCAGCTCTTTTTGCCTATCAAATTGAATTCACCAAACAACTGATAGGTTATAACAATTTCTTTCTAAGAGAAGCCAACATTGTACATAAAAACCATCCACTCTAAAAACAAAGAATGGCATGAGAATGTAAAGAGCACACTAATACTCACAATAGCTTTTAACAGAGATCGGTCAGTATCTGTCACGAAAGTAACAGCGCATCCAACTTTTCCAGCTCTTGCTGTACGACCCACTCTATGAACATAGCTGAGAAAAGAAACAAAATGCAAGAAACAGATGAGAGAATTTTGCATATACAAGCACCATATATACAGAATCAACAACGAAACTTAGGAACAGTATATGAGTGAATTCAAAGGGGAAGACTGGTGAATGGACAAACATGTTATACCAATATGCAATTAAGGGATTACCTTGTAAGATCACGTGGACATGCATAGTTTATAACTGTTTCAACACCAATAATGTCAAGACCCTACAAAAAACCAACCAAACTTTAATGCTATATATAAAAATAAAAAAGTCACGCAAAAAAAAAACAGAAAGAAAAATAGGTCCTTACACGAGCAGCAACATCTGTTGCAATCAAAAAGTCAACCTTTTCTTTCCTGAAAAGTTCCAATGCCTACAAAAAAATTAAAGATAAGTAGGTATTAGGGAACCATATAAAAATATAAAGAGAAATAAACTCACCAATCAATAAAGAATTAACCAACACATAGTGTCTTTCAATATACCACTATATATAAGAGAAAACTTCACCAACCAATATTATGAATATCAACTGTTCATGTAGGAACACAAGTTACTCACATCTAGGCGCTGGACTTGAGTAAGATTTCCATGAAGCTCAGCGGCTTTCAACCCAGCTAACCCAAATAAGATTTTCAACCTATGTGCAGCTTGTTTTGTGCCACTGCACGAGAAAGTGGAAAGTGAGCACAGAGAACTAACAACAGATATCAGTCGGTCTGAAACCAATATCACCTTATGAAGATAATATATGTTAGAAGGAAATAGTACCAACCTGAATATGATCACTCTTTGTTTAAATGTCTTTGTGCATAGTGCGAGTAGAACTGCTTCTTGGTTCAGTTCACGCATACGTCGTATCCGAACCACCCTAGATAAATAAACAAACAGCACCAAATTATACTTCCAAGACTATATTGCTACTAAAATTGGTGAACACAATATGATATTATGAGCATAAATAAATAGCTAAGAAAGTTGATCATTACTCCTCAGTTAGTGTAACTGGCCGTTTTGCAGATGGGTCAGCTGAAAGGCGTAGTGGTTTAGTTAGAGAAAGCTGGACAAGTTCATCAACTTCTTCAGTCATTGTAGCTGAAAATAGCATGGTTTGTCTCCTTTTGGGGCAGACTCGAAGCTGCACAAAAACTACAAGGATGAGAAATCAGTAATATCTCAGCTGTTGGCAAGCATTCACCAAAAGGGCCAGAACATACCAGCTCACGAATTTCAGCACTAAACCCAACTTCCAGCAGGCGATCTGCCTCATCAAGAATTAGAACAGCAAGATCATCCAAATCCACAGACATAGAATTTCGTAAGTGATCTACAATGCGTCCAGGGGTAGCAACAACAATATCTGGCATTGATCTCAAGGCTGCCTCTTGCACCTGATCAGAATGGCATTCCCTTAATATTCTTGCAAAATAATGCAAAAGGTAATAAAAGAAAGCATTACATAATGAGACACATGACAGGAAATTAAAAATCTAACTACTAGTTAATCTTTGATTTTTTTTTCCTTTTGAGGTGCGCCATGATTTTTGCTCTCACTGCATAGTTGGACACGTTTTGGAATATAGTACAAGGATTAAAGCAATGTAGTTAACCATTAGATAAATCCCAATTTCACTTAGAAATTGAAGCTTTTCCTTTTTCTGTCTAAACAAGCAACTAGTGATAGTTCTTAATACAGATAAAATAGATAATGGGAAAGGGTTCAGAATTAATATAACCATGTGACCGAGAAGATAAGAGCTCAAGCGGGAAGAGAAAAAACAAGAAAGAAAATTTACTTTTGGCTTTTAAAAAAAAAATAAAAAAAATCCATCAAAATGATGCAAGCAATTTCCAGCTCAAACCAAAATCTAATATTCAAACCACTAAGAAATAATAGTAAATCAAACCTTTAGTGAAAGGCCTCCAACAACCAGGCAACATCTGATATCAGTAAATTGAGCAAGTTTCTCAATCATACTATGAACCCTGAAAATAATGTGAAAAACAAAATTAACCAAAAGCAAATCAAAAAAGACAACAAAAGCTGAACTGAAGGACCTTGTTTTACAAAGAACACTTTTTTCATAAAAGTATCCAATAATGTTTGATCAAATGGCATAAGATATTGAAACATGACATTCGAACAGGAAACAATTATACTATCTTAGATCCAAAAATACAACAATACTCACAAGCATTGTTGGCATATTATTATCAGCATGAATAGATTAATCAATTTTTAATGTATAGGCTTATTCAAAGTTTTACGCATGGCCAGATTATTGAATGTATAAACATAGAGATATGCATATGAAACAGAAATTTGTCAATAACTTAACGAGGAGGGAAATCAGAACTTACTGTACTGCCAGTTCTCTGGCAGGAGTCAGAACAAGGACTCTTATGGCAGGCACCCTCTTCGGGCGAAACAATAATCTCTCCAGTGTTGGTAATGCGAAAGCAGCCGTCTATACAAAACGATTAACACCATAAGTTCAAATACAAACAGCAACAATGACAATCTTCATCTAACAACTCCACGAATCAAAATGTACCTTCCCGGAACCAGTAATGGCACTTCCGCATATATCACGTCCCGACAAAGCCAGCGGAATGCACGCTGCCTACTTACATAAACCCTAGAAATTCAGCAAAGCACAAATAGGAACAAGGAAATGAATTGTTAAGAGGTAAAGTTCCCAGACCTGAATCGGTGTGGGCTTAGCATAGCCCAATTTCTCACAAGCCCGAAGCAGAGGTCTCGACAAGTTGAGCTCCAGGAACGAATTGGCATGAAACGACGTGCCGTCCGACGAAGCGAAGAACGGCTTGTTCTCAACGGCATTAGAACCTCCGTCGTCTTCCTCATCCTCTGGTTTATAATCCTCCTGAATAAAACACAACCGATAATCAATTACACGAGATTTAACTACTGAATTGAATTAATCGAGATAGTTAGGGTTGAGGTGGTTACTTGTTTATCGGATTCGGATCCGGAGCTAGAAGCGTCGTCCGGGTCGGGTAGAGGGACGGAGAGTTGCTGGCGAGCTTTGGTGATTTTGTCGTCGACGGAGGTAGTGTTCCGGCGGGAGTGTTCGTCGGCGACGGTTTCGGAGTAGGCAGCGAAGTCCCATGGGGATTGAGTAGTAGTGCGAGCACGCAACGGTTTTACAGAGCCTTCTTCTTCGTGTTGTTGTTCGTCTTCTTCGTCTTCGGCGTCGGAGAAGTCTTGCTCTTCTAGCTCTGAGTACTCTTCATCACTCGGAGGTTCGAAGACGAACGACGGGGCCATTGAAATGTGAGGGTTTCAGAGACTCTGAGCTGAGCTCAAGGGTTTATTGGATTCGATTAGGGTTTAGAGAATTGACCACGACTTGTCGCTGGACGACCCAAAGGCCCAAACTTGTTTTCTTTGGGTTACATTGGGCCTAAAAGGCCGATAAACATGAAAGACACAGTGGAATGAGGCCCAACTCTATTAATTTTTATGTTATGCTAATTATGTTTTTAGACTCCAGTACGGATGATTTTGCAACCAGTACTGTATATTCAAGGTACAAAGAGAAGTCGACAAAATTCAAACAAAGATAATTTTAATAATCTTTTTTTTTCAAGAACTAAGCAAATTTGAACCTCAGACGTTTTTGAATCCAAGGGAAATGAACAAAATTTAAATTTCAAAAGAAGACTGTCGGTGGTGCGTATGGGCGCCCACCCGGCGTTTCCTGTGTTTGACTGCTTTTGATCACAATAAAATATTAGAACAATATGACATTATTGACATAATGCTGAGGCACTTTTGTTTTCGAATCACAAAGCCGAATACTCGTCACGCAATATGGCATTGCGCCTAGGACTGAGTCTTGTGAGGAAAAAAAATAAAAAATGCTAAGGACACCAGTTTGCTACTCAACATAACAGGAGTGGAGACAGATATGGACGAAACAAACGAGCACTTCCTAATTGGCTAATTTCATGAACATGCAGACACTTCATTTGAAAATGCACACTTAAAAGATGATGCCATTGATTAAAAATGTTGTAGAGGTTCGCACTAGTCACTCCAATTAAAATTCAAAAAGAAATGGAGTCTACACTATATCAAAGAAGAAGCATGCAGCCTCTGTTTGGTTCACGGAATGGAAGGGAATCTTCAGATTTTCCATTGACATGGGAGATTCAAATTCCCATCAGTTTTTCTTTCCAGTGTTTGGAAATGTAGGAATATTGTAAGAATTTGTTCTTTAGTTTCCAAAACTACCATTCTCTCTCTAGACAGATTATGTTGGTATTTAGGATTTGATTATTAATATCTGTTATTTGCTATTGCTAATAATCCCTAGTTTATAGGGATATGTAGTTAGGTTTGACTGCTTCCTTGTAATCGTGTACCACGCACTAGAGTAGTGCTATGCGTGGGCTGCTTTGTTTTCTTTCAGTTTCCTCTGTAAGGCTATTTAAACCGCCTAAGACTGCATAAATGTATACAGTGAGTATTCTCCCAATTCTATCTTGAGGTTCTTTGTTTCTGTTACCAACAAATCTGGTATCAGAGCCCTTAACGGGACATGATCAAAGAAGAGAGAGTTGCGAGAAGGTGAGAAAGAGTTGAGAAAGAAGAGAAAGCCAGAACCATGCAAGGAGATATTACGGCATGGCAGAAATCAAAGGCATGTCAGAGAACAATTTCGTTCAACCTGCCATCCCAAGGTTCGATGGTTTTTACGACCATTGGGCAATGGTGATGGAAAATCTCCTCCGATCGAAAGATTACTGGTCTTTGGTGGAAGTTGGTATTCCAGCAGCAGCAGCAACCGGAGTCGAAGAAACTGAGGCTCAACGAAAAGCTAGAGAAGATGCTAGAGTGAAAGACTTGAAAGTCAAAAACTATTTGTTCCAGGCCATTGATAGAACAATAATGGAGACCATCTTGGATAAGGAGACCGCCAAAGGGATTTGGGACTCCATGAGACAGAAGTACCAAGGATCCACAAAGGTCAGAAGAGCCCAACTGCAAGCACTCCAAAGGGAATTTGAAATTCTGGGAATGAAAGAAGGGGAGAAGGTGAATGATTACTTTGCTCGTACACTCTCCATTGCCAACAAAATGAAGGCACATGGCGAGAGAATGGAACAATTGGTGATAGTTGAGAAGATCTTGAGGTCCATGACTTCTAAGTTCGACTATGTTGTGTGCTCTATTGAAGAGTCCAACAATCTCACAACCATGACCATTGACGAGCTACAGAGTAGTCTCTTGGTGCATGAGCAACGCATGCTTGGCCACAATAGAGGAAGTGGAGAAGAGCAGGTTTTGAAAGTGACTTTTGAAGATAGAGCTGCAGGAAGGAGTAACGACAACACCTTTGTAGCCAGAGGTAGATACCGTGGTGGTTTTCGAGGATGTGGCAGAGGCCGAGGCAGACTAGGATTCAACAAAGCTTTGGTTGAATGCTATAAGTGTCATCAACTAGGGCACTTTCAATCCGAGTGTCCTAGTTGGGAGAAAGCAGCAAATTATGCAGAGCTTGATGAGGAGGATGAGCTTTTGTTGATGTCCTATGTGGAGTTGAACAACTCTAAACGAGAAGATGTGTGGTTTCTAGACAGTGGCTGCAACAACCATATGTGTGGCAAGAAGAAATGGTTCACTACTCTTGATGAAGCTTTTCGACACACAGTTAAACTTGGCAACAATGCAAGAATGCAAGTGATGGGGAAGGGAAACATCAAAATAGAAGTTGATGGCCTAATTCAGGTAATCAGTGTTGTCTACTTTGTTCCTGAATTGAGAAACAATCTGCTAAGCATAGGTCAATTGCAAGAAAAGAAGCTAGCAATCCTAATACAAGATGATGCTTGTAAGATCTACCATCCAAGCAGGGGACTTATTATACACACTCGTATGATGGCAAATCGAATGTTCGTGCTTCTGGCCAACATGGTGTCCAAGAATTCTTCCACATGTATGCTAGCAACCTCAGATGACCTGGCTTATCTCTGGCATCGCCGCTATGGTCATTTGAACCACAAAGGACTCAGAACTCTGCAATATAGAAAGATGGTGAAAGGACTCCCTCAATTTCAAACATCTCCAACGGTGTGTAAAGACTGCTTGGTGGGAAAGCAAAAGAGAGACTCAATTCCGAAAAACAGCACTTGGAGGGCTTCACACATCTTACAGTTGGTGCACGCAGACATTTGTGGCCCAATTACACCCACCTCAAATAGCAACAAAAGGTATCTTCTCTGTTTTATTGATGATTACAGTAGAAAAATGTGGAGTTACTTTCTAACCGAGAAGGCAGAAGCTTTCACCATGTTCAAATATTTCAAAGCTTTGGTTGAGAAAGAAATTGGGTCCTCTATTTCTTGTCTACGGACTAACAGGGGAGGGGAATTCACATCCATCGAATTCAATGAGTTTTGCAAGTCTGAAGGGATCAAAAGACAACTCACAGCCGCCTACACTCCCCAACAGAATGGGGTTGCTGAACGAAGGAACAGGACAGTTATGAACTTAGTACGCAGCATCTTATCTGAGAAGAAAGTTTCGAAGTGTTTTTAGGCAGAAGCAGTGAATTGGATCACACATGTCCTCAATAGAAGTCCAACAACGGTGGTACAAGATGTGACCCCTGAAGAGGCTTGGAGCGGAATTAAACCCAGCGTGGACCATTTCAGAGTGTTTGGGTGTATAGGTCACGTCCACATTCCTGATGTTAAAAGGAAGAAACTTGATGATAAAAGCTGCAAATGTGTCTTCCTTGGTGTCAGCGAAGAATCAAAAGCCTACCGAATGTACAATCCCACTTCAAAGAAAATTATTGTCAGTCGAGATGTTGTTTTTGAAGAAAACGAATGGTGGGATTGGGGGAGGAGTGTGGAGGAGGTCAAACTAGATGTGTTGGCTTGGGAAGATAGTGAGGAAGGCTATGAAGAAGAAGAGCAAGATAACTGGGAGGAAGAAGCCAATGGAGATGATGGTGCTGTCATTGAGCAAGGACATCATGGTGTATATACTCCATCCTCAAGCACTTCATCTTCAAGCTCCTCACAAGAAGATGCTTCACCGGTTTTGAATGAAGAAGAAAGACTGAGGAGACATAGAAATGAACCTCCTTATCTGCAAGACTATGTTTCTGGAGATGGGTTAGGGTTGTCTGATGATGAAAATGAACCTCATAGCCTTGCTGCCTTCTCTGCAAGTGAAGATCCAGTTACTTATGAAGAAGCAATCAGATTTCCCAAATGGAAAGATGCAATGAAGTATGAAATAGAAGCTATCGAAAGAAACAATACATGGGAGCTTACAAATTTGCCAAAAGGTATGAGGACAATTGGAGTGAAATGGGTTTCTAAGACGAAGTATGATGAACATGGTGAGTTGGTTAAGTGTAAGGCTCGGCTAGTTGCAAAGGGGTATGCTCAAAAGAAGGGCATAGACTACACTGAAGTTTATGCACCAGTAGCTCGTTGGGACACCATCAGGATGATTATTGCCTTGGCAGCACAGAAGAACTGGACCATCTATCAGTTGGACGTTAAAAGCGCATTTTTACATGGAGAGCTCACTGAAGCGGTGTATGTCCAGCAACCACAGGGCTTTGAAATCAAGGGAGAAGAAGGGAAGGTGTATAAGCTTAGAAAAGCACTCTATGGGCTCAAGCAAGCTCCAAGAGCTTGGTACAGCAGAATCGAAAACTACTTCTTAAAAGAAGGATTTGAGAAGTGTGATTTTGAGCACACCTTATTCATTAAAGCTGGTGCAGGAGGTACGTTCTTAATTGTGAGTCTATATGTGGATGACTTAATTTTTACTGGCAATTGTGAGTATATGTTTGCCGAGTTTAAAGAGTCCATGAAGAATGAGTTTGACATGAGTGACCTTGGTAAGATGAGATATTTTCTCGGTGTGGAAGTTTTGCAATGCACTGAAGGTGTCTATATTAGTCAAAAGAAGTTTGCAGCTGAGCTACTTGAAAAATTTGGAATGGAAGCAAGCAATCCAGTTCATAACCCCATAGTCCCTGGTGTTAAGTTAGGCAAAGATGAGGATGGAGTTAAAGTGGATGCTACTGTGTATAAACAGATGGTGGGGAGTTTAATGTATCTGACTGTAACTAGGCCGGATTTAATGTTTGTTGTATGCCTTGCTAGTAGGTTTATGGCAAATCCCACTTAACTTCATTTTCAGGTTGTTAAAAGGGTACTAAGATATATTAGAGGCACAGTTGAGCTGGGAATCTTTTACCAAAGGAGAGGAGATAGGATGCTGCTAGCTTATACTGACAGTGACTATGCAGGAGATGTGTGTGACAGAAAGAGTACATCGGGTTATGTTTTCTCTTTGAGTGGAGGAGCCGTGTCATGGACATCTAAGAAGCAGCCTATTGTCACCTTATCAACCACTGAGGCAGAGTATGTAGCAGCTGCTTCCTGTGCCACACAAGGCATTTGGATGAAAAGAGTACTGGAAAGGTTAGGTCACTCACAGAACAATTGCATCACCATTCTTTGTGACAATAGTTCCACCATAAAACTTTCAAAGAACCCAGTGCTTCATGGCAGAAGCAAACATATATATGTGAGGTTCCACTTCCTTCGAGACCTTACTAGAGGTGGAAAGGTGAAGCTTGTTTATTGTGGTTCTAAGGATCAGCTGGCTGATATCATGACCAAACCACTCAAGTTGGAAGAGTTTGTGAAGCAGCGAGAGCTATTGGGTGTCTGTGAAGTCCCAAACTTAAACTAATTGCTGTGAGCAATTGGTTTAGGGGAGGATATGTTGGTATTTAGGATTTAATTATTAATATCTGTTATTTGCTATTGCTAATAATCCCTAGTTTATAGGGACATGAAGTTAGGTTTGACTGCTTCCTTGTAATCGTGTACCACGCACTAGAGTAGTGCTATGCGTGGGCTGCTTTGTTTTCTTTCAGTTTCATCTGTAAGGCTATTTAAACAGCCTAAGACTGCATAAATGTATACAGTGAGTATTCTCCCAATTCTATCTTGAGGTTCTTTGTTTCTGTTACCAACAAATTAGGTATGCATCTATGGCTATGCCCTTCATACATTTGAAACCCCATTTATGAAATTTCGATCAACAACCGGCACACCACCAAATTTGATCATTTCCTCTCCAATTGATCATACAAGAAAGATGTCGATACAACCCCATCCAAAATGAAATCAAACCACGATTACTAATATGAACGTTTCCTGCGTGGCGGAACTGGGTTTTGCTGAATCGGAAGAGGGACAATAATAAATCTTTGGTGGTGGGTGTTCTTTGAGATGTAAGAGGAGGCTGGTTCGAGGTCATGATTCAAATTAACAAAGACTATTGGGAGACCTATGGCAAAAAGAAGAAGAACCCATAAACACGAATTCGAATGGGAGGTTGAAGAGAATGGTTTCATCGAATTCTTCAAACCACCAAAATATAATTTGTCACAACTGTTGAGCAGGGGCAGTTTAGCCAAAAGATTCTGCATTTATTGTAGGAATTTGGGAAGGAAACTCATTCCTTGGGGTGGAACGAGTTTCCCCTCAATTTTCCTGGCTCTTGGAAACCATTTTCCCTTCCAGGTTTTTTCCCTTTACTTCCAAACACTGGAAAGGAAGCACTTTCCTTTCCCATGACTGTGATTCCGTGAACCAAACATAGCCGCAAGGTAGTAACGGAAACAAAATGACAACCAAAACTATAGCAGGTTTTAGTATTACACGGAAACAGTGGAGATGCAAGGCTTCCATGTGAAGCAGAAAGCAGATACTGTGAACATGTAAGGTTAAATGGGCTAAAACAAAGGCAATGCATAACTATAGTTTTTGTCTAACAGGAAATCTAACACACAGGCACAGGAAGATGCATAAAGGTTTCATTAGACTAAGGACAGCTTGCTGTGCCTTTCAATCAGGAATTCATGACCAGACTAATCATGTGCAAATAGTGCACCAGATGCACCAGAATGGAAAACTTTCAATCACAAAATAAACTTTGAGACAAGCATGGAATGCCGTCTTGGTTATATAGTCTACATGATATGAATACTTACAAACTCATGATCTTAATTCATAACAAAGAGGATGGAGAAAGGCCACAAGTTTCCTGATCATGAATATCTGAGATACTAAATTAACATGATACTTACCCAAATATGTTCATTTCATCCATGACTGGAAAGCTTACATGCAGAGTAAAGAATGGACAAGCAACAGCACCGGTAAGTAGGACAACACATACGATGAACAGGACGGTGCATAACAAGAAAGGGCAAACCCCGCAATAATTTGCATCACCAGTAAATCCATGACAATGTGGGTATTCAAGAAAACTAAAGGATTCTCCCGAGTTCAAAAAAAACCAAAGCATCGATTATGTGGTAGCTTGCAGTGTCTGCAAGTCAAAAGGATACTTTCAAGCACAAAATAAGTACTTGAAGATAAGTAGTGAGTGCCTTACTTAAAACAGCCGAGCAGGAGCCACATTTTTATATCTTTTCAATTATGTCCTTGCTGGGTGTTGATCTATAAGGATAAAGACCAAGTGAGCTTAAACATGAGCAAACACCAGCAACAGTTGAGTTGAAATGTTATTTACATCCAGAAGAGAATGAAAGTAGATAAAAAAACAATCTCAATTTTCTTCTTCTAATCGCCTACTAACTAAATAAACAACCAAATACAACATAAATAGATTACAAATTAGAACAAAAATTTTAAAAGGGGACATTGCATAAAGTTATAGTACCAATTTCGTTTCAGCCAGAGACTGCATTATCTCCACCAGAGCCCGAAGCTCCACCACTCACATTGACACCTTGCTTCTTCCTCTCCTCCTCGTATTCAGGATCATCGGTGGGCAGCTCAAATCGGCAAACCGGGCAAGAATTCCTAGAGCTCAGCCACGGCACAATGCAGTCACCATGATATCCATGCCCACACGGCAGCTTCTTAGACATTTCATCAGCAGTGACCATATCCTTACATATTGCACACGCCACAGTCTCATCTACCGTTGGCAATTCCGACACGGCGGCTTTCGATGCCGGAGGAGCTCCTCTCCTTCCACTGCTGTCGCTCTCCGCCAAGGTCTGAAGCAAGGCTTCATACTCAGCTGCGTCGACGTAATCCTCAGGATTACCTACGTAACGATCCGACTCGGGCATCTCGAAACGTAACTCGATGGAGTTGTCCTCCAGGCCCATTAAGATCTCGGCCCAATCGAGAATCCGGTTCCGCCCGCTCCGGGCCCGCGTCGCGATGTCTCTGATGTGGAGACGGAGCACATCGCGACGACGTCGTCTCAGGTCTTCTTCGTTTCTCTCTTGCTCGTCTCCTTGATTCTCTCCGTCCTCCTCGCGATCCGATCTGTCGTCTTCTTCCTCCTCCTCCGCCTCCTCGTTTTCCACGCCGCCTCCGTTGTGAAACTCGACGCTGTGCGCGTCGTCGTCGTCCTCGGCGTTGTCCCAGCCGTCGAGCTCAATCCTGAGGAAATCCTCCTCGGGGGCGGGGTTCTGAGGAATCTGCGGCGGCGCGTCCTCGTCACGCGCCGCCTGCGCGATGAGCCGGAGCACCTGGAGGAACGGAGAGCCGAAAGTGGAGTCGTCGGGCTGATCGGACGGCTGGAGAGGAGGATCGGAGTTGGGGATGGATTCAACGAAGCCGTTCTTGCAGTCGTAGCAGACGATGTCCGGGACGGTCTCGACGGAGACGCGCTTGTTGCAGTGGTAGCACCAGTACTCCTGCGGCGCCTCCTCCTCCGTGTCGGGCTCGGTCTCCGAGACGGATCGCGGCGGCGGCGAGTGAGGTGGAGCTTGGGCCATTTGCGGTTTTTGGGGTTTCTGGTACGGCGGAGAGAGAGAAACCGAAAGAGCGAAGGAAGTGCTGAAGGGGTGGAAATTAGGTGCTTGAGGACCTCTAGGCTCTGAGTGTCAATTCTCTACGGGACTTGCTTCGGTGTTTCTCGGTGGTTGTTTGTCTTTCGTTTTCAGCGGTTGGATGTGGTGATGTGTGTACTTGAGGAAGTAATGGACGGTTGAGATGTATTGGACTGGTAAGTGGTTGGAGAAGGTAAAAACAATGTTGCTTTGGTAATTATTTTAGTTTTTACCCCAAGGCAAAAGAAGGGGGTTTGTGATAACGACCATTCAGACAGACCAACAACAAATGGAAATAACAAAAATTAGATGACTAGAATTGCTTTGTTGAGGCAAGCCTGACATGTTGTATTACTAACCTAATGACAGTTTACGGTTAAGACATATAGTTGGGCAATTTATCCATGTATATTTACATCGTAATAGGTAAAAGCATATACAAATACGTATTTCTACGTCTTCGTTTTCTCACAAAACACATGGTCAATGACCTCCATTAGCATGCTTTTATTACATCAGTCTTTGCTCATCTATCACACTTTTAACAATTTTCACAAGTCATATCACATTCTCTACCTGTATTGTAATTTGTATCCACTATGACGAGACTAGCGGTCATGGAAAGCGATAAAACTCTAACTAAACTCTCTTCGTGACATACCCTTATTTATTTATTTTTATAAAAATATGATCTAAAAATTTCAAATCTATTTTTTATTGTGACTCGAACTCAAAAACTAATAACCTATTTTCTAAGTAACAATGCTCTTTATGACAAACTTAAAAGATTATGAAATGTAATTTATTTAAATACAATACAATTAATTGGCCCTTGGTCATTAGTGATTTTTTAAAGCCTCTTTTAATTAAATTGGAATATTGTGAGTTCAATAAAATTGAACAATTAATTCTACATATTGTCGTGTACTTTTTGTTCCTTATATACAAGAGTCTACAATCTATTTTATAAAATTGATATTATGGTCAGGCTTCTCCAATATGCTTTGAATCCTTGCTCCACTCCATGTCGTTTTATAACAAAGCTCACAGTTCGAACCCCTCTCCTCCCCAAGTTTTTATCAATTAATTAAGAAGATACACGATTCCGGTAAAACCACGGCAGTGGCCTTGTTTGGTTAGAGTTGGATTCTACGCCGTGAAGTTGTCACGGTCGTCCATTATTCCAGAATATGCAAACCGACGTTTATTTATGAACACGAATATATCACTTGGATTATTTATATACATTCATTTCTGTTCCTCCCTAACAAAAACAAAAAAAAAACTAATCTTATAACAAATGAAACAAAGACCAAAAGAGCAAACCCCATATCTACCTCCATGTGTATGCTTCTCGATCGTAGGTAAAGCTCAGCTAGATCAGAGCCTACTCCACACTGACCAAATGGAAAGGATGACTGAAACCAGATATTTTACATTGTTTAACACTTAAAAGAAAACAGAGCCATTTTCTTCACGAAGGGCCATAACTAATTAGCTGGTCGGGAAGCCTAAACCGGACCTGAGAAGCCGACGACCGGACGGCGACGCCATGCCAGCAAATCCCACCTTTGCAACTCTCGTGAACACCATCGGCATCATCGCGGGAAACTGCATACGTGGCTTTACGAGACACGTCCCACATCAGCGTCAGAACCAAGATAAGGCAAACAACGACGGTGGAAGCGAGTAACACAAAGGTTCCGCCGAAGCTCCGACCGGAGACCACCCCGTAGGCCTTGATTCCGGCGATTACTGCCACATAGATCGTCGTTAAGTTGCCCACCACCGCGTCAGAAACCGCCATTTTGGTTTGGGAGAAACAAAACAGAAGAGAAGAGAACACAGGGAGTTGATTTAGAGCTCTTGACTTGACTCCGTTTAATTGACGAGTCGGGTTTGGCGGCTATTTAAAAGAGCGATTAGGAGTTGAAATGGGTCCACTCGATCACTAAGTGAACTAAGCAAAGTTTGCTTTGCTTAGACGACCGCAAAAACTCTAAAAGGATTAATTGGAACTTGGAAAGTAAGGCTCTGGAGTGAATGAATCTTCTTGGTAATGTTTTTGGTACTTATGATTATCATAATGGAAAGGATGAAAACGTCATCGTACAGATAGATGATCTCAAGTCTCAAGCCTGGTGTCAGATAGCTTCTTATCAACAGATTTTTTGGTAGAAGGGAAAGTGGAGGCACATTGTTGTCCTACACCTGCCAAATTGTTTTATCGCATAAGCCTAACCCTGCATACGTGGCCTCACCGGAAAAAAAAATTGCGTTTATTTTTTAGTTATTTCAGTAAAAATTTATTACACATAACCTTGAGATTACATATTAAGTATCGGATCATTTACATATTTTAATTAACGTTTTTTTAAGTATAGTTTGGCTGTATTTTTTTGCGAAGGTACAACACTCTTAAAGTGTGTGCTGATATTAACCAAACTTCTCATCGTGAATGTAATAATATTTAGTCACACAAAAACGAAAAACTCACAAGTCCATAGTGAGATACCTACTAGACATCAGTAGGTATCATTTCTTCAAACTAGTAAACATGACATCAGTACTTGGTGTAAATGCATGATCAACATCTACATTACAATTTCATGGATGGATCATCAGATGCAAGGAATTGAGCTTAACGATGAAACCAATTGAATCACTCTGGAATTGCACAAAATGCTTACCATCACTGGATCTGAATCCATTGTTAAATTCAACCACAGCTAATCGATCCAAGTGGAGGAAATGTGGTAATCGAAAAAAAGAAGGAAGAACTGCCAATCATACATGCTATTTAGACCTCAAAATCAATGGAGGAGAAAAGAACACCTCTCAATAAGTGATACATCACACGATCATGCGAAAGACCTCCCTTGTCCGAACTCCAAAATCCAAATGCACATACCAAAAAACTCTTCGGATAGGATATTCATATCCAATTATCCATGATTTATATAAGGTTGTTCAGATAGAGAATCTATACAATTGTAGTACCCATGTCTACGGACCACAATAATACGGCTTAAAACAGTTTAGCGTGCAAAAACATCATCCCTAACAAATAATGCTCAAGTTGCAAAACATTAATTCTACTCCCCTGAGTTGAGTTGGAATTAATCCCGCACTTACCATTCCTTACGAAAAGAGTTAAGTTTAGGCAACTGAGAAACAGTCAAAACAATGGCCCAACCGTAAATGGTCTCATCCTTTTTGAAGCTTTGGGCCCAAAAAGATGTATACAACACATGGAAGAAGAAGAAGAAGAAGAAGAAGAAGAAAAATTAGATGGAAACACATTGTATTTGCAAAGAAAATACATGACATGATGACAGTCTCTAAAACTCGTTAAGTAAAATGATGGGGGGAAAATTCAGGCTATATGATTACAGTAAACCTATTATCTAAAGGTTGAAACGGAATCAAAATGAGCAATGCAGTGATTTCCGCTTCTCTAAAAGCTGGTGAACCATGAAAGGCCGAAAAGCTCATTAGGGGTGAAAGTATTAAGAAACCTACAACTCGTCCTTCAGTGAATCTTCATTAGCAGCTTCAGCATCATGGGTAGCTTCGTTTGCAGGAGTTTCAGCCTCAGCTGGTTCTTCGGTATCATCTTCCTCCTCAACTGTTGCATCGGGGTTGATATTTAGGCTAGACTTCACTGAATCGTAGATGCGGGAAGCAAAATCCTTCGGGTCAGGAAGGACAAAGCCACTCTCCATGAGAGCAGTCTGGTAAATAAGCTGTGCTGTATGCTTCACACTCTCATCCTGAAATAGCAAGCCATTTACGACCAAGACAAACAGATCCAACAAAGCAAAACTATAGGCATAATTGGATCTCTTAACATGTGTTTCTGTATAATATAAGTGAAACGGGAAAGAAACCTAGAACATACCTCAGGGTTCTTTACTACTCTCTCCCTGAGCTCCTTGATGATTGGGTGCCTTGGATTAATCTCGAGTACCCTCTTGCCGCGCATGTATGCTTGCTTGGCAGAATCCGACAAAGTCTGCGACTGCATGATCTTCTCCATGTTTGCACTCCACCCAAACTTTGAAGTAACAACCACGCATGGTGTGTCAGCCAATCGGTTGGACAGCTTCACATCATCGACATTGTCACTGGCAAGAGCACCCTTCCACCATTTGGTGAGTTCCTTGTATGATTCCTTGAGTTCCTTATCTTTGGAGTCTTTACCAAGTTTCAAACCCTCCTTTGATACATTCTGGAATTTCTTGTCTTCATAATCCATCAAGTATTGCATCAAATATTCATCAACTGGATCGGTGAAAAAGATAACCTGCAATAATGTATAAAATATGGTAAATACAGATGAAACTAATGCATGACTTTCTCATTGTGCACATAGAAAAACACGGAAGAGACAAACGGACTGGAGGTATTTTTGTCTACCTCGTATCCTTTCTTCTTAAGCCTCTCAAGGAAAGGAGAATTATCCAATTGTTCCTTGCTGGTTCCGGTGAGATAGAATATGTCCTTCTGCCCAGATTTCATCCTTGAAATGTACTGATCCAGTGAAGTCAGTTTGCCATCTGACTTGGTACTGTCAAAGGGTTCAAATAAGCCGGTCAGCCCATGCAAGGACTACAAAGAAAAGGGTTCGTAGAAAGTAAATACTGAAACTAGAAGCACACAATATTACATAACACAATTACCTCTCAAATCTTAAAAGTTTTGCCAAACGGTTTCTGTTGGCCGCATCTTCAATAATACCAAGTTTAATAGACTTGCCAAATTCATTCCAGAATCTTGTATATTGGCCTCTCTTCTCATCATCATCGGACTTCTCAACATCTGCTTTCAAAACAAAATTTCACATCAAACATAAGTGAATAATTAATTATCTGTCCCAAGTAACATCTTCACAGGTATAACAACTGAGCATGTAGCTCAGATTATCTATAATGATCCTGTCTGTCATTAACATGATAACGATACAGTACCTTTCTTGTCCTTGTCATTGGACTCGTCGGGATCTTCTTCAGCGAGTTTACGGATCATATCAAGGGCTTTCCGGATAAGTTTTTTCTTGATTGTTTTCAAACTACTGTGTGCTTGAAGCATTTCTCGTGATACGTTGAGCGGCAAGGTGTCAGAATCAACAAGACCCTGATCACAGAGCAAAAACCATATTTTGGTAAATATTTGCAAACAAACCCAGCCACAGGTGAAAAATAAATAAACATATTGAAAATTACCTTCAAAAAGCTCAGATACTTGGGCAAAAGCTCATCGAATTCATCTGATATAAAAACCCTTCGAACAAACAACTTGAAATTGGCTTTGTTGGCATTATAGTAGCTCTCATATAGATCATGAGGAGCCTTAGGAGGAACAAACAAGAGCGCTTTGAATTCTACATCACCTTCAGCGGTGAAGTGGCTCCATGACAAAGGCTTGTCCTCACTGAAATCCTGTGGAAAAAAGTTATAAAATGAATTGATGTTGTAGGACAAATACGATGAGTGATTTTTTAGCTTCTACACAAAAGAGGTCATGCAACCAGTAAGCTACCTTGGCAAGGGTATGATAGAATTTGTTGTACTCTTCATCGGTCACCTCCTTTGGATTTCGCAACCATATTGCTTTAACATCATTCAGAAGCTCCCACTCCTGACTTGTTTCCTTCACTGTCTTTGTCTTTGGTTTCTTCTCAGCATCTTCATCTTCACTTTTCTCAGCATCCTCTTCAGTTTCTTCCTCAGAGGAGGTGCTTTCAGCTGTTCACAATGGTTGAGTAGATGCAATGAGCGATAATGTGCAAGAATAGGAAACAAAATAAACAGAATTTTAAAGGAATCTGAAATAAAGTTTGCATACATGATTCCTCTTCCTCATCAGCAGGAACTTCCACATCAACCTCTTTGGTTGACCAGATATAGATGGGGAAGTTGATAAATTCAGAATATTTCTTGACCAACTCCTGCAAAAATAAATAATATTCTTATCGTGAGATACCGTCTTAGCCTCACCAATACCAACACATTAATTTTACAGGGAAAAACTGTTAGGCCTTTAACAAAAGACAAAGCACCAAATTACAGAGGTGAGAATGTTATTCAGTATCATAAGCGTAAAAGTATGTGAGTGAAATATGTCTACTACGGTAGTAGCAAACTTTAAAATGTGGGCAAACCAAGTTTAAGTAATGATTCAAATGAAACAAGATAATCAAAGTTCAAACAATTCTAGGTCCACTCACTTTTAGCTTGCTCTCTTCCAAATATTCCCCAGCTTCTTCTCTGAGGTGCAATCTAATTTCAGTACCACGTCCTAGAGGTTCATTATATGTATCCTCAGAAATTATAAATGAACCATCAGCCTTTGACTCCCAAACATGCCTGAAGCCCAAGAAATTATATGAACATCACTCATCATAAGACATTAAACTGCTTCTGAGCAAAACAAACTAAAATTGTTAGTAAGTTACACAAAAGACTTACTGTTTGTCATCATTGTGTTTGCTAATAACTTCGACATTATCAGCAACAAGGTAGACGGAGTAAAACCCAACTCCAAATTGCCCGATGAGATTAAGATCACCACTTGTTTGCATCTTCTCAACAAAAGCTGCACCAAAAATTACAATCAATCAGTAAACCAACACTCATTGCACCGGAAACTTTGAGATATGATATAAAAGTATGAGATACCTGAAGTTCCAGATTTTGCTATAGTTCCCAAGTTCTTGATCAGGTCCTCCTTTGTCATACCGATACCTCTGTCACGAATGGAGAGGATTCTCTTCTCTTTGTCTAACTTAATCTGCATTTTGTATTCACAAATCAGTGAACATAGTCCAATAACACATCATCCAGTACTACACTGCATACTATTAAATCAAACCAAAGCAAATAACAACAACCAACCTGGATTTCGAGCTTAGTGTTATCACCTTCACCCAAAATTTCTTTATCTGTGAGCGAAAGGAATCTAATCTTGTCCAGCGCCTGAAATTCACAATAGTTTTCAACTCAGTACTAAATCCATGACACATTTCTAACAAGATATTATACGAAATAGCGGAAAAGCTTACATCAGATGCATTGGAAATCAACTCCCTGAGGAAAATGTCCTTGTTACTATAAAGGGAGTGGATAATAATATCCATGAGCCTAGACACCTCAGCCTGAAACTCAAACTGCTGAGCGTTGCCACGTCTCTTTGACATTGACTCCGCCTCTCTGAAATCACATCCATTCACAATTTACACTCATACGAAAAGCCTCAATACACTGATACATCAGATTATTCAACAAGCTCTACTGTATCGACAGAACGTCTAACCTCTTAGCGACATCGGAATCGGTAGACAGCCCATTCGGAACGGCGCCGATCTTCTCCTCAACCTTCGGCGGATCTACGAGCTCATCGGAGTTTGCTTCAGCATTCGCCTGTAATTTCCGCCCTAAAAAAACAAAAAACAAATAGATCGCCGGAACCCCAGCCTTTCAGATATGAACTCAGAACAAAAGCAATGCAGGATTTCCGATTTGAGATCTATAGAAATGAAGAGAGTGATGACGAACCTTGATCTGGGAGAAGAGAGAGAAGGCACAGCAGAAGCAGAACGGAAGGGAGCGTCCACTTCCTCATAGCTACTACTCCAAAGTGTTCTAGTAACTTCGCCTCACTCAGATTACTCTGCTCAGAGTTGTGATTGATCTAACCAACTACTTGTAGCTCAGTATATATAGCTCCGGTGCTTAGTGAGAGTATGATTAAGAATTTGAGCGTCTCCTTAACGGCGACTTAAATCTGGATCAGCCCGGGGTTTGCCAGCGTGGATAAACCAACGCTTACTGATTTGGTTATTTACACGTGGCGGGTTTTTAGTGGAGATTGTTTGTTCGCTTGACGTGGAGAAACGGAGCACTGCGAACGGCCCTACCAACGACTTGGGACTCTTCAGTCGCGGTTGACCAATGTGGTGAGACTTGGTGTTGCAGCGTGGATGATCGGACGGCTTGGGAACGGTTTATATGACATGGCATGTTCTTATTGGGTACGAGCACGAAATAAGACGTGGTGTGAGTAAACGAAATGGGCTTTTGTATTTGATGGGCCCTCTGGTGAATAAAATTGGATCTCCCAAAGTGAGAAGTTGTACTTTCATGTTCTCTTCCAAAATCATGGGGGCTAGGTGGCTAGCTCAATGGTGAGTATATGAATTGCGAATTGAGTTTAACCTCTTTCGTGTGGTTCCTAAGGGGAGAATGAGAATCACAAGAGAGACAACAAATGTCATAGGGGAGACTGAGTTTTCCGGCCTTCAACTCTCTGATGCCTAAGTCAGATGTATGTGATAACGTAGATTAGGGCTGGGCATAAATCCGAATTTAGCCCGAATCCGAACCGATCCATCCAAAATTTCCGGGTTGGATAACCGATCCGAAATATTAGGGGTGAGAAAAATAATGAACTGATCCGATCCGTTTTAAACCGGGTTGGATTTATATCAACCTCATAAACCATCCGAAAAAAACCGATCCGATCCGAATTTTTTTAATTTACATTTATATACTTTTTACATACGTATCGCATTATTATTCGTTGGTTCCATGTCTTTACCATGTACTCTCCAACACTTAATCTAATGATCTATCCATATAAAATCCCTAACACCCCAATTCATTCTCTCATGTCAACCCTTTATGATAAATTTAAATTTGGTTATGTACTAAGTATTGAATTATAGTTATGGTGATGGATTTTATGATTATGGTAATTGATTTTAATCATTTTATGGAATTATGATTATGGCTTGTTTGATGCATTTTGAAATTTTAATTCCTAAGAAAGTAGGCTTTTTGAATTCGGATAAAAACCGAATCCGATCCGAACCGATTCGGAAATCCGGATTGGTTTAATATTCAGATCGCTATTTTAAAATTCGGATATGGATGAAGAAAATCTCAAACCGAATAATTCAGATTGGATATGGATTTGCTTCAAATCCGATCCGAAATCCGGATGCCCAGCCCTAACGTAGACTAAGTGGAGAATAGAGACAACTTGAATGAGTGGAGATGCATACTTATAGTGTTCGGGTTGGGCTTGCGACCCTTTTGTTTCCCATGTGGGCCTAAATGTAAGCTACCAAAGTTGGTGATATGAAGCCCACATTGTAGTAGAAAATAAGAATATGATTTGGTTTAATGTTTCAATGATTTATTTTTCTCCATAGAAGAGTTATATATAGGGATGCAAGTCTACACCTAAAGGAAAATATATCATATGATTATACAGAATAATTCACATATACAACTAAGGAAAGTTAATATACTAGAATAATCTACACTCTCCCTCAAGTTGGTGCATAAATGTCAATTATGCCCAACTTATCAATTGAATTGTCAAATACTTTCCTTGACACTCATTTTGTAAGAATATTTGCCAATTGGTGTTCTGTATATACGAAAGGGAATCGAATGACTTTCATGTCTAAATTCTCTTTGATAAATAATCGATTCACCTCCGCTTAGTTCGGTTATGTTGAACTACATTATGAGCAATTTCAATTGCTAATGTGTTATCACAATATAAGTCCATATGCTTCTTAAGTTTGATACCTAAATCCTTTAACACATTTCGGATCCATAACAATTCATATACGCCATATGGCATACCTCGAAACTTTGCTTATGCACTTGATCTAGCAACAACTTTTTGTTTCTTACTATTCCAAGTCACTAGATTTCCTCCAACACACGTGAAGTATCCAAATGTAGATATTCTATCAGTCTTATCACCTGCCAAATTAGCATATGTGTATTCCACGACTTCTAATTCATTCTTTTTTTCAAACAATTAAACATTTTCCAGGTGCCTTCTTGAGATAACCACACTCACAACATAAGCAATATCAAGTCTAGTATGAGAAATATAAATGAGTCTCCCTACTAGACATTGTTACATTTTGTTATCTGTTATAACCTGATTCAGACAGATGACGATGTTGTGATTCATCTCAATCGGTGTCTCAACTGGTTTGCAATCAAGCATCACTGTCTCAGCTAACAAGTAGAGTACATACTTACGTTGGAATAAAGAAATTTCTTTCTTAGATCTTGCAACTTCAATACCAAGAAAGTATTTCAATTTCCAAAATATAACTCAGCTGCTTCAAATAAAAAAAATCTTTTTTTGTTTGTTTCTGTCAACTTATGTGAATGTTTAGTGCATCTCAATATTTTTCTTGGAAGATGAAATCCACTCCAGAACTTGCTTCTTTTCATGTTTCTCTTGTGTCTTAATGTGTTTGCTTGTATAATGTAAAGAAACTGCTTTTTTTGCCCATTCTGTTCAAGCAGTTCTGGTGTTATCCCTTCTGTGTCAAAGCTTGCACCTGGACAGGCAGCTTATCACTTCCTGGCTGGTTATCAAAATGGGAAGTTCATGCCTGCATACAGCAAAGGCCCTTCATCTATTGGCCCATTGGAACTAGCGAAGCAGTTTCTGTTACAGGTTAAGCTTTAATTATCTCATCAAAACACAAGAAAATAAATTATGTTAGACAAGTTGTTTTGTTTAACAATATGCTTTCACCATTTATATGAATAATTTATGTTACTGCAGTTGAAAAATGACGGAATCTCGTCCTACCTGGTTAATGTCAATGGAGGAGAAAAGGGTGCAACTGGTAAGAGAAAATTGAATGACTTGGACGTTCTCTCAGATAGTTTGAGGGGCGTTCTGAAATCCATGTGACTTCTTTCTATACCCAGAATCAAATTTTCTGCGTAAAATGTTTCAACAAAGAGTCACCAATAATTTTCTTTCATTTTCTGCTTCTGCTGGTGTCTGTGGCCTATTATTCAAGGAAACACAATGAATATGTATGTGAGGGCAAGGTGATCAAAGGAAATAAGTGCTATTCCTTTCAGATGGAAATCGATGATATAATGATTTTAGTTCTACTTTCTCTCATCTATGCATAAAGTAAGAATACAAGCCTTTCGTGCTCAAACTAGTTAGCATCCTTATTTTCTATCGGGTTTCCCCATTTGTGGTATGGATTTATGTGTTTGATTATAACACCTGATTAGTTAATCGATTACCATGTCCTTTATCGTGCAGGTAAAGATTTTTGCTAAGTTGGTGGAATCAACTCTGTCGAATAACATCCCACTATTCCAGGCTAAAGGTAACCTGAATCATGACCCTTATTCCAGGCATAAGTTATGATTTCTGATGGGAAACTGCTAGACTGAATAGTACTGCAAGAAAAAATATATCTGAAATGAGACATTAAGTACAGATAAATTCTTAGGAAATTAGCATCAAGTCGAAATTGCATTCCATATTTCATTGCCCTAGAATGTTTTTGTAAAGACTGCTCTCGTATATCCCACTGATACAGGTAAAGACAGCTGAAAGGAGTAGGAAATGTGAGGACATACCAAACTTTAGGATTGGAAAGTATGACTTTGCAAGACAAATAGCCTTCTGGGCAAAGCAGTTCCTCTTTGTTCAAGATAGGATTCAAGAATTGACGCTTGTCTTTTAATCTCTGCCAGCTGAAATATTATATATAAATGAAAAGAAAGGCATGTAAGACCTCAACTTCCATTTTTTTTGCCGATAAAGGAATGCATAGTGTGGATAGTTGCAGAATCAATTAATCACAGTTCATATGCAAGTATAAATAGTTGATAAATAAGGAAAAAAGAAGAGATGATGACTGACAGGATCGGGATGGTGGTCAGCTTTGTGTTTGGTGATGCTCTCAGAAACCCAGCTGCCATCGGGCTTGACGGAGATGAATCCTGACAAGTTCTTGACGGCTATCACCACTACCTCCCTTTTTTATTGATGAAAAAATAGAGTATGATGGTTAGTGAATTGAGTCCAAAACAAGGAAATGAGAGAGTACCCTTACCCTTTGTTGAGGAGAACCAAATCGATGTGCTGTGGGGAGGCGGTATCAGCGTCGGGGATGCAGACCTCATATGCGTAAGTTGTTGTGAGTTTGATCTTCGATAATATGGTATAGTGAACACAAATTTTCATATTATAAAAGGTTCATCTGATGTCATAGGGTTATTACGAACACATTTTAACAAGTGAAATGATGCAAAGCTCTGTAAATTTAAATTTCAACACAGTTGTGCTGATTGAAGAAGACATATGAAATTCGAGAGTAGCATTATTAGTTATTACAACTTAGAACTGACATAATATGTTAACTGAATTGCAAAACAAAACCGCAGTACGTTATGCCTTAAAAAGTAGTAAATTCTCAACGAGACCTCTCCTCTAGTCTACCTGAGACTTGTTGGAAAGAAGAGCCAAGAAGAAGTCTGTCAAAAGGTGCTCGAAGTTGTGGAGTTTGGCATAGCCAGGGAAGTAATTGATGTCAATAACATAATAGCTGTGCTTGTCATTGGAGTCCCTGATAACATCGAAGTTGAAGAAATTGAGTTTGAGGCCGTCGCTGATGGCCTTGGCAAGTTCCTCCACAAACCCAGGTGGAGGCATCTCAACACCCTCAATGTTAACTTCATCATTCGATATCTGGGCGAAAGGCATCACAACCGAAGCCCATTTGGCGCGCTGCTCGTCGGAGATATCGGGCAGCGACCGGCGCTTGACGCACTCAGTGTAATTGCCGATGACATAGACCTTGAAGATGGTACCTCCGTGGTTGACAAACTCCTGCAGCAGAATGGGGGTCTCGACCTTCTTGAGACCCTCGCTACTGAAGACCATGGACATTTGGTGCGACTTGGCGCTACTATTGGCCAGCAGAGGCTTGGCAATCACCGGAAACTTCAAGCCCAGATTTGAGGATTCCAACTCGGCCGAGTCATGGATGAGGATCTGCTTGGGGACGGCGACATTCTCGGCGCGTGGGGACTTGAAGGCGGTGTTGATGACGTCGAGCATGGAGACGCGGTTGTGGAGGCGGGCGATGGAGTCGGGTGGGTCGAGAATGACGGTGCGGGGATAGAGAGAGGAGAACTCCTTGACCTGCTGATTCCATTCGTTGTCATAGAGCTTGTGGATGATGCAGTCGAAGGGCCCCTGCTGAGTCAAGGCCTTCCCGGAATCCACGGGGACCAGATCGATGCCGTTCTGCTGGGCGTGGCTTATCAACGACGGTTGGATGAAGCTCTGCTCTTTCTTCGGAGGGAAGGCGTACCCGATGCGGTGACGTCGCCCATTGCTGTTGTTCGACATTGCTTTACTTGGATTGATTCTGGTTCGACAGAAACAACTCCTGTTATGTTTCTGTTTTAGGTTGGGGTGGTGGGACCTGCTTCCCTCCAAACCTTGTACTCTTGTCCTACTCGACCATGGGTCCTCTTTTGGGTAAAATGAAGTATCTAGTTACCATAAATTAGTACATAAAATCAATGCAGAACAAAATGACAACTTCCATTGATGAAACTGAATTAAGATGGAAGGTAGCATGACATACAATTTGGTGAAACTTGTCTTGGGCTCCAATTTGGGAGCTTTACATGTAATGAAGATTTATGTCAAATAGGAGGAGAGCTGATTAAGAAAGTTGAAGTGCGACTCACTTGGATATATAGAGAGAGAAGATCCACATCTACCAGAGCTGCCTGCCTCCAACCTTCTTCTTCTTCCTCATCTCCCCCAAACTTAGCAAGTTGCTTGCGCAATTTCATCTCCACCTGTTTGTTTTTGTGGCCCACAGGCCCAACTTGAGAGCAGGCCTGAGTAAAGGCCCAATTTGGGAGCCTGTACAATTACAGGGAAGGTTCATGACGGGTGGCAAGAAGAATATTGTTCCGGCGATTTCTTTGCAGCCAAGTGAGTGAAGGTGGTCTGAATTGGGCTTTGGCCGGAAGGGGTGTAATTGTAAAGGACAAAGCTTTCCAAAACTTGAATTCCTATCTCCATGGCGCAACCATTCCAGTATACCCACTCTACTCAAGCTAATACGTACCATTCCTTTCCTCTTTTTTATATCGATTTCTTTGGCTCTTAGAATCACTGTCTGGACTTCCGCTTTATGTTAGAGGAAATGTCAGTGGAGAAGCTTGTAAAATGTCCAAGGCTCAGTTCGGCAAACTCTTGAAACAGGCACATTTCCTCTTCTTCTGCTTAATTAGTGTCATTATCATCCATCTGTTATGCTCGGTTGATTTTTTTAAATATGATTGTATTTACGGTAGAAAATAAGGATATGATTTGGGTTTAATGTTTCAATAATATATTATTCTCCATAGATGAGGTATATAGAGATACAAGTCTACACTTAAAGAAAAATACATCATATGATTATACACTCTACAACTAAGGAAAGTAAATATACTAAAATATTCTACACTCCCCCTCAAGTTGGCGCATAGATGTCAATCATGTTCAACTTGTCAATTGAATTGTCAAATACTTTCATTGACACTCATTTTGTAAGAATATATGTCAACTAGTATTTTGTATATAATATACTTTCCCAGATGACTCGGCTTAGACTGATAAGTCTGTTCAGTGGCTTGGCTCGACACAGTTTGATGTATCTATTCAGTGGCTCGGCTTGGCTCAGTCTGGTGAGTCAGTTTCGGGTTTGGCTTGGCCCAACATCTGTCTCATGTGTCTAGGGCCCATGTGATGATGTTGAGTGATCAGGACCACCTGATGATGTGGCCGACTGGCCAATTCTCACATGACTTTGCTCCATTTGATTTTGTTCTGACTCATTTGCTTCCATATTACTTATTTCTTGATTTTACAAATGTGCCGATTCCAAACTTCGATTCTAGTGCCTCTAATTCTTCGTATTCTTCGAAATCAAATATATTTTGAAGATTTCCTTCACTGACTCTCTCCCCCTGAATAGAGGACTCCAAAGCTCCCGTTGAGAAGTATGGCTCAAATTCATGAAAATAAATATCAAGAGATGTATGTATAGTGTCGGTCCGCGGTTCATAATATCTGTAGCCCTTTTGAAACTCTACATAGCCCACAAAAATACATTTTCTTGCACGATGATCAGGCTTGCTTCCTTGAGGCTTGGGAATATGAACACACACTATGCAACCAAATACACGAGGCTCCAAATTGGGCATAGAGGGAACCGAGAGAATCTTGTGAAGTTGTTGTTGAGGGTTTTGAAACTCAATCACCCGAGAAGGAGTACGATTGATGAGATATGCAGCAGACTTCACGGCTTCTCCCCAATACTCACGAGGCACATTTATGCCAAACAATGAGGCACGAACAACTTTAAGCAACTTCCGATTATTCCGTTCTGCCAATCCATTCTACTGAGGAGTATAGGAATTTGAAGTTTAATGTCGAATTCCTTGAGATTGTGTGAACTCTTGCATATGGCCATTAACATACTCTCCACCATTGTCAGATTGGAAAACACAAATAGTCTGTTGATATTGTGTAGACACCATCTTGTGAAACTCTTTGAACCGAGAACATACATCGCTCTTGTTTTTCAATAAAGACACCCTCATGCCTGTGCAATCATCAATAAATGTCACAAAGTATCGAGTGCCACAAAGTGAAGGGATTTTTACATGTCCCCAAACGTCATAATAAATCTTTATGAAGGGAACTTGACTTTTGTGAAGACTTGGTGAATATGTAACATGGTGACTCTTGGCTAGTTCACAAGTGTCACAATGGAAATCTGAAGCATTGATACCGGAAAACAACTAAGGTTGCAGCTTCTTGAGATCATAGAAGTTTAGGTGGCCTAGGCGACTATGTCATAGCCACACAACTTCTCTTCCACTTACGACGCCATGAACCTGATTAGCTTGCCCCAAAAGATGTTTATGTTTTTCTCCAGTCTCTGTCAGATCCAGGTAGTATAATTTCCCCCTTTTTACACCATAACCAAGAATTTGCCTAGTCAGAATGTCTTGAAACACACAAAAGGATGGATAGAATGTGACAATACATGCAAAAGCTATAATAATCAGACCAACAGACATGAGATTATATGCTAATGATGGGTCAACTAAGACAGACTCGAGAGTTAAAGTTTCATATAAGATAACATAACCTTCTCCAATAACCGGGGTGGGTGTACCATCAGCAGTAGACACAACATTTTGAGAGGAAGGTTTAATTGTGGTCAAGAGACTAGGGTCATTAGTCATATGGTTTGATGCACCTGTATCAACTATCCAAGTATTATTCAAAATGGTATGACCACTCATACTTGATTGTGCTACATTAGCAGAGGCACTGGATGGATGTTCTTCCTCTATGGGAGTCACGACAGCTTGTCCAAAATTCTTACTTGGCTTTTTGGTGAAATCTCACCAATCAGGGTATCTGATTACTTCATAACACACTTGCTTGCTATGACCAAAATATCCACAAAGTGGACACTTTGTATTAGCATATGTATTTGGTTTGCCTGGATAGTGACATGGTGCGGTGGTATGGTACTATATGTTATGTTCCATTGAAATAAGAACGAGAACGAGAGGCTTTGATTTGCAAAGTATGCGTGTAAGGTCTGCTTTGATGTGCTTTTCGTTTACTTGTGGGGCCCGCAACTGATGCTACAGATCGGCTTGGTTCAACTGACCGGCTTGTGGTAGGTTGGTTGCACGTGAGAGATGATGATTATGTGAACATTATTGAATGATGATTATGCTTTGCTAGTTGCGACGATTATTATTATTTTTTTATAGGAATTCTAGGATTTTGATATTTTATTTGAGGGTTTTTAAAATTTGGGATTCAGGAATGGTATGGGATGATTTGTGAATTTCGGTATGATTTGAGTGATAACAGTACACAGCGGTTTGTGGTTTGATTTGGGATTTAGGTTTGGGTGCAAATTCAAGGATCGAACTTGGTTTTGCTCTGATGCTAAGTAGAAAATAAGAATATAATTTGGGTTTAATACTTCAATGATTTATTCGTCTCCATAGATGAGGTATATATAGGGATACAAGTCTACACGTAAAGGAAAATATATCCTATTATTATACATAATAATTCACCTATACAATTAAAGAAAGTAAATATACTAGAATATTCTACTAATGGTAAGTACTTCTGGTGTTTCAGGCATCCAAGAACAAGAACATATGACCTTATTTTAGTTATGTTTACGGAGAAACTTATATGGTGAGAAAACAAGAACATAAAATTTTGTAAAGGAGAAAAAAGAACCAATGTGCCTGCAGTTTACAATTTTAGTTGAAAACTATGGATTACATGCATGAAACAATCTTGCAGTTCAAGCAAAGATGATGAGCTAAATTTTTCCTCAGCTAACCAACTGAAACCTATTTGGCCAGGCAGGTTAGGCCAGCTACCAGCAAGATTCAGAGTTAAGTAACAAAAAAATTAACACTGAAGCAATTAACGTACTGAATCAAGTTTTAAAATATCGAATCACATCTTCAATTGAGTAATGAACTTCCTTATATTCGAAAAAGTTCCTAATCTAAAATACATTGGAAACTTTGTTAGAGTATATACACGCCGCACCTAAACACGTTACAAAACTTCACTAGCCTAGGACGCTGCATGTTCATATAGCAATTCTATCACACTCCAACAATTAGATGATAAAACAAAATTGACCAAGCAACATTGATAGCAGTTCTACTAATAGAAGCAAGCGTCTTGGATGCGTCACTACTTAAACCCGGTGTATAGTCCATGACGTATCCACCTCCGGTTCCATCTGTTGTCCTCGTCGGTGTCGCCGGTGTTTCTGTTGGTGACGGAGGTGGTGGCTGTGTCACCGTCGTTGTTGTTGGTGTCGTTGTTGTTGGAAGTGTTGGCATTGTTGGTGTTGAAGATTTTACAATCGTTGTAGATGAAGGGCAGAATGTTATGGTGTAATCAGATCCACTACATGTGAACGTACTCGTGCCATCATCGTACGCATAGCTATATGCCGTCGGACACGCCGCCTTGAACATTTGCGAGTATACCGACGGCTTACATGTGTCAGGTGAGCCATACGCGCCGCTGCAGCAGTACTCCGGTTTCTGAAAAGCTTCGCACGCGCTCCGACACCCCACAACGCCACCAAACTGTAACTCACTCGGACATCCCTTATTCAAGTCCACCGCGCACCCGGTTGAAGAACAGTCACCGGAGCCGCCGCTCGGTTCAACCATCATAGGCAGGTTGAAGCCATCGACCAGGCTGACGTCATAGAAGTCCTTTGAATCACCACCATTACCGATTGTGAACTCGGCGAGAGTGGCGGGAGGGATTGCACCGGCGCCGTTGCACTCGCGTTGGTTGGAGCCGCAGTCGCCGGAGGTGCAGGTGCCTTTAGCTTGGCCGGTGACGTAGTCGAATTGGCAACCTGTTCGGCCCCAGAACCGGCCGGACCAGCCTGGTGGGGCTTGAAGGGAGCGAGACTCGCCGGGGATGAGCTGGAATCCGGTGGTTTCTAGCCTAGGGCTGGTGGAACCGGATAAAGTTGCGGGATGAACAGTGTAATCGCACCTGTTTGTGAATGTAAAAGTTGTCGCACTAACACTGGTTTGAAAACTCATCATGAGAAAAACAATGACAATGATTTTTAGAGGGGAATGGAAGATCGACATTGCTGGGATATGAAGTATATATAGCAGAGTTCGATCTCTCTTGAAAGGGGTGTGGTTTGCTGTGAATATGTGAAGATAGACTGAGGTCCTATTTATACGAGTGAAAAACACAGTTTCTAGTTACAGTAGGAATCCAATGTGCTGTTATTGGGAATAGAAATTGGAAAGTAGAGACATCCTAGCTACTAGAGGAAACAATCCACCGGGAGTTTAGCCACACGAGGAAGGTGGACGGTGATGCTTCTTTACGTTTTCCTAGCTGAGATCGGAATAGCTTGACCGACAAACAGAAGGAAGTAATACAAACTTTGATGGAATTGGTTTCATGGAGATGAGAGAACATTGTCTGAGTTTATAGAAGAGGGAAAGGAAAAAGTACAAAGGTAGCCCACGTGTTCTTTGCGAAGGTCAAACACTCGATCTCATTTGAGAAAGAGGTCTTTTTTATTCATTTCCTTTTCTTTTTGCAAGGGTGATCAAGAACTAATTAATCAAAGAATATTGCAATGTATGATTTAAAGCAGCTAAATTTGGGTAAAGTTAACGGATGTTAAACATTGATGGGTTGCGTGACTTGGTTATTTAGTTAAGCTAATTACAATTTTTGTTGATCTTTTACTCTATTAGATGAAGTATATATTAATCTAGTGCTACATCGATATTAATTTATACCAAACCAAAAAACTCAGAGTGTGAAATAGTTGAAGAACATATTTGATCGATTACACTTACATTTCATTGAGAAGATTTGTTTCTTTTTATTCGGCAATTTTTTAATTTAGTACGCATTAATAAACTCAAACGTGTTCCGACTATGGTTATTTATGTTTAAGAATCTTGCTCTTCTTTTCTCAAACACAGCTAATGCAATGATTCAATGTAAGTATCTCATATACATTAATCTGTGGTTAGACAACTTTTGTAAATGGAATTAGATCCTCATAATCTGATAATGGCTACAGTACTTTCTTCTGGCTAAGTTCCATCAAGGACATAGGGAATTTAAATTCCTTTTTGTTTCACAAGGTAAATGCACTTATTTAGAAGTGAAGTGAGGAGGACTTGACTTGTAGGCAGTAATATTATAATCCGTCTTTTTTTTCTAATTCATGCCAACCATATATGTTATTACAGTAGTTTTCATCAAACGTCAGGATGGCCGAGTGGTCTAAGGCGCCAGACTCAAGTTCTGGTCTTCGAGAGAGGGCGTGGGTTCAAATCCCACTTCTGACATAATTTTTGTATTTTGATGTTGTTTTTGTTTTTTCTTTATTTTTTTTTTCTTTGAGTTATTTATTTCTATTTTGGTATTGATGTCATTTTGCCCATGCATGCCAACAGGCAAAATAAAAAAAACAACTCCCGTTTGTTCTACGTACAAACACCTTTCTACGTACCAATGTTAACCAAAACCACTCAATTAACAATACTATAGAAGACAAATAGCAAAGGTGAACTTGCTTTGTGTCTCCTAGATCACTAGCTAAGGATCCTCACATTAGTCTAAAGCAAAGATTAATTGGATTATTTCGAGAGTCTAATTGTGGCTGTGGTTCATGATGGGCGGTTATATATCCAAATCGGATTTCCTAGCACACCAATTAAGCCAACAAGTTTCTCTGTTGTGGCAGTGCAAAAGAGAAAATGTAGAGCTAGTTTCGCATCAGGATGACATGCAAAAGTGAAATGTCTACGCTGCATGCATGTTGCAATTTGGATAATCGAAAAGTAAGCGTATAAATATAGATATATTGCAGCTTGTGCAATGTTATGGGGTGCGATCTAATTCTTTCCTAACCTTTATCTGCGTACAGATATATTGTTGTTTCAAAATCTTATATGGATGTCCATTGGCATGGTTATCTGTCGTGTAAAGGGGCCAAATTGACTAGCTATGTCCAGTTAATTCATTTCTTCATCTGTTTCTCTGGCATTTTCTCTTTACTTTACTAACCGAGAAAGATCGATCTGTGTCACGTTAACAAGTTATTAACATATTCATGTTTTTGATCACAAGCATAACATTGTAGCTAGTTTGAATTTGTTGTTTGTTTCTCTAATGAAGTAGTTTGGCTAGAATGCTTTCTCTCATTTATTCAGCAATAATATATACATATATACGATTATAAGAGTATCAAATACAATAAGAAACTATCCCTATAATTAAGAGGAGAGTATACGGTAGTAATTATCTAAAGATATCTAAAGCATCCATATTGTTGCCGGGGAATTCATTTCTGGTTCATCGATAAGTCAATAATGATCAAAGTAGCAATCCAATTGAGAGGACAGGGCGAGAAATGACTCGATTACAACGTAGTGATGAGTCGATGTATAATTTTCTAGTCTCTCGCAAGTATTTTAAGGGATCAACACTTGATTTTTTTCAAAATAAAAAACCATATAAAAGTAATTGGCTTTAGAAAAAGAAGGAATGATCATATATATGAGAGAAAATAATATAAAGTCTGTGTCTGTTGAAAAGTCTAATACGTACCTTATCGGCTTATTTAGAGTGTTAGAATCTGCAACTGGCAGAAATGGACATCTGACCTCTATGAGTCGTGATCAGAATGAAACACACCTTCATAGTCATAGCTAAGCTTAGCATCCTTTACCTGACTACCAGCTTTAGGTTCTCTCCCGCCCAGTCACAATTGAAAGAAGGTCATTAAGTTTGGCAACTTTTTCTTTGAAACGTTTCTGCTTCTTTAATCACTAAGCCGGCTGCATGCTTAGGTTCACTGATTCGATCAGATAGGGATGTAGAAATGGGATCTGGTACAGTCATACTTGCTCAAAGTCTTTGCCTCCCAACAAGTTACATGCACGTAGTCGGCATATTTGAACGCCAATCTCACACTCGAATAATCAACCTTAACCTGTTGATCGACACTCATTTTCAGTTTCCAGGGCCTATCTGCAGTTTGCACTATGTTTGTTTTTTTCCTGGGTAGCAACTAATTATTCCAGTAATGATATTGATGCTTGAACAAAAACCAATTATATATCAAGAGAACTATTATTGCAGGATAGAAGATAAGTAGCTAGCTAGATAGTTGTTGAGCATATGCCAGCAGCCAGAAGGCAGCTCCATGATATATGAGATTATGAGTCATACTGGGTCCAATAATGCAGTGACAGTGAAGCTAGCTGAAGCTTAAAGAAGCTGCTTTGTGATCGAACATCTCATTCACAGTGACTTGGATTCCAAATCTTAATGGGTCCTCGATCAAGATATTTTGACCAGTAGCCATTTTGGTGCGCAGTTGATCGAGCAACTTAAGGCAGACTGGTTAATTGGTGAAGAACAAGCTTCTGGGTTTTGACTAGTAGCGCAGTACGTATATAATTTAAGAATAATAAGACAGGTTAAAGCGGGAAGGGTGCATAATATTGTTCTGTTGGTACGTGGTGTGGCACTGTAGATATGTCAGCTAAGGTAGCTCATGTTTGTGGGTATGAGTCATATCGAGGAAGACTTGGCTACCCTTTGATATATACAAGCAAGAAAGCATGATCGAGTGAGCTTTGAGCAAATTATATCACCAAAGGGGAATTAACAATTGACGTGCTTCTAGTTCTATTGATGTCGACATTTGCCTGCCCGCTGGACTATTCTAATCCACAAGTTTATATACAATGCTAATTATACTGCAATTAGGTGCTGATAAACTAGACAACACAGCCACTGTCTCCCTTAAACAAGGGCTATTTAATTATACAGCTATAGGAAGCTTTGCATGATTAGATGATGGTTAGTTATTATTGATCATCGATCTCTTATAAAAGCTGAAAACTCATGCCCTATTATCTTCTCATTGTTCTTTCTTCGTGTAACACATGCCATCACCAAGCAATCATGCATATTCAAATGAAGTATATATACCAATAGGGTTATGACCGGACAGCTTGTTGTTAATTAGATTAATCAAGTCCACTAAACACAAATCAATATATTAGCTTGCGGTAGATGGGTCTATTATGGGTAATCAATCACTAAATGTGATGACACATTCAGGAGAGCTTCTCTCTCTCAGGTATTTCTTTTGATGTAGTAGTGTTTGAATTGCATATGCCACAATTCAACAAAGTAAAAACTAGCATAAAGAGAGAGATGATTCAGAAAACCGACATGCATTTGCACTAACTTAAATGAACGGTTAGATTATTAAAAAATAAAATTAAATATATACTGTTTGGACCACAATTGAATTTATTTCAATTGGGCTTCCGCCCCAAGGCCCAGTAGGGGTTTTGATCAGATTCAAACCCTTGGAAATCGGGCTTTCCCGCTTCAACCAAAGAGGTTGAGTTCGAGGGAGAACGTGGTTGCTTCCTAATCCGATTGGGGTTGTTTCGTAACAATCCATCAGTGAAAATATTTGTTAAGATTGAGAAGCAATGTAGCAATGATTTCACTACCTACGCTGGGCTATCAATCACTAACAACTATAAGCCACGCTGCACCATGCTGTAGGGAGGTTGTTAGAGGAACCGGCCATACTGCGCAATGATGAGTGATGAACAGTATCAGCAGCATAACAAGCAAGGTCAAGACGTGTTGCTCCGATCTTCGAAGCTTCAATACCAACTATACCTCTGATAATATCTTCGCTGATTTGATGGGAAGCAGGGTAGGGGAGGACATTCCTAATGAGTCTCAAGGATCCGCCAGGCTGGAGTTGACAGCCCTAGGGGTCCTTGAGTCATATAAATATGAATCTGCCGGCATCTAGAAAAAGGTTCTCAACCAAAAACAAACAACCACAAGTTCTAGCGCAACGCTAACTTGCCAAAGCCTCTCCGGAGCAACTCACGCAACCCGCCTCCGCCCCACGATCGATCTAATCTCGTGCTTGTGCCGAGCGCTTTGCTGGGTCTACTCACGCAACTCGCCTCCGCCCTACGACGGATTCAACCTCGTACTTGCGCCGAGCATTTGCTGAGCCTCACGCAACCCTCCTCCGCCCTCTTACGATCGATCTAATCTCGTACTTGCGCCGAGCATTTGCTGAGCCTCACGCAACCCTCCTCCGCCCTCCTACGATTGATCCGCTCTCGTACTTGTGCCGAGCGTTTGCTGAGTCTATCGAGTCAGTCCGCCACCCCCGGTGGCAATCGAGTCTGTCAGTCCGCTACCCCTGGTGGCAATCGAGTCGTCACTCCGGTGACACACCCGTGGTCTTGGAACAGCTCTGCTTTGCTTCTCCGGATCAGAGTAAGATCCTCAATCCTCAAGGGGTTGGGAAGAAAATCCTGGTAGAGAGTTCTATTCAGGTCTTGTTCGAGCCCTGTACGCCGGCTTAGTCAGCGCCCGCGTAACAGTCGCTTGACCAGGAAGTCAGAGTCGAATTGGGAGCAGACGAAGCGACTCGCTCAGGGGGTCGCGCGCAATCGAGTGGCACCGCTCCAAGGGTGCTGGCACACCTAAGCACAACACAGAGACACAGCAACCAACCACAAACCAACACCGTGCTGACTGTTCGCCGGGTGCTGAACCCGCCACGAACATTTTGGCACGCCCAGTGGGACAGGTGTCAAGGATTGCGGGATCCACAAGGGGTAATCCTTACGTAAGGGTGACCATGTCTTGTTTGAAGATTTCCCACAAAGGGCTGATCCAGCATGGAACAGCTGAGTGTAGGGGATTAACTGACGCTGAAGTTAAGGAAGTGTTTGGCGGGACTTTGGCCGACGCAAAAGCTATTGCTACTGCCCTTAAAGCCCTGCGAAGCAAAAAGGGTCTGAATCCGGTTTCCGAGCCGTCTATTTTGGAGATCGAGGAAGAGACCACTGAAATCACTGCCGCTTCCCAGGATGACGACCGCGCTATCGGTTTTGTTAACCGGGAAGCTACATCTGGTTTTTTGGAAAAGGGGTCCGCGGATGAATCCGCTGATCCAAGTGCGTCACCTGTGGTACAATTTACTGGGGAGTCTGCAACTCCCACGGAGGTGACGGATACTTTGAAGATGTTGATCGAAAAGTCTTGTCACACGGACGAGGCATTGAAAAGAGCCAATGAGGTGGTCATTGATCTAAGTGAATCCGTCAGGCGTATGCAGACGGAGCAACGGGGGTTCACTGCCAATTTCAAGTACCTCGCCGAACAGCAGGATCGGCTGGGGAGCAGCTTGACCACCTATGCCAGGAACTCCGAGGGCAGCTGGCAACAGCAGCAGGAGCAGCTGGCGGAAACCAATACCGCGCTCGCCAACCTGAGTGCCTTGATGAATCAGTTGCTGGAACGGGGTGACCACCCCGAGGGGTCCGGCCGTACAGTTACGGATCCAGCTCAGCTGAAGGACCAGCGCAAGCGCGACGCCGGTCGTGGTACTATTGGCGGATCTAACAACAGGCCCACTAATAGTCAAAGGGGAGGTCAGGTTCCTCCTACAGAGCCGGTTAACAACGATCAGTCGGTACCTCCAGCGAACGCCGTGGCTCAGATAACCCTGGAGGACATTGGCAGGATCTTCGCTGACAAGCTCAGGGAGCTGCAGGGGTTGCCCGACGTCGACAAGACGTACGAGAATCCGTTGACTCCCGAGATCAATGCGGTGCCCTTCCCGGTCGGTTTCAAGCCAATCCGTTTTACGCCGTTTACTGGCCAGACATCCGAGGATGCTGAGACGCACATCATGCGTTTCACCAACGAATCAGGTCAATATGCTGAGAACCCGATCATGAAGTTGAAGCTCTTTCCTACATCCCTGGCAGGGGAAGCAGCTATCTGGTATAAGCGTTTAAGGCCTGGGTCAATTCCAGACTGGAAGACCATGGAGGTCATGTTCAGGACCATGTTTGGGGTCGTGGAAGCAAAAATCGGACTTAAGGACCTGGCAGAGACTGAACAGAGGCCTGACGAGTCCGCCACTGATTATCTGCGACGCTTCAAGCTGGAGCTAACTCGCTGTGAGATGGAAATCCCAGAGGAGCACGCCGTGCGGATGGCGATTGACGGCTTGATAGACGAGATCCGCCAGGGGTTCAGGCAGGTTCATGTAACCACGATGGCGGATCTGACTAATCGTCTGGGTCAGGAGCAGCACTATGTGGATCGGTCCAGGGAGAGGAACGAAAGAAGGAAGGGGATTCCGATGTCCTACTATCCGGGGACTCTGAAGCCCAAAACTCCAATTCCGACCGCGGCTCAGACCGTGGCAGCCGTTCAGGCGGATGCAATTCCTAGGCCAATCCTGACATGGGTTGATGAGGAGAAAGTAGGGGTCGAGGTCGCAGCCATCGAGAGGACTGATCAGAAGCCTTTGCAGTCCCAGGTAGCGAAGCCGGTCAGGGAACCTATTAAGCTAGTTACTCCTCTTCCAACCAAATCAGCCTTTGATGCATACACCTATAACGCCCATAGAGCTCACGAGATTTTGCAAGAGTTGTTCAACCAGGGGCGTCTGCATCATGACGGATTTACCCCCAAGCCTGATTATATGGCGGGAAAGACATACTGCAGCTATCACAATATGAACAATCACAATACTAAGGATTGTGTGAAGCTGAAGGACCAGTTGCAGATATGGATCAATGACAACGTCCTGCAATTGGAGAATCCTAAGGAGCCTCAGTGGACAAAGGCTAGGGGTGCACCGCGGGTGAATGCTATCGAGATCAGTGTTGGTCCGAGTCTGCCGCAGCAGGGTAGGAAGCGGGTTTCCAGGTTTCAGGAGTATACATACGACGCAAACAAGGCGGAGGAAATCTGGGAAACCATGGTGTACCATAAGGCGCCAGAAATTCAGGAGTTTTACCAAGGCCATCCTATCAGTGGGAACGGCGGGTTTACGTGTCTCTTCCATAGGTCCTTTGACCACTCTAGTTCTGAATGTGCAGGTCTGAAGGATCAGTTGCAGGAGTGGCTGAACGAGGGCAAGCTGGGGTTCGACGCCAGCGAACCTAGGCCCTGCCCAGAATTTTGGGTTGGGGCGATTGAAGAAGAGGACATGGTGATGGTCCCACGCTCCAAGCTCTGCCTCACGTGCAGACTAACGACAGGGCAGCCGATTACTTATGAGGAGTTTCAGGCAGCCTTGAGGGAAGCGGAGGAGAAGGCTGAAAGGAGAGCCCTCGAGAAGGCCAAGTTAGAGCGTCCGCCGCCCGAGAAGTCAAGCAGGGAGAGTTACAAGCGGATGAAGTACCATCACGGGTCCGAGGACAGTTGCGCCAGCAGGGCAAGGCCTAGGCAAGGTCCAGGACCGTCCGAAATCAAATCAGCCACGGCTGGGGGTTCGCAGAAGGCTGCGAATCCAGAGCCTTCCGCGAGGGTCTATGTTCCGCCAGCATCTAGGAACGATCCGAGGGCGGACACATGGTATACCCAGCGGGCTGGCAAGGCTGTTGAGCTTGCAGCGGTGACTACCCGGAACGAGCGGAGACGCTTTGGCAAGGCAAAAAGAACCTTGGCGGATCTGGCATCGGGAAGGGTAACCGAGGAAGAGCTGTCAGTACCCGTGGAGCGGGTGGAGGAGATCCATAAGCGCTACAAGGTGAGAACCAAATCATACATGGACTCTAGGCGACAGCGAACCACGGACGTTCCACCGGCACCTCGAAAGAGTGTGCACGATAGGGTAGCTGATCTGCCGAGACTCACTGGGGCACCTCAGTCCAGACCAAGGAGAAAGTTGGGTTTCCCTCCTGAGCCTGCGAGGGCAGGGAAGTCTCCTCCAAAGAAGTCACAGCCGGAAGCTGCCGGGAAGCAGGGGGCTTTGGAGGCCCAGGAAGATGTGATGGTGATTGGCACCAGCAAGGGTTCCACCGTTATGCGGTGGGTACCAAAGGAAAACAGCGTGTCATTGGCGGCGAGCACGAGCAACGTGGGGGTTTCAGAGAGGGAGGCTGTTCCCAAGGAATCCAGATCAGTTATAGCGGAAATGAGCGGGCCGTCCGCTACCATATCGCGGGCAAGGCCAAAAGGACCTAGGGCGCCAACCAACTTCGTGGAATACGCAGCTAAGAAGCTGCAGATGACGATGCCAACTAGGACGTCCTCAGTCGCCTCCAGTATACGAGCTGACTCCGACGTAGGAGACCTAGCCCTGGATAAGGAAGAAGATGTGGTCGACTACGAAGATGAGCCTGAGGCGGTAGACGAGGGTGAGGTGCCAATGGACGAGGAGCAGACCGGGGATGAGGCCATGACGCATCATTGCAACATGGTCTTCATTCTGTCATCTGCTTATGCTCTGCCAGAGCCTTTGCCCACTGCTCACTTCATCAGCGACGAAGAGGCTTCTCATCCTGTTTACTCAGTACAGGAGCCTGAAAAGGGGGCTCAAGCGGAAGCTGAGCCCGGGGTTTTTCGGTCCGGTCATCGGTATCCGGAGGGGGCCGGAGACCTTCTGAAACAATGCGTGATGTTTGCCAAGCCTACGTTTGACATGTCCCAGCATCTGAAGCCTCTATACGTGACAGCAGAGGTGCAGGGCATGAAGGTCCGCAAGATCTTGATAGATACAGGGGCTGCGGTAAACGTCGTCACCACTACTCTTGTGGAACAACTGAAGATCCCGAAGGACAAAGTCATCCAGACTGTCTCCAGGGTGAAGGGGTTTTCGGGGGAGGTAACTCCAACCGCTGGGGTGGCTGTGCTCCGAGTCAAGATAGGACCCTCTGATGCCCATCACGCATTTTACGTGGCCAACGCAAACGCTCCCTACCATATGATCCTAGGGAGGGATTGGATCCATAAAGCGCTGGCAGTGCCTTCATCTCTCCACCAAGAGATGATCATGTGGGATCCAGTCACAGAGTTGCCAGTGCTCATCAAGGCGGATGAGCGCCCGTATTCGATAGCGGCCATCCAGTTGGAAGCCAGCTATTACAACAGAGACATGAGACCCCTCCGGATTGGGGGAGTCGACCATAGGGGCCATCCACTCGGGGTGACCCAGAATGAGCTGTCTCAGTGGGGAATTGCCCAGGCTATGGCGGATTGTAGTCGGCCAATTTCCATTGAGCTCCGTCCCAATACTTCCAATGAGTGACGCCTTCTCGCAAGAGGAGTCGGAGGCCTTTGCTAGCTTTCTGCAGCGATTGGCGATTTATCGATTAGAGCGAATGGCTTGGGAGGAGGTGGCACTGGTGGAGTGTATTGAGGAAGAAGAGTTCGAAGTTTCAACAGGGGTGGAAGTAATTCAGCCTGCTCCAGCAGCGCTAGATGATACTCCGCCCAAGGTACGCGATCCTGTCGAAAAGATCAACCTGGGGACAGAAACGGAACCCATGGAAGTGGGGATCAGCCAGTACCTTAGACCAAAGTTGAGGCAGCAACTGATAGGGTTGCTGCATGATTATAAGGACTGCTTTGCCGAGAAGTATCAAGACATGCCGGGGTTATCAAGAGAGCTGGCTTGCCATCGCATCCCTATCAAGGAAGGGTGTAGGCCAGTTAAGCAAGAGCAGCGGCGGATGAACGCTGACACGGCAATGGCGGTCAAGAAAGAAGTTCAAAGCATGCTGGACGCGGGGATAATCAGACCAGCCCTTTATCCGGAATGGTTATCCAACGTCGTCCCTGTTCGGAAGAAGAATGGCAAAATCAGAATATGTGTGGACTACAGGGATTTAAACGCTGCATCTCCTAAGGATGTTTATCCTATGCCCATAGCGGATATGCTGGTGGATGCAGTAGCGGGGCACGAGTTGCTCTCATTTATGGATGGGACGGCAGGGTATCACCAGATTCCAATAGACGAGCCAGACATTCCTAAAACCGCCTTCCGCTGCCCAGGGTTCACAGGAGCGTTTGAGTATCTCAGTATGCCATTCGGTTTAACCAATGCAGGGGCTACATACCAGCGTGCAATGAACGTAATTTTCAGCAGAATTTTGGGGGACATCCTTGAAGTCTACATTGATGATGTAGTAGTAAAGTCCAAAAAGAGGGAAGATCACATTGATCATCTCCGAAGGGTGTTCACAATCATGCGAAAGCATCAGCTTAAAATGAATCCGGCCAAGTGTGTCTTTGGGGTTTGTGCTGGTGACTTTCTAGGGTTTGTGGTACATGAGAGAGGCATCGAGGTGTCGGGCGACAAAGTGCAAGCTGTGTTGGACGTGCCAGCACCGAGAAACAAGAGGGAGCTGCAGAGCTTGCTTGGAAAAATCAACTTCCTCAGAAGGTTTATATCCAACTCAGCAGGCAAGGTAGCACCTTTCTCGTCTCTACTCAAGCTCAAACCAGGAGAAATCTTTGAGTGGGGTCCTGAGCACCAGGCTGCCTTTGACAGGATCAAGGAGTATTTGGCTAGTCCGCCGGTCCTTCGGCCGCCGACACCGGGTATCCCTCTCAAACTGTATATTTCTGCCTCTGATATCTCTGTCGCAGGGCTGCTAGCCCAGGATGAAACCCTGGCCGATGGAAAGAAAGTTGAATATGCAGTAGCCTACGTCAGCAGGACGTTGTTGGATGCAGAGACCAGATATTCGCCAGTCGAGAGGCTGTGTCTAGCCCTGTACTGCGCGGGCATTAAGCTCCGCCATTACATGCTTTCATTCACAACAATAGTGGTGGCACAGACTGATTTGGTGAAATATATGCTAACGAGACCTATCCTAAGGGGTAGGATTGGCAAGTGGGTCTTAGCCCTGTCAGAGTTTTCCCTACAATATGCGCCACTCAAGGCCATGACGGGTCAGGCCATCGCGGATTTCCTATTGCACCATCCTATTGAAGGGGAATTCGCAGAACCGCCAGAGTTCGTTAACGTGATCCGATACCAGCCTTGGGTCCTATACTTCGATGGTAGCAGTACCAGTAAGTTGGCGGGCGCAGGGGTTTGTATCCAGACTCCAGCAGGTGTCAAGTATTTGTACTCTTTTCAGCTGGAGTGGACATGCACCAACAACCAGGCAGAGTACGAAGCCCTACTCATTGGTTTGGAGCTGTTACTCGACCTGGGGGCACAAGAAATTGAGGTACTTGGAGATTCCATGTTAGTTATTAATCAACTGTTGGGGATCTACAAGTGCGTTTCCTTCCATTTAGTACACTACTACGAGCGGGCTATTGAGCTACTGGATCGATTTATTGATGTTTCCTTAGACTATGTTCCGAGGGAATTGAACTCAGCAGCCAACGAGCTGGCACAATTGGCCACTGGAATCAGCCTAGCCCAGGGAGTGAAGGAACGAATCCTTAGGGTGGAGCGCAGAACTCTACCATCCTTTGTTATCCGCCAGAGAGAGCGCGGAGGTTGGTCGGTCGCTACAGTTGAGCCTGTCGACACTGACTGGCGGATACCAATCATAGCGTATTTGCAGGACCCATCTGCACCATCCGAGAGGAGAACTCGACATCTCGCAACAAGTTATCTTCTCAGGGGAGACGAACTCTTCCGTAGGGGGGAGGATGGAGTCCTATTGAGGTGTATCTTTGGCGTCGAAGCCAAGCGGATCATGAGAGAGGTACACCTAGGGGTCTGTGGTTCACATCAGTCCGGACCCAAAATGAGATGGCTGATTCGTAGATATGGATATCATTGGCCATCCATTTTGAAAGATTGTCATAGTTTCGCTCAGGGTTGTCAGGAATGCCAGCGACACGGGCCAGTGCAGCGGGTTCCTAACATTCCTTTGCAGCCCATCATCAAGCCTTGGCCTGCTAGGGGCTGGGCATTGGATTTCATAGGGGAGATCAATCCACACTCATCTGCGCAGCATAAGTTTCTTTTGCTGGGTACCGATTTCTTTACTAAGTGGGTTGAAGCTATACCAACCAGGAACTGCGATGCAGATACGGTCATCCGCTTTGTTTTCCAAAACATAATCTGCCGCTACGGCATTCCAGAGTGTATAGTAGCGGACAGGGGGGCAGCCTTCATGGCTGAGAAGACCCAAACTTGGTTAGCAGATTATGGTGTCCAGTTCCTCCATTCTTCTCCTTATTATGCTCAATCCAATGGCCAAGCGGAAGCTACTAACAAGGTGATCATATCCATTCTAAAGAAGATGCTAGTGGATAGCCCGAGATCATGGCACACTCAACTTGACAACACGCTTTGGGCCTATAGGACCTCTAAGCGGACGCCTACAGGTACTACCCCGTATTCGTTGATGTATGGCCATGAGGCTGTCCTGCCAATGGAGATCAATGTGGCTTCTTTACGGGTTCGCGAGCAACATCAACTCCTGGGTGAAGACTATGTCCAAGCCATGTTCCAGGAACATGAAGACCTCGACGAAAAACGACTTGAGGCCTTGGACACTATCATCCAGGAAAAGCAGCGGATCGCCAAGGCATATGACAAGCGGACCAAGGGTAAAACATATGGCGAGGGAGACTTGGTCTGGAAGGTAGCTCTGCCCCTAGACGAACCGGGTCGTGGTAAATGGAGTCCTCGCTGGGAGGGTCCATTTGTCATCGACCGAATCATGGGAAAGGGGGCATACCAGCTCCGAGACTTGGAAGGTGAAGTTCATAGAAATCCCATTAATGGGCGATATCTTAAGAAATACTTCCCAAGTGTTTGGGAGTTCGAGGTCCCTCCGGCAGACGACGGGGCTGGACAGAATTCTTAGCCCTCCGGCAGTGCGCTCAGACGGCAGTAAGTTAAGACGGTACATCCGCCTGGGGTGTTCCCGCCGTGTTCGAAGTGTTCGTCTTTTTCATTGCGAAACCGTGGGGGTTTTGTTCTTCTTTTACCTTGTCTTATTTCAACATCCGCCAGGGGTGTTGATGTCCTTATACTTTTCATTAACAATCAAATTCATATCTTGGTAAGTGTTAAGTACGAAAATTGCAAATTGCTTTATTCTTACGCAGGCTTTGCGGCCAAGGGCATTACAAGGAAAAGAAAATACAACGAGAGCTACTAGCTAGCTCTGATACCATCCTACGTCTCTCTTAGTCTTGGGGGACTGGCGGATTCCTCGTGCTGCTGCTTGATCTTCTTGCCCAAATCCTCTTCTTCTTCGGAGCTCTGCTAATTCCAGGAGGGGAAAAGGAGTTGGAAAAAAGGGAAAGATGAGGATGCAGTGGCGGTACTGGAGGAAAAACATACAGTTCCGCTGAGGGAACGTATGGATGGATTGCTCGGGATGAAGGTCATCGGCCGTGTTGATGACATTCATCCAAGCACCTAACCGGGTCACTAGCGTTAGACGGGCCGGGTGTTGTTTAAGCACCAGGAAGCACGGCTTCAGGCCGCCTAACGCTAGGTGACCGGGGTTAGGATTTACTTAACGCTGGGTGACCGAGGTTACTGGGGCATTTAACCAGGATTGCGGTTTCTCTGGTGGAAAGGCTTGTGGCAGCCAGAGGGCTACGCCAATCGCTAACCACTCTACGATTGCCATATTTGTTCTAAGCAGGGTGATCTGGTGAGGTTTTTGCTGCAACCAGGGGGTTCCTTTTATACTACATATGCGAGAGGATCCAACGGTTGGGGGTCACGCAAGCTTTAATGCTTCGATCTACCCATCTTTATGCATCTATCCGTTTTCGGCGCCTGCTCGCCTGGGAATCGATGCGTGATCAATAGGGTTTGACTGGCGCCTTCTCGGTTCTCCCCACCGTTTCGGTAACTGTCAAATCCTGCATTTATACCAGTTTGTGTTTCCCAAGCATCTGCTTAGGGCTACCTGGCGTGGGGGCTTAGTGGGCCGGCCAGGGGTTCGACGGCGAACGGGCTTTCACCTTTTCGTCGAACCTAGCCCATCATGGGGAAACCACTTGTGAATCCTATCTAGTTTACTCGGCTTGGTTCTGGCTTTGCCCATCCGCGCAGCCCAGCAAACTAAGGGGGCAACATAAGGGCAATATCCGACTTATCTTTCGCGCTGAATTTTTCGAAATTTTTGAAATTTTTGAACCTTCTTTAGGGCCAAGCCTGGTCGTCCTTTGAATAGGGGTTTTTAGGAACATCCGTGTTGGGGTGTGCCCTAAAACCTTTGCCGTTGGTAAGAATTGTGCGATGCAAGCCTTGATTCTAAAATTTTTGTTTTATTTACAAAAGTAAAGGGGGCTTTGCGGCCATGGCGATTACAAAGGCAAGAAACTAGTAATACATATCCGCCAACTAGCTCTGATACCATCTTGGTATATGGGGATCCTCGCCACCTCCTTCGATCCGAACGCGGGCCGAACAGGGGTTGTAGAGTAAGATCCTGAGAGATCAGCGGATGAAGCGTAGAGATAGGGGTGGCAGAGACTGTCTTGATGCCGAAGCAGAGTGGCATATAGACGTCCGCTACCCATAATCTCTCGATCATGCAATGAGTTCAATAGCCCAGCGTTGTCCACGGTTATCCAATACCCTTCATGTGGAGGTGGACAACTGGCCTATTGAAGCTCATTGCGCCTCTCTCCGGAGAGGAGGGTACCCCGAACCGCATCCATGCTGGACTTCCGGCCGATGCGCTAGAGGGGTGCCAAATCGACAGCTACCAATCTATAATCACATCCGCCCGGAACATAACATGGAGTGTTATGGTTCGAGATTTGTTTAACATGGGGTGTTATGATTTGGGGTGTTCAGCGGAACATCCGAACTAGATCGGGTGGCAAGGATCGAGGAGGCCATAACGGCTGGTAGCAGAACCTAAAGGAAGAAACGCTGAATAACATTCTAAGGCAGTTTTTTGGGGTTCTCGGGTCTAGCCAGGGGGTGTTGCTTTTATAGCCTTACTTAGAAGCAATCCAAGGGCTGAGATGAACTTGCGCAATTATTGGGCAGTTGGAGGTTGAAACAGTTTCCCGTTTTAAAATTCAAATGCAAATTCAGGGGAAAAAGTTCTGCAGTTTTCTGACTGCATGATAAGACTGATGCGCAGGGTTTGGTTTGCGAATCAAACTGAATAGGGCTTGGTAAATGGGCTCATATCATTAAACTTAGTAAATGAAATACATCAAGCCAGTTTTTACGGGCTAAGGCCGAAACTCATATAGATGCAGGCCCAACCGTTTGATGGTGGCCTTGGTCTTGCCTACCCCACGATCAAACTCAGCTGTTTCCCTCTTTGCTCGCGTCCGCTCCTCTTGTAGCTTACTCCCCAGGGCTTTCTGTTGAGTTATTTCATTGGTGCGCTGGATTTGTTTCTGGCGGAGGAGAGAAATTTGCTCTTCAAGTCTAGCTATCTCAGCCGCTTCGGGGTTGCTAGTAGCCAGGGCAACCAAATCTTTGTAGGCACGAGCAGCATCCGCGAAAGCGGTCTCAGCTCCCTCAAGCTTAGCATGCTGAGTAGACCGGACAGGCAAACGCTCGTGCAGGCTCCTTAGCTCCGCGGGCAGCCGGAGGAGAGAAGCGTTAGCTTCAGCTTGGACCTCGGGAGGCAGTTGCTGGAAGTGGCCTTTGAGGATCTCAAGGGCAGAGGAGAGCTCGTCCGCCACTTGAACATCGGCAGGGTCCCTCTCTCCTAAGCGTTCCAAGAATCCCCACGCCTTCTGTACCTCTTCAGGTTCCTCTTCTGGGCTTCGAGGAGAAAGGAAAGGGTCTTCGGCCAAGAGGGAAGCAGAGTCAACTTGCTCCGGAACCGCTGAACCCGATCCGCCAGGGGTCGCGGATGGCTGATTCAATGGAGACGCCGCGACCAGACCTTCGGGGGTTGGGGCCCGCGGCAGGGAAACTTGTGCAGTTACAAGTCCCACAGGTTCCGCGGAACCAGAGTCCGTTGCCTGCGGGGCGGAACCGAGGGTCTCCACATCATCATCACTATCATCCACCTGTTTATAAAAAGGGGTTAGGAATGGTTCTAACTAAGAAAAATCGCTCTTCAAGTGGATTTTACACCACATACCTCAACAGCCGCTGAAAAGGGGATTTCCTCTGGCTGACTCAGAGGAGAGCCCTGCTGCCCTGCTTTTCCTTGCTGAGCTGTATCAACGGGAGCAGCGGCAGGGGTTGGAGTTGGTTCAACCTGGGGGGCAGCACCGGCCAGAGACTCCGCACCGGCTAGAGCCTTTTCCTCTGCCGGAGATAGGTCATCTGCAGGGGAGGATGGCTCGTCAGCAGCTGGTTGGTCTGCGCCCTGAATCGGCTCCTCCTCTTCTTCTCCTTCTTCTACGTCCTCTTCGGCCCCGTGCTCTTCCTCCCGAGTCGAATCTGAGGTCAGCGGATGTGGAGTTGAAGAACTGCCAGGAGCGCCACATAGCATGAGCAGAGGCCTATCGGTTGGGGCCTCCGCCATGGTAGCATCTGGATTTTCCTCCGCCTCCGGTCCAGCTTCTGCAGCAGCACGGAGAGTCAAGACGGGTTGGATAGAACTCTGATTAACTGCGAGGGCTAGGCTGGAGGAAGTACCTGCAGCAAGACAGCGCAGAGGAACAGGTTGAGGAAGACTATCGCCGCAAAGCTCACGAATACAGAGGTCCAGATAGTAATCGTCGGAACTAGAGGAACCTGGTTCTTCGGAAGGGTTAGAGGACTCACCAGAGGAGAGCTCTATTACCGCAGGAGCTCGGCTGGTGGCGGCGGCGGACGAGGAACGCTTCCTCTGAAGTATCTGCAGGGAGGGATAGAGATGGGATATCTACGTTATGTAGGTATCTGTTTGAGCTCATAGTTAGAGACGCAAGGGGAAAATGGAGCTTTAAAGAGTACTTACGGGTATGTCCTCCTCCTCATCTGATTCCTCATCCGCCTCAACAATAGTTTTGCTCTTCTTGGGGGGCGGAAGAGCTTTGCATTCGGCCTTCCGTTTTCCTTTGTCCATTGGGGTTTGCTCAATAGCCTAGTTTATTAAAGAATCGTGATTGGCGAGGAAACCGCGCAACAGTCCAGTTATTTATTTAATGGCGATTGAGGTTCAGTCTCTCTTCTATCTCGCTATACCTCAATATCGGAGACTGGGGGGCAATGTTTGGACCACAATTGAATTTATTTCAATTGGGCTTCCGCCCCAAGGCCCAGTAGGGGTTTTGATCAGATTCAAACCCTTGGAAATCGGGCTTTCCCGCTTCAACCAAAGAGGTTGAGTTCGAGGGAGAACGTGGTTGCTTCCTAATCCGATTGGGGTTGTTTCGTAACAATCCATCAGTGAAAATATTTGTTAAGATTGAGAAGCAATGTAGCAATGATTTCACTACCTACGCTGGGCTATCAATCACTAACAACTATAAGCCACGCTGCACCATGCTGTAGGGAGGTTGTTAGAGGAACCGGCCATACTGCGCAATGATGAGTGATGAACAGTATCAGCAGCATAACAAGCAAGGTCAAGACGTGTTGCTCCGATCTTCGAAGCTTCAATACCAACTATACCTCTGATAATATCTTCGCTGATTTGATGGGAAGCAGGGTAGGGGAGGACATTCCTAATGAGTCTCAAGGATCCGCCAGGCTGGAGTTGACAGCCCTAGGGGTCCTTGAGTCATATAAATATGAATCTGCCGGCATCTAGAAAAAGGTTCTCAACCAAAAACAAACAACCACAAGTTCTAGCGCAACGCTAACTTGCCAAAGCCTCTCCGGAGCAACTCACGCAACCCGCCTCCGCCCCACGATCGATCTAATCTCGTGCTTGTGCCGAGCGCTTTGCTGGGTCTACTCACGCAACTCGCCTCCGCCCTACGACGGATTCAACCTCGTACTTGCGCCGAGCATTTGCTGAGCCTCACGCAACCCTCCTCCGCCCTCTTACGATCGATCTAATCTCGTACTTGCGCCGAGCATTTGCTGAGCCTCACGCAACCCTCCTCCGCCCTCCTACGATTGATCCGCTCTCGTACTTGTGCCGAGCGTTTGCTGAGTCTATCGAGTCAGTCCGCCACCCCCGGTGGCAATCGAGTCTGTCAGTCCGCTACCCCTGGTGGCAATCGAGTCGTCACTCCGGTGACACACCCGTGGTCTTGGAACAGCTCTGCTTTGCTTCTCCGGATCAGAGTAAGATCCTCAATCCTCAAGGGGTTGGGAAGAAAATCCTGGTAGAGAGTTCTATTCAGGTCTTGTTCGAGCCCTGTACGCCGGCTTAGTCAGCGCCCGCGTAACAGTCGCTTGACCAGGAAGTCAGAGTCGAATTGGGAGCAGACGAAGCGACTCGCTCAGGGGGTCGCGCGCAATCGAGTGGCACCGCTCCAAGGGTGCTGGCACGCCTAAGCACAACACAGAGACACAGCAACCAACCACAAACCAACACCGTGCTGACTGTTCGCCGGGTGCTGAACCCGCCACGAACATATACATATTAACCGTTGATGTTACATGTTAGATAATGAATCACTTGCATACACGTTTTCAGCAAAGAGACACTAATCATACTCGTTATAAACACAAACAAAAGTAGTAATCATCAGACGTTGCTTCAAAGGATTATCAATACTCATGACAATCATATGCTGGGTTGATAATGCGGACATGAGTTGTAGTTTTGGACCATGCATGGGGCATGATCTCATAATGGCATATATGGACTTAATTAGCTAAGATGCAATGCAAAATCTATATATATGCTTAATTAGTACGTTAGTACCAAATAAACGTTACGATGATTATGTCTCCTCACATGACATTGTAATTGTCCCAATCATATGTGATCGATACATGGCCGAACATGCTTGTGTCGAAGAATGAAAAATGTAAAACGTAAAGAGAGAGTTTATGTTATTCTACAACCCATATGAGAATGGTCGATGAAAGAGATTCAGTTAAGTGATTAGATACACATAAAGATAAAAGGTTGCTCAGTGATTTGTTCTTAACTGTCCCATTAGAGATCATCACAAGCATCATCCTCCACGCCCCAAGCATTCCAGTACTTGTTTACATTATCTAGCACACTAAGATCATCTAAATAATATCACATGAATTTTTCTCCCATTCACGTTTCACATAATGCCAAATTCAATTAGTATAAGAATGCAAAATGCTCGGTGACAAACTTGCACAAGAAAAAGAAAAGCTTCCTAGCTCTTATTTGTTCCGAATTAGATAGGGTACGTGGTTTAGTTAATAGTTAACTTACATCAATCATATCTCGCTAAAATTCTCCTAAATAAAAATGAATCCTGAACCTCCATTAAATGTAAAAGATTATTTGGATTGAAATGGTAAATAAATAAAGAATATATATATATATATATATCTATATATAATCCCTAATACTTGACCTAACAGCTAACCTAAGCTTTGGCTCCAAATCGGAAAACGACATCCCGTCTGCCTCAGTACATAGCGTCGTAGCAGTAGCTGGCGGGTGGGCTTAACCCATCTCCCATGACTCGAATCCGCGTCAGCCGGCCACAAATGTGGGACCCAATAATCCCCCAAAATAACATGGCCCATGCTTCAGAAAAGGCCTAGACCCAAAAAGTTGTGGGGGCCCACGTACCAGAACCAGCAATCGAACAAATTAAAAGAGGTGCTGCCACAATCGCCAAACAGCCACCGCGACGCTGACCACTCCCGCGGTTGCATGTGATGCGAACACGTGTACGGACGTGGACGACGACGACGATGATGTTTCGCTTCCGTCACCGGCGCCTTCATACACCATCGTACTGTTTATCTCCGGCGAGTTGCTGGTCTGAGCTGGCTGTGTGGTTTGGCCTTGTGAAGCTTTCTGACTGTGAACCACAAAATGACAGTATAGGCGGTCAGTAAATTTAGCCGTTAAAATTGACCGTTGCGAAAAATAATGAGGGTTTTTTTTGGAGTGTGTGCAACACTGAAAAGAGGGAATCGAATATTTCTATATCCCTGAAAGCATAGGGGTTTTGAGCGTAGGATATGCCTCTCTATGTTGGGCAATTATTGTAGCTCCTGTATTGGAGACCACATGGAATGCTTCATCGACCAGCTTGAACATGGCACAAGTTCCCCAACCACATCTTACTTCATAATCAATGATCCATTTAATATAATCCTCAATTAAATATCTCACAAACAATCAATGACTAATCTAATAATTTCGTTCGTCTATTAGATTTCAGAATTACCCTAACAAAAGCAATTAGAGGTTACCATTGTTGAACCATAGTTCAGAAAATGACACATTTCATTAATATGGGAGGGTGATATTGGGTAGACAAACTAGAGTTGGTCCGTATATTTGTGCCTAAGCGGGCGGTAACTGATCGTGTAGACAGAGGGCTTTTTTGTCCCGGATGAAAATTACTTTTCAAATAGTGAGAAAACCAGAGAGGAGAGTAATAAAAATGTGGTAAAAGATGATTAAATTTACCTGGTGTTAGGAGAGGGACAGAAGGTGATGGTGTAATCGGCATTGGCACATGTGAAGGTGCTGGTCTTATCATCATATGCGTAACTGTACGCCTTCGGGCATGCGTTCTTGAACACCTGCGAGTACGACGACGGCTTGCAAGTGTCGGGTGTAGCGTACGCGCCGCTACAACAGTACTGCGGCTGCTGAAACGCCTCGCACGCGCTCTTGCACGCGACTCCCTCGCTGCTTCCGTCATCACTAGTCACCTTGAGCTCAGACGGACAGAGGCCGTTGAGGTCGACGACGCAGCCGGTATTGGTACAATTGGTGCCGGTCCCACCCTGGGGAACCACCAGCATGGGGAGGTTGTAACCGTCGACGAGGCTGACGTCAAAGAAGTCAAGGCCGGCGTCACCGTCTAAGGTGAACTCGGCGAGAGTTGCGGGAGGAATGGCGCCGCTTCCGGAACATTCTAGCTTTCCGGAGCCGCAATCGCCTGTAACGCAGGAGAATTTTCCGGTGGAGTCGTGTGAGCAGAGGGTTCGGCCCCAGAAGCGGCCTCCCCAGGAGGCTGGGGCCGTTAGGGTCTTGGTCTCGCCCTTTTCGAGAGCGAAGCCGGTGGTCGGAAGAGGTGGTACTCCGGCGTTGGAGAGAATGCCCGGCCATACTGTGTACTCGCATTTGTTTACCATTGTGAATGTTGTGGAGAACACTCCTGTAACGTAATTCAAATTAAGTTTACATTTGAAGGAAAATTGAATGTGTTGAGTATAAAGAAAAGAGAGATGAATTTAATTACCTGGTGTTAATAGACTGAGGAGGGTTAATAAAGAAAGCGAGAAGGGTGTTAGTTGAGGAGCCATTTGAGCTCTGCAGATAGCTGGTGAGAATGGAGGAGGAGGATAGTGGAATGTGAAATGTGTAGTTGTGGGTGGTGGTGGTTTCCTCCAGTTGCAGTAATGTGCAGAGCTCTAGAGAGAAGAAGAGAGAGAAGAGAGCAGAGGGGAGGTGAGAGGTTGTTAAAAGGTGAGGAAGATTGTGTACTTATAACGGATTCTAGTGAGGGCCCAAATCACACACCTTCACTTTAACACGCAACCTCTACCCGGCTGCAAGGTTATTTTGGCTCATGTAAATTTCTACCAAGAAACAGAGCCTAATCAGATAGAACCAGTATGCTCGATTTAGGTTTGAAATTGGGGAAAACATTCTTTTTCCTTTTCTCTAGTTTTCTTCTTCTTCTATCTACATGGGCACTTTCGTTTTTCTATCAATGGAAAAAGACGGATTGTATCACAATGACTCTTTTCAGCGAAGGCTCTAAGCAATGCGAAGTAGCTTCACAATCAAGTAAAACCAATAGGCAGAAGTGCACAGAGAAATTTGATAAAACGTATCCATAACAAATAAAAGGACACAGGCAAGCCAATATAAGAGTGGTTCAGTCATCAGATAAAAGTAGCTATGGCATCATTATCGTTTACTGAAAGTGTCTAGGAAAGAAAGCAAGTTTTCTGAGAAGAAAAGGAAGGAAGCAATTCTAAATAGCTAACCATACATAAAAAGCACAGATCAATGTTAATACGGCCTAAAAAAATCTGGGCATGTATAATGACAGTTGCTCAAGCTAATATCTTTTTTTGAGAATGACAATGGCTCAACTAATATCTAGCTAGCTAAATAAGTTACAATAACACAATATCGCTCGTGCACGTAATGACCATTAAAAATCTAACATAAGTGTCCAACCAACACAAACAAGGTTTGAAACTTGAGACTCCCGACTGGCTATTCGATTGAAAAGGAATTTGATAAAAACCAGTCCTGAACGACACTTCTTATTCTTGTTTGAGAAATGACACTTCTCGAAATCATATATACCCAAAATGCCAAATCTACATAAACCATATACGGTATAGAATGAGAATCACTTCTCACCATTTTCATTTCTAGAACCACATCACGTTTATGAACAAAATATTCATCCTGGAGTACGTGTTTCCTATAATTTTATGTTTGAAACACATTTTTCAGAGGTTGGTATCAGCCAATGAGGCCTCTTTTGTGAACAGAACGGTGACCGGAATTGAAGTATGACCGTATGACAATAGCACCTAGCAGCCACAGCAGTCTTTTTGGGCTTTTGCCATTTTTCTCTTTGGTAATTAGCACACGTTTCTTGTACATTTTGCTTGCTACTGTTTAATTCATAGCTAGGTCAACAACGCCACCAAAATTCTTCTGCTCAGTTGAAAAGTTTCTATAATAAACACTAACCATAGTCTGACATAGAAAGGAAAGAAAATACAGTTACGGTTAGATTCAACTTCACCAGACTGCCTGAAAAACCCACATATGATTGTTTATCAAACTTCTTTGCTTTCAGAATATTATTCAAACAGGTAGAGCATGTTGGTCTTACCAGAAAACAGCTACTCAGGATTTCTTCTCACGATTTATCAAGACCAATTCTAATCAAGTAAAATAATATGAACCATTACGTGCCAAGTAACAGGCATAGCAGCCACCACCTTAGACCAGCTAAACTAGTGCACATCCTTGTTTTAATACTTTGCATAGCAATTCAGTATATTTTTTTATGTCAATATGTCAAACAGTTTATGCATCTAATTTCTAATTTGCATAGGCTAGATCGCTAGAGTAGTGATTTGAATAGCTGAATAATATGACATCACACATCATTTATGTATAAATATAATTTGTTTATTTGTTTTAGTGCCAACGATTGTAATACTCTTCTAGTCATATTGTCACAAAGACATGTCACTTATCTTATCCCATTGTCCCCCACATAATGCTCTCTGGTCTCTTGTTCAGCATGTTTCAATAGAGTCAAATTCCAATGCAAAACGAATACAAGCACACAATGAAACCCAGACTTTCTACAAGAATTGAAGACCTATACCTTAATGGTTTGAGATCCTCTAAGGTCTAAAGTGGAACCGAACAACAATCAATGATAACTAAGATCTATTGTAAGATATGGAGCCAAATATAAGTTTTCTTTGACCTTGATACGAAACTTCCCAAATACCAAAGGTATGAAGAGTCAACTCCGTAACTCTTCATGTGGACCATCAGAAGATATCAAATTCAGTTTTGTTACAAAGCATTCTTCCTTTCCCATATCATTTATTACGATAAAAAAAAAAAGTAGCTGAACCAGGCCAGCTGGTTTCCCAAGTAGCGGGAAAAGGACATTAATCTTCCTATAAGCTTAAAAGATCAGGGTTATGTATCAACTATGAATACATGCATACAACTTCCGTTGCATTTGCAAGTGAAGTTCTCAAAGAGACAAAGACCCCAGTCAATAAAAATATAAAATTAGTAATTACTTTGAACACAACAAGAATCACTACAGGAAGTCAGGAAGGGTCACTTGGTCGGGAAGAATGTACAGAACTTTGAAGAGGAGTGCAGGTGATTTACAAGAAAGTATATTGAAAATAACATAGAGATGTGCTTACATATTAAAACTCTACATATACCGAGCCAGAATAGTTGAGTCCTAAGTATATTTTCAAGTGACAATGCCAATAAGAGAGTAAGATCCTTTCTCAGGATCTAAATCACACAGTTTGAACGAATAGAACAATTTATCATACAACATCAGCTGATAAAACAAAATCATAGGAAACAATGGCTTTTATAATCAATATCATAAGAGTATGATAAATACTTGCCAACAACTTTCATATAAATGCTCAAATAATAAATCAAATCAGCTGATGCCAAAAGCAAGTGAAGTTGGTTGCACAAAACACCATTATTGAGATGTGCAATTGCTAAGTTAGATAACACCTAAGTGACACAAGCTCCGTGTTGTCTACCATGACAAATGTGTTACTGTCCCATTAGCATCTTCACTTGGAGCTTAGCTCACAATTTGTATTACTACCCCCAGGCTGACCCAACTAGTAGTTTTGTCTTTTCCATCTTGTTCCCGTTCCTTACCTAGTTATTACTTGATCAGTAACGGCCAGAGCAATTCATATTTGTGTAAACGAGTACCCTATACATGTTCAGAACTTTTATGACCCAACCTCCCTATACTTGTTCAGTTGTTTAGAACTTCAAAACATGATTTATCTAAACAAGAAAAACCAGTTATGAGAAGAAGAAATGAGCCACAAGGTAGACTGGTAGAGCCAACCTAAACTATGACTACAAGCTCATATGTTTTTTAATGTATAGGACACTAGGAGAAAGTATCAACCAAAAGTAATAAGAGAGATACCGCACGTATTATTGAGAAATTTTAAGTGCAGGCAATATAAAACACTGTTGACATCAACCACGCAATAAATGAACTTCATCTCCTATGCCCATGGTAATCAACCATGTACTAATTACTAGATTCACTTGGCATATACTGGAATTATTGAGACTCAACACCATGAACTCAAGAATAACAAGTGCATGCTTCAAATTATTCAAGATTATAATGTATTGACTAGAGAATAACGATACAAGTTTAAATATTATAGAGTGATCATTAAGCTGCTTTTAGCAAGGGCACGAAGGAACCTGGTGAGTGATTTTTTGGCACTCACTACCGCTTTATCAATCTTTTCCTCATTTTCCTCAGAACTGCTTGAGCGTTCCAAAGCTGAATGTACTTTCCGGACAAGTTTCCGCAATTCCTGTTATGTGAGGCTCATTAGTAAATAGACAAGATACAGAATGTTATGCTTCCCTTTACAGCGGGAATATTTCTGTGAGGCATATCGACTGGGGCTCAAAGCAGGCAACACAAGCTAGTGCTTCAAGTGCATGCTAATTGCCCTCCATGTTGGGACTTGGTGGAACATTAACAATGTCACTCAACCACACCTCTCACTATTTTAAGGTAGGAGTCAAAAATGAACAAGTAAGTGGCATAGCTGTAAATGGAACTGCAAACCGTTTTCAATAACCATAACTATGGCTATACAAAAGGTAAGGAATAGAATAGCATGACTACCACCTCCCCTATACCACAGAAACCCCAAAAGACATGCACAACGTAACAACTTTTCACCCAAGTTTGTAATAACACCTATTTGATATTAACAACAAGGTTGTAGAGATGCATTTCACTCACCTGACGGTCAAACTCAACAATAGAAAGTGAATAAACTTCATTGGTGATATCGACGTCCTTACCGATCATACCCTCAACCCATCTGGTTGCTATATCAATGTGAGAACCCTGCAACCACGCATCAAAGCTGAAGTAATAAGATGAACTGTGTCTGCAAACCACTTAACTGGTAGAATTTCAACTTTACTAAAATTAGCATACCTCTTCGTCCTCATCCTCAGACTCTTCCGCTTCTTCTTCTACCTCATCATCAACACTCAAAGGCTCCGAACCACATAAATCTTGCAGCTTCTTCTGGTCGCAGTCTTTTGTTGCCCGAATCAAAGCATCCATCAGCTCAGTGTCCGCATCTCGTAGCAATTTTGCTGAACACAATTTGAAACTCATAAGAATATACCAAACAAAATGATTGAAATGAAGTACAACATGTGACATTCTGATCAACATAATCACACTTCAGACTAACTGTTACGTAATTCAGAACTGTAGCGTTGTAATTAAGCATAAACAGCAATTCATACCAATATAATTGAACTGCCTGCGCTTTCCTTCTCGCACATCATTCCCAAATCTCTGCGGCAATAACACAAAACACCTTAGCTACAACCATGAAATGACTTACCAAAATTCATCTCCACAGTAAAGAAAAAACTAACCACAAAAGGTTTAATTTACAGTGGTGGCACCTTAACTAACATAACAGCATCCAATACGTCTTGGTCAAGAGACGCCACTCTACCAATTCCAAACCAAACTCAGCAATTTCAAAACTAAAATCCACACTAAAAATAGCTAGCTAATTTGAACAAACAAAATTTACAGAGAGAATCAGAGTTTCATAACCTACCTGATAATCAATTTGAGCTGAGGCGTAGAGAAGGACGCTAGGTCCATAGCCCACCGGACGGCGCGCCGGGCGTCGCGTTTCAACGCGTTGCGGCTCTTATATGTAACCGACTCCGAATCCGAGCCGCTGCTGTTACCGTCGAGATCCGACGGCGCCGGAGGAGCGTCGCGCGGTCGGAGTCCGCGGAGGAGTTTATGGACGCCGCGAGTGGCTAAGTAGATGACCGGCGACGACGAGCGGCGAGAATTAGGGTTTGTGCTGAGTGGAAGTGAGGTTGAGACGAAGAGATGATTCAGTGCGACGCAGGAGCAGCAGTGGTGCTGCACCACCGGGCATTGCCTTACCAGCAGCCTCCCCAGTTGAGCCATCTCACTCGCTTCGCTTCTGTTTTCCTCTATCTGCTATTTGAGCGGCACAAGAGTTCCCCATGGCGCAAGCCTGTGAATGTGAACAAAACACGGGGGTGAATTTGTCTTTTCACTAACCTGTCTAAATGTAATTTGCGCATTTCCGATAGTTTGTGCGCATATCCGGAAAGGATTCGAGCGTGCCATCTTTTTGAATTTACGGAAACGCGCTTAAAACCATCGGATACGCGTTAGAAACGGTCAGAATGTTTCTCATACTTGAACGGAAATACATATTTACAACTAGGTGGTTTTCAAAGCAGTTCGTTTGTGTTTGTCGTTAATTAGAGTTTTAGACGGTCCATACGTATGGACTGAGATCCTCTCCTAATAAAATCATCCTAATAAGTTAATCACTTCTCTCTTTCCTTTTTCCCCTTCTCCTTTTCTTCTCCAATTAAACTTTGATAGAAACACTCTCTCTCTCCTTTTATCAAAAGTCTCTCCGAACATCAGTACTAGGTTGAAAAGCAAATCTTAAACTGCCTTAAATGGTAGGTATATATGATTATGACATAGGATTTGTTTGGAAATTTAGGAGCAGCCATTGGGTTTCCTAAAACAAAGCAAGTCCTTAAGCTGCCTTACTATTTCCGTAGGACATGAATCTCAGAGAAGATTTGTCTTAAAAAAATTCCCAGACTTCTTACACACATCTCTTAGTATTATCAAGTCCTAAAACAAAGCAATTTTATGGTTCCCAATTTTCTGTTTTCTCTCGATACTTTCTCGATGAGGATTTGGGGATATCAGGATATGAGAGAAAAGAGTCTGAATCGAGAAAAAAAACAAAAGGAAGAGTTGGGTCGCCGCAGAGGACGCCGGCGCCGGCGGTTTATCGGCGGTGGAGAGCTTCCGAGATTGGAGTGCCAATTTTTTTTTTTCCAGCAAAAGGTCGAAGAGAGTTTATAGATGAGAGGAGAGAGAGTGTTTATATTGAAGCTTAATTGAGAATGAAAAAATAAAACAGACAAAAAAAAAAAGATATTGGTCGTTGATTTACAATGGACGGTCAAGATTCAGTTATTAGACAATATTAGGACGGTTTCCTCAGGAGAGGATCGCAGTCCCATAGTTATATGGTCTGATGTGCTTCTAAAGCCTCATTGTTATACGGTTAAGGAAGCAGGACCACCAACCTGTGGTTTAAGTTTACGCCGGCAGAGCCCATCTTAATAAATCCCGTTCTGTTTTCCGGTGGAGAATCAACTGTGTAGTTCAAATTTCCAATTTTTGAATAAATTTAATTCAAAAATTGTCGACTTTAGCACAATATATAGAGAAAAAAACATCATAATTAACCATCATCCGAAAGGAGATCTTACATAACAAATTAGGGGGGAGTGTAATTCCCCATATGAAATTTCAGGCTGTAAAAATGGCGCCTGGAGCTCAAATCAAAGATCTGGAGCTCTTTACTAGTTGTATAATGTACACATACGCGCCAAAACAAGCTGGCTATTCTAATTATCCAGGATTAACTAGCTTCGTTATAACTGTCTAGTTAATTTCTAGAGTTTAATTATCTACCAGCACTGATCGGTTTCCCATCTCCTTCCCGACGAGGACGGCATTGAGAATGAAGAGGTCATCGTCACCGGCCGCCGGAAAAGCATCCTGCGGTCGTAGTCGGCGCGCTTTTGGGCGTCGGAGAGAGTGGCGTAGGCCTCGTGGAGCTTCATGAACTCGTCGGAGGAGGTTTGACCGTTAGCTGCGGTGACGTCAGGGTGGACGACTCTGGCCAATCTGCGGTAAGCAGTCTTTATTTCCTGACACGTGGCGCCCATAGGAACTCCGAGGACTTCATAGAGAGAGGAGTTGGATCCAATGTGGATGCGGGGCCTGTCGACCGTTGAAGCACATGAGGCGGAGATGCTCATCGGACGGAACTTGACGGACGACGGCGAGATTGGAGCGTCGGTGACGAGTGTTTGGCCGGAAAAGAAGGATGAGGAGGCGGTGAATGAGGCAGAGGAAATCGACATCATTGTGTGGATTTTGAGGTTCGTACGGTTAATATGGTTGGATGGAGAATTCTGACGAAATGGGAGTGGGGGTTTGTGATTTATAGAAAAGGGGATATGGGATCGGCTTGGTTAACCATGGTTGGGTTAATGAAAACTAGAGGCTTATCCATTCCAAATGTACAAGCTGACTCAGCTAGACGTCGACGAGGCCACATGACAAGCCTGACTGTTAAACCTTGCGATTAATTTGTTTGTTTCTCGCTTGGAGTTATCTGATTAATGGATTTTTCTATGTGCTTGTTCCGATTGGACAGAAGAAGAGGACGCACGGTTGTTCCATTATTGAATCTGTTTGTTTCGGTGAGCGGACGCACTAGGATATTTTTTTTTTTTTTTACTAAATTCATAAACGGAAAGAATTCTAACATCGCACATTTGAATGTTAAGATAATACAGTGTAATTTACAAAGTTGCAAACGTTATTAAGAAGTTATCCAGTCCTTACCAAATTAAACAGTAAGCTGAAAAAGTTTTTAAAGTATCACTAATAGTTCATAAATGTAATGTTTTTATATAAACACTGAGATGTTCTGCTCATATTTGTCTTTTTATATTAGCTCATGAATGAATCTTATCTATTCAATTGTAATTATGTAGACATGATTTTCTCTGTATTTAAACTATTTAATATGATCCACACCAATACAAGAAAATCTGACTATAAAATTAAGATTAAATGACCTAAATGTAGTATGAGACAATATGAAGAGACAAATATGAACAGACCATATCTCCACGTGAATTAGAAAAAGAGAAGACAGAAAAGGACGGGGAGGTTATTTAAATAATGAATAAACAATTGAGGGGATTGGCTGGTTAGAGGTGTGTATGGGCCGGGGCAAACACGTAAACAACGAGCGACTGACGCGGGTGGCATGTGGATTAGAACCGACTTGCCGCAGGATCAGCAGCAAATACCATCGGATAATACCATCGGCTTAATCATGGATTGGATTCAGGTGTGAACTAAAACTAACGGCCAGCCACATCACGCGCTTAGTAGGACATGTGTGCTCCACCTGCCGGATAACATTTGGATTCCGATTTCTATTTCGGTTTCGTACACATGAGGGTATGGATAAAATGAATGAAGGGGGCTCATTGGAGTGGAGGTGGACTGGACTGGTCTGACCTGGAAGATCCGGTCCCGCCTTCTTTACTCCTCTGCTTGGTTGTTTTTTTTGGATTGAGCTCAACTCTCCCCAAAGATGTTTCTAGAGCATCTCGATGGAAAAAAAAAATATCACGATATTATTTTTTTGTCTGTGGTGATTAAAATATCACGATATTTTTTCTTCGGCTAGAGTTACCGACATATCCCTATTTTGTCCTATGAGTTATAGATCGAAAGGACTACATTTTCGACTTTATGTCGTCTAGATATTATTGGTCTCTTTATGTGTGTGGTACTAATCGATAATGACCTCGCTACCTTTATTAGTACTGTTCATTAGTAAAGTAAAACATAAGTAATTGATTTAAGTTCACCTTCTCTCGTAACACATACGTAAATTAAATCGAAAATCTGTTTCAATAACCCTAATTATAAAGTATCGTAGAGGTAAATTACGTTTTATGTGTAGAAAATTAAAAAGAAACATTCAGAGTGTTCTGACTTGGACATTACTGTATTGAAAGTTTAATAGGGAACGCATGCATCTGAGATCTAGTTGGAGCTGCATGGTCGACAAGTGTTTCATTATAAACGACCGTAGTAAGATGTAAAGATGGCCACGCGTCGAGTCGTAATAGAATGGGCGGTGATGGAAACCTGACACCTGGTTTTGGTTTTTTGAAAAGCTGAATCTGACAATTTAAAGCTTGGATTTTAAGGATGCATCATCATCATCATCATCGTGGATCCCCAACGGCAGGTCCCCACGTGAGCCCAACCCGACCCGACCCGACATTTCTCTCGATCGTACTAAACAATATGCCTGGTTTGGCGCTCCAATCCATTTCTATCTCTCCGATCGCAGTAATTGAATTCGTCTGGTCTACTTTGCTTAGGGCTCACTGCTGTTCTGGGCAGAGTGGTTGAGAATTGAGACTAGTGCAGTAAATTTTATGTTTAAGACTCAACTATTATTCTGCTCAGTTTCCAAAGGCTCAGCGAATTAGAACACTCCTAGCTGTGCCTTGAACGGAGGACCTTATCATTTTGGGAAAATATCTTTTAAACTTTGGTTTGTAGGTTTGCGTCGACATCTTAGCAGGTGGCGTCTTTCCCAAAGAGGAGGAATCCGAGGACGCTTGTCAAGACTCAACTGGGCAGATTCAACTATTGCGGGAACTGATAAGTTTTTTAATGAAAATGCAACTGTAATGCTCTCTCATTCGAGTGATTTGACTATAGAAACAGAACTGAGGTCGATGGTGATGGCATGGATTGTTTTTGTTTGGGAGGCCAGAGGTGCTATTGGACCGTAGGCCCAAGTAAACGAGCTTAGATGTCCAAGCCTAAACTCAATTGGGGCCATCTATCGAACTTGCATACTTCTCATTTCTGCTACTAAATTCAAAACATGAACTCTAAATTTGTCAAAACTCAAGGCCTAAACACAATTGCCCTCGTTGGCCTTCAGCTCGATCTTTTGACAGAACTGTTATGGAATTTAACAGAAGTATGGCGTTGATAGCGATATAAGACTTCGGGTATCACATTAATAGCTTTATGAGTCTTAATATCAAATTGTTCGGTGCACATGAGTTGAGGTACTGTGGGTGGATTTTTCTCTTTATATGGAGTTCAATGTTTGGTTCAAGTCTAAGAATGCACACTACATATATAGAAGATTGTACTGTTGTCAAATGTACTATGAAGTGGGAGAGAAAACCAGCCATATGCCACTCTGATATGCTAGACGTCCCTTCTTGTTTACTTCTAGTCCCTTCCAACGTGAGTTTAAAAATCCTGACTTGGCCAACAATGTGGACTCAGTCCCTACTCCTTAGTATAATGAATTAGATGATCAATGAATGTAGAATATGATATCACAGAGCCTAAAGGGAGATGGAAATTCAACCCATTTATCTATAGTTCCGGTGAATGTCAGCACATGGCTTCGTGCCGCCCATTTGCCTGCAGATTTCTATTGAACATGAATCAAGTAAAATTTACAGATTTTGAACACTGATTATTGTTCATTGAACCGGCTTGGTTCCTATTAAGAAATAGTAATTGGATCACTTGCCACTCACGCCTCTATATGATAAGTTTGAACAAACTAGAGGTCGTATACAGGAAGAAACTTTGTGTGTTCAGTCCTCAATTTTGAGTGGTAAGATTAATTGATGTACACCTTTTGAATTTAGCGGACAGATTCAACGCCGTGTGACTTGTTTAACACGAGAGCTATGTCTAAGTTGCACTGCTAGTACGTGACTGATGATAAGGATATAAGAATGCGCATAACAGTCCCACATCGAGAAAGAAGTAAAAGCACGGGTCGGACTCAAGGTATGAAAAGGGAAAGCTTTGGGGTTAAGCAGCATGATCCTTCAGGCAGAAACGGGATGTGATGAGTGGTCAAACGCATTATGCGAGAGGGGTGTCCGCCCAAGCCTGGTTACGACAATTGGGCATCCTCATCTTAACCATCTGATTCCAACCTCTTTAAATCAGTTTTAAAATTTATCTTCCTTCTGTTAAACAAAATAAGCAATTTTCTTGCTCCATGTTTTTGGAGCTGTAGCAGATTTCAATTCATGATTTAAGCATACATTTTTCGACTGATAAATCATAGAAGGAACCAAACTTAAAGATTGAACAAGCCTTCAAATCTGTATTGGAGCTGCAATACAGCATAAAATCTGGATTTCAACACCAGCGGTTTCATCACTCTTTCACAAGTTAACGTATGGCTTGTAGACAAGTTCACAGTATGTGGTAAGGAGAAAACACCAAACAATTTGGGTTAGTATCAGCAAATAATCTACGAAAAATTTCTCATTATTTCGGCACTAGTGATGCAACAAAACCTGAACTATAAGTTCATGAGGGATTTTTTGCTAAACACCCTTCTTAGCTATCCAAATGGAAGACACACCAGTAACAAGCTAATTCCCAATTCTTGTATAAATAAAAATACCACCGTATAAGGCTGTATATACAAAATAAACCAATAACTCACCTGAAAATATATATACAGGAATAGTGATCTGAATACTTGTCAGAGGATTGTGGAGAAAATTGGGAGGCCAAGTTTGAAAAAAACTCTATGATATTGAACCTAACCTAACCCATCAAGGATATCCAAGGCATTAGCCTTTGGCTGATCAAAGTTTCGCCTTCCATTAAATTCCCTCGGAGGGGAGCTTCCAGTGCTCTTGCTCAGAGCCCAAGCTTTAGTTCCTCTCTTCTTCGACATAGAAAATTCTTGACTCTTACTAATTCCAGGGACCCTTTTCATCCTTCCAATAACGTCATCCAGCAAATTTCGATCTTCTTCCGAAAGTTGTATTCTTCGGGTCTTACGTGTACTGTAATCCATGGATTCTACTCGCTGCATCTTGGAGTGCAAGTCCAGTCCCCTACGAGTTGGAGACCGTATAGGCAAGGGCTTCAAACCATGATCACAATGTCTTACAAGGTTGATTAGCTGGTGAAGCCACGTCACCAATTCAAGAATGTAAGCATCTGTCTTTTGCTTATCTGCGTGATAGAGTGTCTGTAGGCGGACCAAGTTGCTTTCCGAGGCTGAATTTTTACCAAACTCAGTGCTGCCAAATGGAGAGCTAAAATCAGAATTCTTTACATTTAAAAAATAAAAATAAAAAATCATTAACATTGATACAAGATATTGCATCTTATAAATGATATACAGAGACACAGAGAGGCTTGACTGACCCAGAGTTTGCCCATTCTCCCACCCACCCAAAACCTTGATGGGCTCTGTCACAAGAAAAGAAAAAAGACATTAGTTTATGTGAGATAGACATTATCACTCATCAAGAGAATGAAAACAAGCCCAAGGAAAACAATTAATAACAGCTTCAAATTACTTGTTTGTATTTGAGGCAACAGGAACAAGCCATTGTAGAGTCTTCTCCATTTCAGCTTTGACCTGAGAAACCATGAGCTGCAGAAAACATAATAAGCAATGAGATGCTGTAGGCAATAACTGTTGATGAATAAATTAACTGGGAATGAACCAATGTCTGTAATATGCATTGTAATACCTCTTCCTTGGCATCAAGAGTTTGCAATCGGGATCGTAAAGCTTTCTTAACACTATCGGGCAACCCATGATATAAGTTGTCCCTTGTATTTGGGGGAAGAGAGGTTGGTCGAGACGCCTATTCATATACAAGGAGAAATTCGATTTTGTAAGTTTGCCCAAAGTATTGGAGACAAAGAGACTGGGATTTCCTATAAACAATAACTTACAATATTATCTATCTGGTTTATCATATTGGCATAGTGTAATGCAAGACCCGCTGCGCCTAGTCTTTGAGAATTTTCGCTCTTCTCCCCTTTTGCAAGTGTTAAACCTGTCAGGTGTCAAGTAATGAGCAACCAACAAGAATTGAAAACTCCAAGCAGCCACCAAAGACAATGACTGGATTTTGTAACCTATATAGTGTACACATATCTATTACATCCTATATAGTGTGCACAACAGCTCTTGTGAAGAACAAAGCAAGAAAACTCCGGTATAATCAGTGACAAATTTCTATCAGGGTGTGGATGTTGCCCATACCATTATCACCAAATGCTTCCGAGATTGCTTGATGTATATAGGAAACAATATCTACAAGTTTCTCAACAATCTGCAAAAATCAATATAATTTGATAGCTCAGTAAAAGTAATCCAACTGAATTTTGTTGTGCCCTGTATCTTTCAATTCCTTTACGTATATAAGCATGCATTGTTTCAAACAGTTGATAGATCTATGCCTACCCTTGACAAGGATTTTCCATCAGTGCTATCTCTTAGAGAAATTTCAAAAATGTTTCACAACAGTACCTCATCCCGATTTTTCGCCCAAAGAGATTTCTTTTTCAAGGTCCTCACAAGCTTTCTTTGTTGTTTTAATTCACTTTCTAACATTGTCAGACTTTCTCCTACAATTACAAAAATAACACCCAGTTAATAACGTGCTGCCTTCATGTGATTTCTAGGTGTCAACCAGAAATTTATCATGCACTGACATGTAGAAAAAGTGTTCAAGAAATATAAATCTAAAGTGTGCGACCAAACAATGCACTTTGTCAAGTAAAACAGGAAGTGGAAGATCACTAATAAAATGAAATGTGAACAATTCTAATGGGGATCATAGGTCAACAATAAAAGCATAATGTAAAATGAGAAAGCAAGAAAGAAGAATTTGTTGCTTGATTGTGGCCGTATTAACCATATCAACAAGTAGAAAAATTGGATAAACAATGCTGTTAAAAAAAAAGGCACGTCTCTGTAGTAGCATATTGCATGAATAGGGAAAGAGGGGATAAAAAAAAAAAAACTAAAGACTCATAATATCTAGGTGGGAAATTTTGAATCTACAAGCTAGTGAAGCTACACTAAAAAGAAGGTTGGACAAGAAAATTCCCATGCCTAACCTCTAAGAGGGAGATGCAAGGCCCTTGCTTCCTCGAGCTTCCTCCTGTAATCTTGTTCAAATCTATCCAAAGAACTTAACTCATGGTATAATTCCTAGAAACATTAAAAAATGTCAGCATCCCCAAGTTGGAATTATACGTTATGATATGAATGCAATATATTGATATATATATATATATATATATATATATATATATATATATATATATATACACACAACTTACAGAAGTATGCTGGGCAATAGTGGTCAATTCCTGCATTGTCATTTCTGCCTCTGATCTTAGCATTTTGTGACTTGGATCATCAGAATCTAATCTGAAATTCAAATTTTCATAAACCATATATTACAATGAGCACAATTCCTACAAAATATTCAACCGAAGTCTAAAAATTGACCCCACCTTGAGAAATATCGACTCAGGTTATGCCATTGTGGGTCTTTACACAGGTCGCCGAACCTAATTACTTCCCGTGAGAAAAGATCAAGTTCTTCCCTACATATCCCCAAGAAGCAAAAGTTTAGAGCTACTGAAATGACAGAAATTGCTACGAAGAACAAACACATTCACACTATTCTCTCTCAGTAGAGTAAAACCTTTTGTCAGCGGCCGCAATACTTAGCAACTCCCTCATATCCTTGGACACCAAGTTTTGCACTCCTTGAGAATGCATGACCTCTCCCTTGAGGAACTGAATATTCTTTTCCGAAAGCGATTGCAACAAGTTTGCGCCCTTGGCGATTGTGTTAGCTACTTCAAACGATAGTATAGATATTCTATTGCCTCGAGAACCCCCGGTAAGAAATCCGCTATTGGTCTGCAAATTCGACACGCTACTGCCTAGTGTATCCAAAACTCCTACTGCCTTCTCCAGGCCTGCAATTCCAGCTCTACCTATAAACGAGTTCCGCTGCGAAATCTACAACACAAAACAGCAAAATTATACCAATAATGGCACACACAAAATGCATCTATAATTCAACAAATTCAACAAGTAAAAATAGATCAATATTCTCATCTAATTTTGACACAAAACACAACTAATATAATATAACACGGTGCATAATCCAGGTATTGAATTACCTTTGGAGCTCCATTCCTGGCCGGAGTTGACCGCTTCAACTCGCTAGAAAACGACGATCGGAGCTCGCCGGAATCGTACTTGTGAGGTGTTCTAAGGGCGTCGATTTCATCGGAGAAGGAAAAATTGTCCTTCATGCTAGCCACGCCCTTCTTGAGCTTACCAGAAAACCCCAAATTCTTAGCATCTTCATCACTAAACCCAGCCGAGCACACCGCCCCCATCACTAATTCAATTCACCGATTCAGATTAATTTCACGGAATTCAAAGAGGAGAAATCCAAGTGAGTCAGCAGAGCCAAATGAATTGAATTTCCAGCCCAAAAAAAGTAGCAGGGGATTGAGCTGAGGAGGATTATGAGGACAAGGAAAGATGGGGTGGGGTTTGACTGTGGAATTTTCTTTATGACTGATTTGGTTTGGTCTGGAAAAAATAAGCAAACGACGCGTTAACAAAAACTACTAGCAAACGGAAATCTCGTGGGGGTTTTTGACTTTGAGACGAGATTGATTTTTTGCGTACGGAATCTAAATTAGAGCAGTGATTTTTGCGCTATAGATTTTCGTTTTGTTGAGGAAAAGAGGAAAGAATGTCAAGTCCCCGCCCTGATGGCAAGTACATTCCTTTGGGGATTGGAGTGATTTACCATGTTACCCTTTTAGATTAGGAGCTAAATCAAGTATCATTAGTCAACCATTAAGGATAGATACCCTTTGCGATGACCTCTCCTGAGAGATTAGTCTTTGAGCCTAAGAAGCTTTTGAGATACCCTTTGCGATGCAAAAAAAAATATATCGTTAGTCAATGTTTTGAAGTTTGAATAGGTGTGGGGGAGGGTGATTTTTGTGAGGGTTTTTCAGGTATGAACCAAAGACTTGGACTATAGATTCTCTTTTTTTTAGTTTGTTTTTTGGGTGGTATAAATTGACAAGGTGTTTGTTACTTTGTATTGTGTGTTTAGTGCTAGCACTTTGTCACTTTTCATTTGGGAGAATGTACATTGAAGATGGATTTTAGAATTTCTCAACATTATATTTGTCTATTCTGCTCAAGATTCAAGAGCCTGGTGCAATCTTTTGTGAATTAACAAATTTTGGTATCTCTTGCTTTCATAAAAAATCAAGAAAAATTTCATCAAACAAATTTATGACTTCTGTCTTTGTACAATCATCCTTACAGATTTTCTAGCTCTTATGGAATAAAAGAGCAATATGCATAATATGCAACAAATTGTTTCGAGGAGTGAAAAAATAAATGTAGATTTGTAACATTATGGTTGTTAGCAGTCTGCCACCAAGTTAGCATATGTCTATACCCTTTGATACAAGATAACATGTTTACGTCAAATAATTGTATTGGTCACAATGTTCAGTGAAAATGTTTATTTTAAAACTTAAAATAATTTAATGAGTTCGAGATCTATTATTTATTTACATGCATATGAATATAGAAACAGCTGAAATATCGATTCAAACGATAAATGTTACGTTCTAAAAATGTATAGCAACATCTATTAGATAATAATGATTTCGGAGACAAAGTCTAAACTAACACTCCGTTTAAACAAAATATGTGTTTATCTGGGAAGGGCATGATGTGTTTTCTGGTAAGCATTCTAATTAAAAAATGGCGTGCTTTTCCGGTAGAAGGGCATAATTGTCAGACTGAAAGGCGACTGCGAGTTGCTGTTACTAGTTGAATTGAAAGAGTCAGAGGAGCAAACAGTAAAGAAGCCGTGGGAGATTGAGTGTGGTCTTGTATTGTACGTGTGGCGCCTCTCCATTGGCTAAATCGTACTCTTGATGGTTTTGCGTTGACTTTATCATTATTAAGCGTGATCATAATTTGATATCAAATTACTTAAAGAGAAAGAGATACTTACAAAAGAATATAAATACTAGGATTTATCTGCTAGATAAGCTCCATTGCATCCATAACAAAATCACTTTTGCCTAGAATTTCAGATTATGCAAGTAGCCAATCTATAAGAGAAGAGATGCATGATTAGAAATTAGATCCAGAATGAAAGAAAAAACCTAAGAAGATCAGGGACCAATTGCAGAAAATCTGCACTAATAGGAAGTAATACTTCATTGATTTCATGTTTGAGTTGAGGATGCCGAGACTTGTAGCGTGGGTTTGTAACCAAACAAAACATTAAAATGATTGATTGTATTGATTGTATAAGGCATTGTCTAAGTAGTAACTTTATGTCAACACATCTTATAATTACATGTTAAAAGGAAAAAAAATGTTTGAATTGAGGAATTTTATGACTGCCCTAAGTACGTACTATTATGCGATAATATCACAATCTTAGAATTGAGCTAAGTAGCACGGACACGAGTACGAGTGTCAAATACGGACACGATTCGATACGTGGACACGTCAAAATCAAATTTTGTTCGGACACGGACACGCGGTGGACACGATAATTAAATAATATTATATATATATAATTAAATATAAAAAAAACAGACCGAGCCGAGTCCACGATATCTGAGCACCTGAAAGCATGGGACGTCCATGGTTTTGTGTCAATCTGAGCACATGGCCCGAGTTCGAGGCGATCGGCGATCTGAGCACCACGACGATCCAACCTAAATGGAGGTCGTCCGCGGATGTTTGAAACATGGGACGGAGGGGGCGGAGCCAGCGGGGCTGGTAGCGCGTCAGCGGGACGGACTGAGGCTGCGAACGTCCTTGTCTTCAGTTGCTGAAACAGCAGCAACAACAGTCGCCCGTGTCCAACCCCATTTCGCGTGTTCAAGCCGTGTCTTAAATGCAATACGCATGTCCATGCGTATTCTTGCGTGTCCGACGTGTCCGTGCTTCATAGGAATTCAGCAATTAGTTTATGTTATTATCATATAATTTAGAAGTCATGTGTTTGTAATAGTACTATAGTTTTATTCATCTGAACAAGAGAAACACACACCTTATTATCATAACCTAGCATCTTGGTAGGCGGGATAATTGATTGACCATCTATCCGGGTGCTCACTCCATGAACCACAATCTCTAGGATCCCTGAGAACATCATCTCCTTCCCATTTTTATTGATGAGTTGGAGCTTCTTTGTGTATCGAGCAACAATGTTCTGGATATATCGAGCAACAATATTCCCACAAGTCAGATCTCGGCCGTTGGAGTCCAGGTACGTATTCTGTACCCGCAAGCGGCAAAACAAGGAGAAGAGGTACAAATATTATGGCTCCAGTTGGCAATATTGATTTGGATGTAGCAGTGAGCCCAAATGGCCTCGGGCCCAATAGTGAAAGAACTGTGGCGATTCAGTTGGTTTGATTCGGTCATTGCCTGGAGTTGCTTAGACAAAACACACGGAAAGAAGAGAGATACGTCCAATGATTGAGCCAAAAATGGTATATTCTCTCAAAATCTAAATTAAATTTGAATATTTTTCTTTATAATCTTGACGTCAGTACTATATTACCATGTAATATATGCTCAGTCCACGGTTTGCTTTGATCATCACCACATCAGAAAGCCTTATAAGCCGGCCGGCCTCACAGCTGCTACCAGCCTACCAGTCTCCCCACCAGCCGGCTCTCGTCTTCTCTTTCCGTTGCTCTGAGAGATCATCTTCTCCATTTGAGTGAGCTTGCATTGAAAAAAAAAATTGTTCCAATAAAATATATACCAAGTTACCAACTCCATTACAGTGGCTACTTCTTCAATAAGGTAATACCATTTCCCTCAGTCTTGGTCTTTTCTTCTGTTTTTGGTTTTCACACTTCAGTTGGTTCTTAATTTGCTGTGCTTGAAGTTGAAATAATCAGAAGTTACAATATATCTTAGTGTTGCAAAAAACTGTGAAGGCTAGGACCATTATGCATCCATTTTTGCATATGAACTTGGAGGAGTCTGGAGTTGTTGTTATATATATATGGTTTCATGCATGATCTGCAGAACTTTGACATGTATCATGATCAAGTACTTACTTTAAAATTGTTATGTGTAGAATGATAGATTGATGGTATTAACTAATAATTGACAGTTTCTTGTATGTTTACAAAGCCTTCTAACCTTTATGCAACAGTTTTGGAGAAACCAAGTTGAAGAAGACAGAACTTAAGATTTTGTATAGTTCATCTAGACTAAATTAGTAATTTTGAATAAGATTATATATCTTGTTGCAGATTGCTTGATAATATTCTAGAGAGAAGGTACGAGCCCTTCGGAATTGGAAATTTGCAATGAGGTGGTGCTGACCTGGATGTCCCACTGCACTGAGAAGTGATTAGTTTGATACGATCTTCATATTTTTGAAGATGGCTAAGAACTTCAGATTTTCAATGGAGCAAAAGGACATCGTTAAAGTACTGATTACCACAATAGATGGTTTTATCCGGGATCAGCTGATCAATAAAGAGCAGAGAAGCCAACACAGAGAACAATGTGCTGAGAGATTGGCAGCTGAAGATGGATCATGTGGTAAAGAAACCGAGGTTCGTTACTCTGATCAAGCAGTGCTAGCAAATCTGGATTGGGGCATTGAAGCTCTCGAAGAAGCAATCGATACTTCAAATATGGAAACTAAACTTGCAAGACTAGACCATGCTGAAAAAATGTTGCAAGTTTGTGCCATGTTGAATTCTGATCAGAAAACTGCTGGAGTTCCTAATTTTTACCTCTCAGCTTGGGCACACCTTAACTTAGCATACCTATGGAAATTGAGGAATAACATCCAAAACTCAGTTCTCCATGTCATTGAGATGTTTTCAGTTGATCCATTTTTCTCAAGGATAGATTTTGCTCCTGAACTCTGGAAACTTCTGTTTCTTCCACATATGAGCTCAATTATAGGGTGGTATTCGGAGCAGCGACACCGACTTGTGATGGAAGTAATTCCTGATTCTCATGATCTGTCTTTCACAGCTGATCTTGATCAATTTTTCAATGAGTCTTTAATATATTCAATGAGGCCGGATCAGTTAGAGAAATTGCAAAAGCTGGAGCAGCTATATGGTGAGTCATTAGATGAGAATACAAGGCTCTATGCCAAGTACTTCAAGGATTGCATGACATCTGATTCAACCTCCAGTAAGAAAATGATGCCAATGATGCCAATTGCTGAGCCACCAATGACTCCATTGCATGAGGTCAGCCGCTCGATTCCTGATTTTGTCAAGTTTGGTCCTATCTTGCCCAAGAGTGCTGGCTTTTCTCCCATCCTCAAGTCTAAAGATGGCACAAGAGACGTAAACAGGTTAGTTAACTAGTCAAGTTTTTCACCCTTTTGCAAGTTTAGTCCAATGTTTGGGTTATGTAATGCTCTAATATAACTGTTTACCGTTTGGACATTTGGCTCAAACAGAATGAATCTAACTTCTGCATCCTTACAAAGTTTGGAGCCTGCCAGATGGGATCCTCAGGTAAGGCTGAATAGTTAATTATCATAAATCAAGGAAATTTCATGCTTTCTGAATTTTATGTACTCTTAACTTTAGTATAAAACTATAAATAAAGCTATAATGATGTGCATTATGCCAGGAGTGTATCCCCGAAGAGAATGAATATGAGTCCGATTATGAGCGTAATGATCCTAATATGGCTTCTAATCATGAGAAGGAGGAAACTGGAGGAAAAGTACAGTGTTCTGTACTCAGGAGTCGAGTACATAGTCCAACAATCTTTTCTCCTCTACTCTCCCCTAAAACTTCTCCAAAAGTTTTGACCCCAAAATCATACACATCTGCTTCGGCATTGCGTTTACTCTCTGTCAGAATCACAGATTCAGATGTTGCCACCTCTTTGCCTGCATCTCCGGGAATGAGCAATGATTACAGCATCAGCTCAGCAAACTCGGATGTGGAAGTGATAGTATGGTTCAAACCTTACATATACTAAGTCTAACATGTCACTTATCATTCATTATTTGTTTCATTTGCTAAATGGAAATGCTGGTTTCTTTTTGCTTATGAAAATTTTGTATGTGATTAGGAAACTACTAAAGGTTCCAGGAAAGTCTATAGTCGAACATCAAGCATGAATAATGAGCTTGTGAAAATGTCGAAAAATAGGTAAGAAGCCTCACTTATATATAACTTACCAGAATGTAGATCCATTGAAACCAATACTGATTCCCCTTATTGTATTTAAATTTGTGTAAATGTGCAGTCCACCTAATGAAAATGATGAAGGAGACCAGAGCTGCATTTCACTTCCATCTTCTGAGAGAATGACTTCTAAATCAAGACCGCCTAAGGATTTTGTTTGTCCTATCACCGGCCAGATATTTATTGATCCGGTTACTCTTGAGACAGGTCAGACATATGAAAGGAAAGCAATCCAAGAATGGCTGAAACGAGGAAATACAACATGCCCCATTACGCGGCAACCCATCTCTATAACTGTTCAGCTGCCTAAAACAAACTATGTCTTGAAAAGACTGATAACATCTTGGAAAGAACAACATCCTGAACTTGCTCAAGAATGTGCATACTATGAAACACCAAGAAACTCATTCAAGCCCTCCTCCGTGAAAGAAGTTTCTTATGGTACCACAACTCCACAAAGAACATGTGACTTCACGGGTCATAGGAATACCGATGATTATATCAGCCAAAGGAGCAAAAGATTTATGCAGACAGCTGTTTCTACATCACCAACTAGTGTGATATCTCAAGCTGCAGTTGAGACCATTATCAATGGCTTAAAGCCTCATGTTGCATGTTTATGTACTTCAGAGAAACTACAAGAATGTGAAACCGCAGTGTTAGAAATAGCCAGATTATGGAAGGACTCAAAAGGTGATCCTGCAATTCATACATTCTTATCTGAGCTGACAACTGTAAACGGGTTCATCGAAATACTTTCAGCTTCTATGAATAGGGAAGTCTTGAGAACATCAATATACATCCTATCCGAGCTAATATATGCCGATGAAAGTGTTGGAGAAACTCTTACCAGTGTAGACTCTGACCTTGATTGCTTGGCTGCTCTTTTGAAGAATGGTCTAGCTGAGCCTGCTGTTCTTATTTATCAGCTGAGGCCGGTGTTTGAGCAGATTTCTGCTCATGATCTTATACCCTCCCTTGTTCAGCTAATTCAGAGAAAAAATGAGGAATCAGATGATCTTCAATTAGTAATGGACCCTAAAGATGCTGCATTAGCTATTCTTGAGCAAGTCTTGATGGGAGGAGATGAAAACAGCAGATCTATTAATGCTTTGAGTGTTATCTCTGCGAATGGTATACCTGTTCTAGTCAAGTATTTAGACAGGCCAGAAGGAAGAAGGTCCATTGTTTCTATTCTATTATGCTGCATGCAAGCCGAAAAAACTTGCAGGAACTTGATAGCAAATAGAATTGAGCCGTCTCCGGTTCTTGAACTATTTCATGCTGGAACTGATGGAATGAGAGGCATCTGTGTAGAATTTCTCTCAGAATTGGTACAGCTGAACAGGTATATATAATTATATATATTTATTTCAACATAACTAGACAAATATGCTTAAGTGAGTCATCTACTGATTATGCCCTTCCTCAAATGTCTATGGTCAGGAGAACATTATGCAATCAGATATTGCAGATGATTAAAAATGAAGGAGCATTTAGTACTATGCATACCTTTCTTGTGTATCTTCAAATGGCTCCAATGGAGCAGCAACCTGCTATAGCTAGTCTCCTTCTTCAGCTTGATCTTCTGGTTTGCCTCTTTACTCAAATGAACTACAGATCTACAATTATTCTCTCTAAAATACAGCTTTCCTGAGTAAACTAGGGAACTTAAACTTAGATGATGTTTTTGATGTTTCCAGGTTGAGCCATCAAAGATGAGCATTTATAGGGAAGAATCTATAGAGGGACTAATTGAGGCACTCAGAAGAAAAGATTTCTCGAACTCTCAAATGATGGCTCTAGATGCTTTGTTATCTCTTACTGGACGTATAACTTCATCCGGGGAATCATACACTGAAGCCTGGTTACTCAAGATTGCAGGGTTTGATCAACCTTACAATGCTTTAATGAAGGCAGAGCGGCTAAGGAAACACGACAATGATTTGATAGAGACAATGGTGGGCTTTTCTTTCAATATTTGCTCTTTTTTATAGGTTGTGCCTCATTACATTTCTCTATGGTTTGAATTCTGATCTTGAGTGCATATTTTATAGGAGGAAGAAGAGAAAGCGCTAAGCTCTTGGCAGAAAAGGGTTGCTTTTGTACTTTGCAACCATGAGAAGGGATCCATTTTTAAAGCTTTGGGAGAATGCCTCAAGAGTAATTCCATTGAGATGGCAAAATCATGTCTTGTCATAGCTACATGGCTCACACACATGCTTTCTGTACTTCCTGACACTGGTGTGAAAATCAGTGCTCGCAAGGCCTTGCTCGAAGAATTCGTAAATATTCTTCAATCATCGAATAATTTGGAGGAGAAGATTTTAGCAACCTTGGCATTGAAATCTTTTGTCAGTGAACCAGGTAATTTTGTGCAGGAAGTACACACAAACAATATGCAATTTTAACTTGTCCATGTAAGTGTTTAGAAGTTAACTGGCCAAATTGTACAGCTGCACTGGAAGCACTAGGAGTGTATGCTAAATGCATCTACAAAACGTTGAGAAAGCTCAAGAGGAGCACCGTGGTGGCGAGTGACATAATGAAGGCCTTGATGAGCTTGTCATCTGTTGACGTAGTAAGTTTGGTGATTGGAGCATGACTTCTAGTTCAAAGTAATTTCAATGACAGATTACTAATACTCCTAATGTTCTGCAATCTAGACAGAGCTGTGGAGCTGCACTGAAGTGGTTGAACTAGATTCATGCTCGAATGGGGAGGTCACATCTATGCTTCATCTAAAAGGCGGCGTTTTAAGCAGCCATTCTGATGGAACAATAAAGGTACACATTACACACTTGGAGAAGTTCAACTTGATTAGGTTGCACTCACAAGGAGAAGTACAGACTAATATCTTTGTTTTAGGTATGGGATATTGGCAAGAAGAGAATAAGACTGATTCAAGAAGTTCGTGAACACACAAAAGCTGTAACATGCCTCTATATTGCACCTTCAGCTGATAAACTATACAGTGGTTCGTTAGACAAAACAATCAGGGTAAGCAACTGTCAAAAATCATATACATACACATCAGTTCTTTTCGTAAGGAACTAACCCATCTAAGTAGCTAAACTTTCCTGATCACTGCAGGTGTGGGCAGTCAAAGCAGAAGAGATTCATTGCCTTCAAGTTCATGATGTGAAAGAGGTAGTATATGAGTTGGTGGCGAATGCTAAAGTTGCGTGCTTCATTTCTCAAGGCACTGGAGTTAGGGTAATCCCATGTACATTACTCTGTAAATCTTTATGCGGTATGAACAAAACTCGATTATCCATATCACATTCTCACCCTTGCTTCTGTTTTGTGTTGTGTTCTGGAAGGTGTATGAATGGTCTGGAGTTCAAAAGCATGTAAACTTTAACAAAAATGTGAAGAGCCTAGCCATGACAGGAAACAACCTCTACTGTGGTTGTTCTGGTTACAGCATCCAGGTACAATCCCAATCACAATCAAAAGACACAACTCGCTTGTGCTTGTGCTTGTGCCTGTTCTCATCAACTAACGAAAGGAAACAATGCAGGAGATCGACTTGGGGAGACAAATATCAAGCACATTCTACTCCGGCACAAGAAAGCTATTGGGAAAACAAGTTTTCTTTTCCCTTGAGATTCATGATGGCATTCTTTATGCAGGCGGTTCATCAGTTGATGCAACTGCAGGGAAGATGTTTTCGCTTCCAAACAAGGCGGTGTTAGGATCGTTCTCGACTGGATTGGACATCCACCGCATTGCCATCAACAATGACCTCATCTTTACTGCCACCAAGTGCGGGACAATTGAGGTTTGGTTGAAAGAAAGGTTCACAAGAATTGCTTCCATCAAAACAGCCACCGGCGGCGGACATGCCAAAATCACATCCTTGGCGGCAGATATGGACGGAGGACTTCTGTTTGCAGGTTCATCAGATGGAAGAATCCAGGTGAACTATCACAATATCAACACTTACATCATGATTTTCATTCTCGTTAGTCTCTAATGCATTCCTTGTTTTTGCAGGTTTGGGCATTAGATTAGTTGCGACGTATAATTATGAAAACCAGAATCAATAACCCTGCTGTGCTTATGCTTCTGTTGATGCTAATTACAACAATTCGAGTCATCATATACAATTACATACTGTTAGATGTTGCAGTACACAACATCCATGTAAAGTTTCTCATTGAATAAGTGTAATCTATATAGTCAATTAATCTGAATTGGATCCTTTCGCCTGATTAAATACTTTCATCACTCTCATCATTTCGTTCAACATTGTAGGCAATGAAAAGTCTGTAATTTTATCATAACCCAGAAACAACAATACTGGCCCCAAATAAAGATTCAGCTTGTCAAGTTGTTCCTAAACCCTGTTGTAAAATCATCGAAAACTGCAGTTTGATATCAAAAATGAAGAAGAACAGAGGCACTCAGAATGAAAAGGACTAATGCTTTGATATCACCGATAATTAAATCTCATGAATACCACTACAATTTGGATCCTCATTGTGCCTCATTCAAAGTTTAGAAAAAAAAAGCTATGGCGGAACTAAGCATTCAGAATGAGTAGGAGGTTATGTAATCCAATCATGAATTAGTCGGACAAAAATACAATCCTCATTATGCTGCCGCACCCTAAATCTATCAACAAGAAACAAAATTTTAAAAGCTCAAAAACAAAGATGAAAAATCCGAAACCATCAGAAGCTTGGATCGTTTCAGCGTCGACACACAAAAGTGTCTCAGACGACCGTCGTGAGATGATTAATCCAAATTCATCATCTGATTTTTACACAAAACCAAAACCAAGACCAAAACTGAGAGTACAGAACAAAGAAGAAGACCACAGCTGGGTTTACCAAGGCCCCGGCGGAGTCTTTTTATTAGGGTTTTCTCACTTTCTTGTTTACCGATTTTACCCTTACTATTGGGCCTGGTTTTACTACTCTAAACTGGGCTGGATTTTACTTGAGCCTACTTCGCCACGGCGTCGTTTCGATTCGGCCTCTACCTGAAATTCTGATTTCATTTCCAAAGCTCTCTCTCAGTCTCTCTCGCTCAGCAACGAGACCATGTCTTCTGAGAGCTCTCCTCCTCTGATTGCAGCTCAGCTCCATCACCTCGCTCTTCACTTCCCTTTTCTCGCGAAGGTAATGCACGCGCTTCAACAACCCTAGCTTTCTCTACTTCATTTCTAGCTAGCTAAACTCGAATTCATCGATGCATGCATATATGTTAATTCACTGCGATTAAGCACAGGATAATTGATTCGTTTAGTCTAAGCTGGATTTGCTGGTACGGTTTAGGGTTTTGTTTTCGAATTTGAAGGAGTTGAAAATTTTGTGATGAATTTTCCGTTGCAGATTGAGCCTAAGTGGTCTGGTAGCAAAGAGTACAGCGGAGTTCTTGATCGGTTTACCTTAGTCATTTCCTACTGTCTAGACTTCATTAAATGTGAGTGAATTTTCTTTGCATTTATAATTTCTTTTGTTTATTAATTTACTTTGCTGAGCGTTTTAGGGCTTGATTGTGTTGCAGGGGATGTTATATTCGATGCGGAGTATCCGATATCTGCACCGGATTTTATATTCGGACCTGAAGATGAAAGTTTCCAGCAGTTTCTTGTATTGCATGGCGAAGATCCGAAGTCTCCAATGAATCGTTTGGGAGATTGGGACGGTAGAGATCCGAAGCAGCTCATGCTTCTCGTTCAGGAGCTGAGGTTAGAAGCATTTGTCGTTTAGGTTTTAAAGTTTTCGGTCAGTTTTGGAGTTGATGTTGTTGCTAACTAGTTGCATTTTGCATTTTTAAGAGATCAATACATGGCCTACCAGACGAAGCGTGTTGGAGAAGTTCAAGATGACCGCGTGAAATTTGAAATCAGCACTATTGCTTTTCGGGAGGTAATTTTTCGATTCAATATTGTTTGTTTTCCAAACAGCCAAAAGTTTAGTTTTATACTCTTGAGTGTGAGGGGATCCACTAGGAAGTCTACTTTTGTGAGCATTTAGTTGATTAATGAAAGGCTGCGGAAGATTTGTAAATCCTTGCATATAGATTGTAATGACTGAGATATTAACTAATGCTCCTCCATTGAAGTTGGTCAATATAGTATTTTTGAATTAGAATGCAACATGATTGCAATCAGAAGCAACTTATTGATTGATTCATTTCTTTGGAACATTTTGACCGGCTACTTTAGCAGATGATTGTTTTAACTCTCTTCAACTGTTCTTCAGGGAATTGAGATGTACTTGAGTTCCGGAGCTGATAAGGTATTTGCATTTGAAAAAAAAAAGAGCCTGTTTATGTTTTCCTTCTTCTATGAGAAGATCAGTGGTGACTGGTGACTATAGGTCTCTGTAGCTTCTGATTTTATGTGGTTCCAATGCCTCTGAATTTAGTGTAGCCTGAGGAGGTCAAATTTGCAGTGCCTCTAGTAGACACGAACATAAACAAAATGGTGCCCGGCTGCCCCTGGATATATCCACAGAAGATATACTTGCAGGTTGATAATATTGTTCTCTCTCCCCCCTTTTTTTTTCCAACTTGTTTCTTCCTGCACATCATCTCAATAGTGTGGTGTTGCAGGTTATTTATCCTGTTGAGAAAAGATATGTTTCTACTCCATCAGCTCCTCGTTTAAAACTAGTAGCTACCCCAGACTTGAAGACTCTATTTTCCATAGATGATATTAAACTTCCAACATGGTTGATGGGGATGTATGCCTGTGTTCTTCCTTGTTAATTTTTTAAAATTTTGTCAGTCCGTCAAATTTGCAGGTGTCGGTTTTCATTTGATGATCTTCTTTTTTTACATTTCTTTTTCTTAACAGGTGCATGGCCGAATATCTCCCTCCTCTTGAAGAGACTCTTGAAAAACAGGTCAGCTACAATTCATTCGATTACCTGGAAGATCTGTTTAGTCTCTACTTTACAGTTGTAACTTTGAAATGTATCATGACTGTCAGTATAATTTGTTCTGTTATTAAGGTTTTGGAGGCAGTTTCCTTAATTGATGTTAGAAGGCGCTTTATTGAGGCATTAGCTGTTCAGTTGGGAAGACCAGTGGAAGCTGATCCGGTATGCTACCTAGGCATGTACTTCTTTTTCTTTCCAGGTGTTTGAAATGCTAATAATAATTGTTCATCTTGAAATTTCAGATCTTTTGCAGAAAGGCAACGTTTCTAGCTGCTTCTGGAGTTTTCGTATTCATAGTATGCACAATCCTAACTGCATCATGTTTATATGTATACTTTTTAAACCGTAGCCTGTTCCTGGCCATTGATCAATGGACTTGATACTGCCTTATCTTATTTCTTACCAGTTTTGCCTACTTCTAAGTCATGCCAGTTTTATGCAGTTTATTCTAAAACATAACAAATTAGATCATGTTATATTGTATTCTAAGGTTTTACTGATCTAATATTTAAAAAGTAGTGGTCTACAATTGGTATGCAAAACCTCTTGTTGTATTTGCTGCATGCCTGCATCCTTGCACTCGTTAGTTGATTTTCCACATTTAGTTACCAAGCTTATGAGAGTTTTATTTGTATAGGTTCACTTTGCGATTACAACTCAGTTTCCTAAGCAACCGCCAGCTATAATGCTTCAAAGTTCCCAGGCAAGGATATTCTCCTCCTAACATGTACATGTTGTATATCATTGTCGAACCTTAGATATATATGTAGTCAGCCTAGTCTGCTTCAGACCGAAAACTTAGGTATATCCGCTACCATATATATGGTATATCCAAAAACTTTCTTGGATCTTTATATTTCATGCCTCAAGTTCTTCTGGGTGTGAATATTTTCACCAACTTTGAGTTGCTAATACTTATTCAAACCCTTAGAAAGTATAAAGTTGCACTGCAACATATCTTAATAGCTCATTTTCATTGTATTATTTTTGCCAAAACTTAGAACCTGAGATGAAACTCAGAACTGCAAACCCTTACTGATTTTACAGTGAGCACATGATGAACACTTGGTTGTTCTGTATTGGCTTTTGCCTGAGAGCGGGCGTCACCAGCTTTAACTCTTTTGAATTGCGTACTGTATTTTATTTTTATGACTGCTGAGGAAGTTTCTATTCAGATCTCTTAATTGATCAGTTGTATTCTTGTACTGATGTAGAATTTCAACCAAGGTGGGCCAATTAAATCGCTGCCGCTGACTGATTATCCATTTAGCCCAAGATGGGAAGCATCGCTAATGGCTGAACGAATAGGGTCCGTTATCTTTTTTGTATATCCTTAGCTCTCATCACTTTCACGTCATGTAGTGCTGATACTGGTCAGTGTTTCAGGGACTTTTTGGCCGATGAAGCCTTGAACTTCAAGAAGTACTGCAATGAACAGCAGCAATAGGGGTGTGGCTTAGAATGTTGCCAATGTTTTGTATCCTCACTGGTACCATACCAATCAAGCTGTGTAAAGTTGGTTCATTTGAAATTGATTGTTTGATATTAGCATGGATCAAATAGATTATCTCGTGTTTAGAACTCGGAAATGAAAGTGATTACAACTGCAATTTATATTCTTCGTATCCAGAAGAAAAAAAAACTGCAATTTATATTGTTGAACTTGGACTCTGGTATACTCCAAGATTTGAAGTATCTATTACAACAACCAAACAAATATATGCCTCAGTCTTACTCTTACTCTAATCTTGATGCTTATGGTTGATCTAATAGTGTGATTCTTTTTTCTTCTAGTAGTCGGGTATCATTGGCAATTGGCAACAGTGTATGGGCCAAGGGAAACAGTCCTAGTAGGGTAAGAGACTGAAATATATGAATGTTTATATATTGTTTTGGGATCTGAATTTGGACAATGATCCAAAATTTCATTATTTATGAATTTATAAATCTCAATGATTGTCTATAGTTGATTAACAATCTTAAGAAAAATCTGCTAAGTGACAATGTTTTATCTTTTGCCAAAATATAATAATGATTTGCATCAGATCTTGTCAGATTTCAAATACACATGTTACCATGTTACAACTCTGTATGTATATACGTTAGTATACGCAGATTCTCTATACTCAAGGAAGAGTGGTGATAAAGACACAAAATCACATCTTCATTCGTGATTGAATCAAAATAATCCTCTCTAATAAATAGGTAAACGAATGTATAGTGTTGTAACTAATTACTCAAATCACGCACTTTTATATCATCCAAACAAATTATAAATAATTTATAGTGTCGTGAAGTAGTGAAACTCTAGAACGTGGAGTTGTTAAATCATCTGAAGCATACACTAAAAACCGTACAATCCAACGGTTTCCAACTCCAGCGAGTTAAAATCTTAGAACCAGAGAACAACAGAAGTCAAAAATAGTAAAAGAAGAACAACGCCGGCGTATACTAAACTGTATTTACCGCGTATTTCTACCGGGCAGTGGCCGGACCGACGCAAGAGGAGAGAGAAGGTTTGTTGGGCTGTCCGTACTGTCTGGCTGTCACACACATGTCACACACATCATAACAAAAAAAATAAGAAATATCCCGCCATCCGTCTATTATTACCTTCCTAACCTCCGAATGTCCCTCCCATTTCCCCTCCATTAAAACTCCCCACTCTCTCCTTTCCTCCCAAATCCACCACCCCCTAAGATTTAGCCTTTCTCCCTCCTCCTCACTTTCTCTCTCATCCTTCTCCGGCAGCCATGAGAGAGATCCTCCACATTCAGGGCGGCCAATGCGGCAACCAAATCGGCTCCAAGTTCTGGGAGGTCATCTGCGACGAGCACGGCGTCGACCCCACAGGACGCTACAAGGGCGACGGCTCCTCTGATCTCCAGCTCGAGAGGATCAACGTCTACTACAATGAGGCCTCTGGCGGAAGGTACGTCCCACGTGCCGTCCTCATGGATCTCGAACCCGGCACCATGGACAGCATCAGATCCGGGCCGTTTGGCCAGATCTTCCGACCTGATAACTTCGTCTTCGGACAGTCCGGCGCCGGCAACAACTGGGCCAAAGGTCACTACACCGAGGGCGCTGAGCTCATCGACTCTGTTCTTGATGTCGTTCGCAAGGAGGCTGAGAATTGTGATTGCCTTCAAGGTAATTATTCATTTTCCGATTTATATATATGATGCTCCAAATTTTACTTAATCGTATTAAATGTTGATCAGTAACTTATTGTCAGATCCTTATCTAGTTTGATCATTCAGCATCTGCATTCTTACATTTAACCGTTTTACAGCGGTCAAGTGATTCTGAAATTTTAGAGTGGCAGTGTGGCGGTTTCTTTTGTTGTTGAGCTCATTGAGATAGCATAGTGGTTTTGGAAATGATTCTGATCTTGCTGGTCAGGATGCTAGTTTTGTTAGTTACTTTTTGTTTCTATTGTGCATCTGAATTTTACTTTGTTGATGCCATTTTGATCTGATTATTGAAGGTGAAATTGGCCGGCAGTGGTTTTGGATTTATTATTATAATACTTTCTTGCTGTCCATCGAGCTTCTATCTGGAGTTTTATAATTCAGGCCCTGAGTTGGTTGTGGGGCCCTTGTTTGTCTTCAATGGGCATAGTGGGGTCTTAATCTGCAATTTGTGATTATTTATGAAAAATTAGCAAATCTTTTACTGTTCTTTTATGTGTGATCGTGATAGTGATTGCCCGACAAAGTTATGAATCAACTTTCACCAGACCGACAATTATGCTGCTTCTTTTTTGTAATTTACTAAAGCAGTAAATCTCTTTTATGGTAGCCTCAATTATTTCATAAAACCTTGTTTGAGTGCCCTTCTTTGGCTTTTGTAATCTTGTGTTAAAGGTATTGGTGGACTACTGTTAGCTAAATTTGGGGTCACTATTCTGTAGAACTACAAGTCTGGCTGTGTTTCCGCATACATTTGAATTGCACTTGCTGGTTTCGATATTGATATTTATATGATGATTGATTGTTCCTTTACTGGTCATGTATGTATCAGGTTTCCAGGTGTGCCACTCCCTTGGAGGAGGAACTGGTTCTGGCATGGGAACCCTTCTGATATCAAAGATAAGAGAGGAATACCCCGACAGGATGATGCTTACATTCTCTGTGTTCCCATCTCCAAAGGTCTCAGACACAGTTGTGGAGCCGTACAATGCCACTCTTTCAGTGCACCAGTTGGTAGAGAATGCTGATGAGTGCATGGTTCTAGATAATGAAGCTCTTTACGACATTTGCTTCAGAACCCTAAAGCTCAGTACCCCAAGCTGTGAGTGATAATTTTTTTTTTGTTGCTTGTTTCAACTGAGATTGTTATAATGTGAAACATCACAGCAGTATGTTAGTAATACTTGCTAATTCAAACCCTTGCTGAATTTCATTTCTGGATTGCAGTTGGTGACCTGAACCATCTGATTTCTGCAACTATGAGTGGTGTTACTTGCTGCCTAAGGTTCCCTGGTCAGCTGAACTCAGATCTCCGGAAGCTGGCTGTCAATCTCATTCCATTCCCACGTCTTCACTTCTTCATGGTTGGGTTTGCCCCACTCACATCTCGAGGTTCCCAGCAGTACATCTCCCTCACTGTGCCAGAGCTGACACAGCAAATGTGGGATGCCAAAAACATGATGTGTGCTGCTGACCCTCGCCACGGAAGGTACCTGACAGCCTCGGCCATGTTCAGGGGTAAGATGAGCACCAAAGAGGTGGATGAACAGATGATCAATGTGCAGAACAAGAACTCTTCCTACTTTGTTGAGTGGATTCCTCACAATGTGAAGTCCAGCGTGTGTGACATCCCTCCCCTGGGATTGAAAATGGCATCTACCTTTGTTGGTAACTCTACCTCAATCCAGGAGATGTTCAGGAGAGTGAGCGAGCAGTTCACAGCTATGTTCAGGCGCAAGGCCTTTTTGCATTGGTATACCGGAGAAGGTATGGACGAGATGGAGTTCACCGAAGCTGAGAGTAACATGAATGATTTGGTCGCCGAGTACCAGCAATACCAGGATGCTACGGTTGAGGATGAAGGTGAGTATGAGGAGGATGGTGTTGAAGGTGAGTATGAGGACTAAACGACCTGATGCATGTGATATAGGACCGGAAAGGAAAAGGGGTTGTGATTTTATGGTGAAGGGTCCCCTCTGAATGCCTATATGTTTGTGTTCCAAGTCCCCCTTCTGCTTTGTCACTCTTATCGTTCTTGCATATTGTCTCAGGTTGTCAAGCTTTATTTGGTCGATTGGTTACTAGAGTATATGTGTTGTAAGACAATATCGTGTGTGATTGTTCTTTTTGAAGTATGAAATAAGAAATGTAATTTTTGCGTTGGGGATTACCAGAAGTGTTGTGCTCCTTTTCATCATCCGTAAATATCATCGCAGATCGATGCACTACTTATTCTTTACTTACATTCCTATCATCCTAAAATCTTTTAAGGAAACTCAGAAAGAAGAGGAAGATGATTTAGATCGTTCTGTTTTTATGTCCTTTTGAATGTAGTGTCAGGTTTATCCCGTGTATCCAAACATACGTCTCCGATCTTTTCCCTCGGCGTGGCCCGGGTATCCGAGCATATCATCAAAGGCTTAAGACACAAATGTGGCAATAATATTTCAAAAATACACAGCCAAAGAGAACAAGGATTACGTAACCCAATGAGAAAGTTTACTCGGACTTCCTATTATCAAGTGAAAAACAAAGCCAAAAAAATCTAGAAAATAAAACCAGAAACAGAGAGTAGAAAACAGTAGATTTCAGATCAACCACAAGAACTGAGATTTTCCTTGTCTGGGGATTATTAGAAAGAAGAAGAAAACTAAATATAAAAACAAAGAAAGTAATAAAAGGATCAAGGGAGGAGGGTTAAACGAAAAAGTGCATCAGAGTCATGGAAGTATGAGGTGCAACATCGCTGGCATAATATTAAACTGCAAGCTTCTCATACCGGAATTCTCATCATCTACACCACTAATTTATTTATCCTATTCTATTTTGATATATAGGAATTGATATTATTATTATACACACACACAGAAGAGAGAGAGAGAGAGACTGGGGGATATGAATTAAACAATAGTATTTGACAACCAGAGGATGAAGGAACCAGACGAGGCAGGCAGCTGCTGAAGCACTATATTTATACGGAAGGATTGATGTTAGGGTTTATTTGGATATCTGATCTGGGCTTCGGTTGGGCCTCTGGGGCCACATTCATCTTGGGCCTTGTGTTCAAGCGGTACTAGGCCGGCTCTTTTCAAATAACTTAAAAGTCTAGCTCAAAATATCCAAAGATGTTTGTCGTACAAGGTCATGTTTGTCGTATAAGAGTTTAAGGCTAGATTTGTTTATCTAACAAGGGTGGACAATAAATGATACTAGGTCCAGTTGATACTCTTCTGATTCTGTTACTCGAATTGTTTATTTTCATAGATACTCTAATTAAAAAATATATATATTAAAAAATAACACCAAAATAACTAGAAATGAAGCACTACTTAAAATAAAGATGGCCTTAATGCCTCAAGTTTTCTGAAGTAAGGAGGATTTGCCATTCATTCACTCTCACTAGAACACAAGGAATTGCTGCTAAACTAACTACTTATTTGAGTTATTTCCCTAGGCTTTTAACATACACACAGTACATGAGGAACATTATTTCATGGATTAGCTATATAGAACATAAATGAGTCACACTTTCCTGCATTAGAAACTACAGCTATATCTATCAAACATCAAACAGCAAAACATCTCAAAGGACAAAATTTCATTTTGAAGCATATTATGGTCAAATGGTTAACCACACCAATTAGATATATATATCCTAAAGCCGCAACTAAAGCACCCATTTGATGCTTCAGCAGTGCTAGAACTCTCTTATCCTTTTACCTTAACCTCAAATCACCAATTTGAATATCAAAGACAGGGTCGAAACACCAATTTGATGCTTCTGTTGCCCCTTTTCCCTAAACCTTAAATAATCTAAAGTTACAAAAAATATACCCAATGCCGCTATGGCCAGGAACTGGATCTTCGTATCATCCTTTGTGCCAACGCTAGAACTCTTGACTCTGTCTTTGACCTAAAATAGAGGTTCTTTTTACTCTATTTTTCTGATATCTCTCCTGCCTTCTTTGTGCATAAATAGCCTTATATAAATTCTTGGTAGCCAAAGAGGAGCCACAATTCTGATTAGGTAGAGAAAAGCCGCATTCAGGGGCAAGAATTGAGCCTCCATTGCTATTGCAGCTTACCAATCTCAGTCCAGCAGCATTGATACCATTAGATGACAAAGAGGTTGAGGCCACTTGAGGGGTAGATGCCAGGTACCCATGATCCTCACCAACTACTGCTTTTCGTGTTTGAGCTGTGTGATCCAGGATATGCATTTGATACTGATGAGGAGCAATTTGTTGATGATAATGCTCTTGTTTAACAATTGTAGGGGCACAAATGACTCTGAATGTTGGTACGAATGTGGGTTGGCCTAATTGCATATCAAGATTCAAGTTTTCGTCCTCAATTTTCAATTGAGAATCTTTTTGAATCAATGTTTTCTTTTCTAGCTGTATACAGAAGGTAACCAAATTAAAACAGAGTTCGACTTTAACCATTCCAACAAAATGATGAATCAAAATTTATGAAGAAAACATAAGTTCACAACAGTAATATACCTCTTGCTTCCTTGATTGCAATAACAGATTAAAACCAATCAGCTTTTCTTTATAATCCTTCACATTCTGTATCTCCTGTTTTAGTTAGTTCAGAGAAAATTGTCATTTTCAGCCTTACATGCAATTTCTGATAGATAATTAGATAATCGGTACAGTTTAATTGGGCAAGAAGACAAAAAAATTGCACTAAGATGACCAAAAGAACTCACTTTCTGTAGTGAATCTTTGCGCTTTTCTAATCCAACTACCACCTCGTTCCATTGCTCTTTTTTCTACAGGGTCAATGAATCATGTAATTTATGAGTCAAAAGGGCTAAAATAGCAATAGCTAAAAAAAAAAAAAAAAACACATGACATTCCCCAATTACCAAAACCAAAAAAAAAAGAGAGACAAGAAGATAGAGTTTTCTACACGACCGAAACAGAGGTGGAGGGTTTGAGAGACAAAACAAGACGATAAAGACCTACCCTCTTGCAGCCGACCACCACTTTACTTCTCGACTGAGTCGGCTTCTCCTCGGACTCAAACGACAGCGGCGTGTTGGGGCTCGACCTCTCGGCCTTGACAACATTATTCGCCGCAACTTTCGACCCAAGATTCGGGGAAGACGAGGACGACGGCAACCGGAACCGAAAAACAGTTGAAGACGAGGACTTGTTCTTCACTTTATGGTCTTGTTGTACAGCGAGCGCAGATCTCTTCTTCTTGTGGCCCCACGGGACCCGAATTCGGGGGCGGTAGTCTAATTCGGAGATGATGTCGGGAAGTCCGACCAAGATTTCGGCAATTTCGAACTCGCGATGTGAGAAGTACGAGGTGTAGTAGTCTTGGATGGGCTCCATTGTTGTTGGTTCTTGTTCTACTTCCATTGATCACTTGTATCTCTATCTCAAAGTTGTGTTGTTTCTTCTGGGTCGGAAAGTCTCTCTGTATATAAAGATGGTTAGGGCAAAACGCGTGGGGGATTAGAGAGAGAGGAGGAGAGGAGGAGGAGAGGAGGATTGGATTAGAGAGGGAGTTGCTTGGAGACGGGGGTATTTTTACTTTTGTGTTATATAAATGGGGGAAGGGAAATCCTCCCAAAGGAACAAGGGACTGACACGTGTTGAATGGAGATGCAGATTAGGGGTTTTTTATTTTCTGTTTTTTTTTGCTTGCTAGGGTTTATGGACAATAAAGCCCAAAATACGAGTTTGTGTCGGAATTGGTTTACCTACCTATTTCTGAATTCTGATTTTCTCAACACTTTTTTGTTCCCTAGCCCATACACTAATTTTTTTTTTTAGGAGAATGAATAACTTCATTGGCATAAGCCATACGACTGATTGTGTCTGGTCAAGTAGGAGCCGAAACTCCACTACAAACTAAAGAGTTCTGAAATAAAGCTACGAAACGAAATAAACGAAACTAAAGTTCGAATAAAGCAAAATAAGTCCAAAACAAGCGGACAATAAACTAAGAAACCAAGTAACCATCAAGATAGAAGAGAGGACTCCACTAAGACCTTCAGGCCCAAGACCACACGGTGTACCTTTCAGGAAGAGGTAGAGCAACCCTCCCTCCTCCCATGATGGGATCCTGGTGCAATGTTGCACCACCTCACGCAACGTCGGCCCGTTGCCAACCTCCGAGGATGACCCCAAATCCATCAAACCTCCACCTGCTGAATCACCTTCTGGGATGTCCATCCTCCCTGCAGTCCCGGACGAAGACGTCATCGAATCAAAGTTCATATGTGATGTCATCTTCTTGTTCTTGCTCCCCCTAGGGCGTCCACGTTTCTTCGGGGATTTGCGAGCAAGGCCAATAACTCCATCATTACCCACCATAAACCCTAGATCAACCAGTCCAAGCTCCAAAGGTATGATCTCCAAGCAGTGCTTGGTACGCTTGTCCTGACTTGAGTCCTCCTCATCCCGAACCAGGCGAACTCCGGTCACCTTCGATGGAGATGAGAATTCTGATACTGCTCGTAGCTGTACCTGGCGTTTCTCCTTGGAAATAACCCCGAGAGGGATGAGAGCGAAGGAGAAGAAGAGATAGTCATACTTGGGGCTGAGTTTGCCTTGAAGATCATCCCCGGTTGCGCAGCCCTTTGAGAAAGCAGCGCTGCTTCCTCTTGCGTACCCTCACTAAGGCACGTCTGCCCTCCATGGTCAATCCGGCAGCAAGTGCGGCAGCGACCTAGAAGCTTCTCGTACTTGTACTCCACCGTGATCACATTAGAGGGAGAAACCCTAAGCCGACGTTCAAGCTTCACCGGGGCATTGATCGGGAGGATTAAGCGAACCCTAGCAGTACCACGACCCAGGGCAGCGTGATCGATCTGGAGAACCGGGCCGATCGTCTCCCCGACAAGTCGGACGGGGGCCACCGTAAGGTGCACCGGCGGTAGCCCTAAAATTGCCACCCAAATCCAAATGAGGTCCAGCGGCACCTTCATGATGTCGGAAAAACCATCATAGTCTTTGAGAATCACCATCGCCCTCTAGACGCACCACAGACCACCCTTCTTGATCCTCAACAGATCACGTTCATTGTTGAACGTGAAAAAGTACCTATCTCCCCGTACCGTGACCTCCACCGGGGCCGAGGTCTTTCATATGGACCGCACAGGGCCTCGGAAAGAGTCAAAAGTCATAGCCTTGCTGGTGTTGAGACGACCAACCAGGTAGAAACGGGAAGCAACGAACCCGTTTTCCGGGCTCCGAAGATCCCCCAGGTCCACCGACTACTCCTCTAAACTGAGAGAGAGCTTGGACGTCAGACGTGCAGTCAAGGAGGCTACCGAAGCCGTCACTGCCGCCATATGAGTCGCACCAAGCAGCTGTCTCAAAACCCTAACCCTAACCCTAGGTCGAGAGAGGGAGAAAAAGAAAGCTGCGGTATTTGATAAGTTGCTCACAGATTGTAATTTCTCAAGTGTAATATATAGATTACTTTGTCATCTAAGTGTAATATATAGATTACTTTGTCATCTAAGTATAATACATGGATGACTTTATCATAGAATCAAACACATATGATTAATTAGCCCGGATGTGAATGACTAGTCCATACACTATTTCACTACGACAAAAAGGAGAAATTTACAGCACGAAATGAAATGTGTTTGTAAAAAAGAAAGTAACTAGCTCAGTTTATTATTGGTGATAAGGTTGTATCAGTACTATCAGGATTGAAACTCGTTTTCTCGAGCGTAATGAAGTTTAGGGTTTGACTAATTTTTCTTATGGATATTGCTCTTGGCGACGGATCTGTAACTAAATCTTTGTGGAAATGTGTGTAGTGGTGTGATAACCACAATAAGTCCTTCAATTGTAATGTAATTTCTCAAAAAAAAAAAAAAAAGAAGGCTGTTAATGAAGTTAGGGGGATGAAACAATTAGATCCCTAGGATCCCTAACCTAAGCTCATGTTTTGCAGTTTAGTTCTAGGTATTTTTGGTTGTTGGAGGCTGAAACAAAATGATATTAGAGATATATATAAACCCCAGATTTGAATATTATGGGATGAGTTCAACCTTGTTTCGTTTGCTCTTCTTCTATGAACTGTTCTTGCTTATGTTTGTGGCGCGTTACCTATTGCATTAGGTTTTAACACGACTCGTGGCAACAGATCTATGCCCAGACAAGTTCTTTAACATGACACATAATTGAGCACTGATTCTTCGACCTCTATTAGTTGCTCCATTTGAATTGAGCGATTTCAAAACAAGAGAAGGGATCATTATGTATTCCAATGGTACATTTGTTCAAAATTTAGACTAAAACATGAGTTACAAATGCACTCACATTGCCTGCGTTTGTTTCCAGCAAAGATCTTGAAAAACTTAGATCCTCTGATAAGTACAGAAACGTGAAACCAATCCTTAACTGTAATGATAGGTTGCTTGTTTATGCTACATGTATAAACAAGAAACCTATCCCTGTTTATGTATTCATAAATAAATTCTAACAAGATTAGACGTGGTAATTTAATAGTTCTTGAAATATCATTACCATAATATGAATCAGTATGGTTAGTAACACTGAATGAGGAAATCATGTCATCTGAATACACACAATAGCATAACAAAGTTGAAAAGCTACAATTGGTTAATGAGATATAAGATTAAGCTGCCTTCTTTCTCTGTGGTCTCTTGGAAAGCACAAAGTCATCATCATCAGACACAAAGTCATCATCAGACTCGCTCTCTGAGCTTTCACCATCTTTCTTCCGTTTCTTGGAGGCTGATGTTGGCTTCTTTTTATTTGAAGAAACCGTGGTTGGTGGTGTTCTTTTCTTGACAGTAACCGATGTTGTTGTTGTGGTCTTCTTGACAGTACTGACTATCTTCCTTCCAGAAGCTACAGCTTTAACTGGAGAACTGATTTTTTGAAGCTGACGACTGTTCTGCTTCTTCTCAAATACTTTCTTCGCCTCCTCTTTACATAGCAAACCCGACTCCATCAGCCTGAATTTACATTGCAAATTTGAGATTCATGAGTTATAGAAGCAACCTAGCAATAGTTAGAATATATTGTTGAATGCTGCTTAGTTTTCACATTGTGGTAACTTAATAATTATATCAGAGGTCTAGTACACCAGGCTCTGCCCAGTGGGGATCTCCAGGGATAAGAAGTGCTGTTCCTCATGTTACACCCTTAGCCTTTGTGTCTTACTATTGCACAAAGGTTTGCGCTTGGCTTCAATTGACATCCCAAATATGAAGTACATATCGTATCCATACAAGTACAAAAGCAAATCTAAACATAAGTATGTTACGATAGCAAAAGGTTGGACGACAGATAGTGAGATACTTCTCTACTGATTTCATTTAAAAACTAAGTACAGAATACAAAAGACATGCATAAGAGCTTTGTATTTCAAGCCCAATATTATGTGTATGCAGTTATGCACCTTTGCAAAGTAAGGGACTTTGTCGATCATATTGGCCACATATGATCACAAATGCCACAGAAACATAAAAGGTATAGCATAGTTAGTAACAAACCACCACCGGCCACTTGCAAGGTCAGAAATTCTTCCCTGTATCAATGCCGTTGTTTTGGTATGCAAACATGCATAAGAGCTTTGTATTTCAAGCCGAATATTATGTGTATACATAGCTATCTGAAAACATTGGTTGACATACTAGAATATAAGTCCGCAACAAACTATGATGCCTCAACACAAACAGTAGAATCACATCACATACACCACACAAACTATTGTATCCAGAAGTACCAATAAACCTCTAAACAAAATGTCAACCTAAATTCACAACAAAAATTCATACTAGCTTGTTTCGTTTCATTAATCTGACAAAACGTGCATCTGCACAGTTACCTCAGCAAGCTAAAAATGTGTTGCAACAGAACAAGTAGGAGAATAACCACTCACCAAACCTGTGCCATTTCGCTATTGGGAAGCTGCTCATAAAGCGTCTCGTAGAAAATCCTAAGTGGGTCTCTCTGAAATTCCAAAACACATCAAAACAATCACTACATAAATTAATAGTCAATAATACCCAAAACAACATCCCTAAAAATGAATCAATAGAAAGCAAACACAATGTACCTCTTCAGGAGTTTCTCTCTTCTGCCCAGGCAAATCATACACCTTCTTCTCCCTCTTCTTCTTCTCCGTTGTCGCCGCCTCTTCTCTCTTCCTCTTCAAATTCTTCAACACCCAAAAACCACATTTATCAATAAAACCCAACACAAACTCAAAAACTCCAAATCCTTAAAAAAAACAAAAACAAAGTATCAGAAACCTTATCAGGCTTAGAATTGGAGCTCTTCTTAGTTAAGGGCTTATCGTCATCGCTATCGTCATCCTTCTTAACCGCCGCTTTTCTCGGCTTAGTGCGAGCAATTGGCTTCTCATCATCAAAATCGCCGTCGCTTACCTCATTCTTGTTCACAGTTGGCTTTCTGGGATTGGGCTTGGGCTTAGGGTTGTCCAGCTCTTGTTTCTTCACCTTCGGCTTTGCTGTGGAAGTCCCATTTTGCTTCTTCTTGCGCATCATAGAACCCAGCGACCTGTCGTCATCGTCGGAGGCCATGAGTTAGGGTTTCACGGTGGGTTATCAGAAAAAATTGGGAGCGAAAAAGGTCGAGACTTTTTTGGGGTTCGAACTCCCTCCTTTCCCAATTTTGAAACGTTTCAATTAAAAACCCTAATTCAATTAGTTCTGCCCACTAAGCCCATTGTGCATGTTTACTTGAATGTACCATTCATGTACTGTTCCATTTTCCACTCATCTGAATTCTTTTTGAAAAGTTTTGTATGATTTTTTTTTATTTTTTTTAATATCTGTTAGATAGTCGAGCTATCGTGTCACCAAGTATAGATGGTCGACCTACCGTATCATCGGGTAGAGAGAGAAGATTAGAGAGAGTCGTCTAGCACTCATTTAATCTATATTCAGGTTCTATCAAGAGCCTACTTTAGAACCCGACTAACCCCTCAAGAGCCTATCTAAGTGTCTGTCTAAAACCCACCTAGCCTCCACCTAACTCCATTTTATTTGAAAATCTTAGGGTAACACCACCTTGTGATCTTTCCTCTTTCTCAAGGATTGCATAACGGATGTATATATACGCCCCAAAGTCTTATATTGGTCTTAGATTGGTCTCGCATCACAGCAATAGCAGCATATCCAAACTTTCCTAGAAGATCTGCAGCCGAACAATAAGAATACAATTCCATTGCCTACGCGTCATTTCTACATTTGACACAGTATGAATCGCCATTTTCGTATCGATCGGTGGGAATATTTCCAAAGAAAATAAAAGGTAAAAAGGCGGTTGTGGATATAATCTTCAGAAACAGAACTTATTCCAAAGCATTATATGCAGTATTATCATCAAGTATATATATATGTAGCTATATACAGCACCACCTCAAGTCACAATTAACACTAACAAAAATCGAGCCTAATGGAATCTGCTGTGATTGAGAGAAAGGGATCAGGAAAGCTAGGATGGAGAGAGCAAACGCTAGCCTCCATGTCTGCACCTCCTTCTCCTCTGCTTGCCCTAGTTGGCATAGTCGTCTTGCTATTGTACCTTTCATCTTACGCAAACTACAAGTCCCAGATGCACCAGACTCAAGCTAGCTTCAATCTTTTTCTCTTGTTTTTGCCTGTGATATTGATTTTTCTGGCCTACTACATGACCAAGTATGGGAGGTTTATGAGTCCGGCGACAAAGGCGGTGGTGGTGAATGATCAGTCCGGCGCGTCGCCTTGGGGGGTTAGTTTGTTTCTGGGGCTCATGCTGGTCTTGCTCTCCTATCACTCTTATTTTCAGTCCAAGTGGTGGCCGTACTGGGGTTCTTATTAGTTGGTTCATTATAGACCAACCTTTTCTTTTTGAGTCCTGTTTTTGTTAGAGAGCTAGGGTAGCAAGTAGAAAGTAGTTTCGAGCTACAACCTCTTCATGTACTCTGATTTTGGTATTCAGTGAAAATTTGATGTGCATGGAGCAAGGTATTAAATATGGATGATTACGGAAATATCGATGGTTTGAAAAAAAAAAATTTCGATGGAAATTTCGAGAAAATATCAAATATCGATGGAAATTTTACAAAAAATTTATATAAAAATTGTATATTTAGATAAAAATAGACTAAAAGTAAAATATCGGAAAGATATGAGTATTAATATCGATGTTTGAAAAAAACGGAAATATCGAGGTTATCGAGGATATTTTAGTCCTTGGCATGGAGTGTGTTATTCGGGGTTTCTTATGCTTTTTATTGTCACTATGACCTCTATGAACAGGCCATGTACTTTTGTGTGTATGTATATTGAAACTTTATAGACTCAAATTAGCCGAAGAAAGTTTGGAAAATGACATAAAACTAAAACAAATTCATGTTTAGAGGTATTTTCTCTCCAAGAATCCAACAACTGGTGTTGGGATAAGGTAATAGAATAGCTGAGAGAAACCACAGAGTTGTTGCCATGGTGGGAATTTACACCATAAAATGTGGAAGACGACATATATAGATGCAACTACGATCATGATGCATTCCAAATGCTGTATGACAGATCCAAAGCTACAATCTTACAAGCCGCAAGTTAGCAGAACTCACCCTAAACGCTAAAATCAACACAAACTTTACATGAAACCAAATCAATACCTACAAATGAAGAGGACAACACAATACAATACAATACAATCTATCCCCCTCTGGAAGATGATGCCGAAGATTTGTTTGACAAAGGAAAATGACTCTTCACTTTTGGTACTTTAAAGCTGGAAGTGAACAACTTTACAGTTCCCCCAGGTGATAAAATTTCATCTCCATTTCTCTTTGAACTGGTCCTTCCCTGGTTAATCAGAACAAACAACTAGTGTGAGGTTACAGGCCAACAAGCAATACAAAGATTAACAAGTAGCTTTTGATTTGTAATATCCTATGTGTAAATTTCTAAGAAAAACCCCATGTATGAACCAACGAAAGCCAGTAACAGTACATTTATAATTAACTGCAATAAATGATGCTTTATTCTTCAACTTAACCAAGAAAATCATATATATGATAGTTTTACTGTATTCGTGAAAGGATTTTTTGGTCCCAAAGTTAATGAAATCGATCCATCAAAGTACTACCGAGTCAAAGTCACTAGCAGATAGATCACAGAATGTACAAATTTTAAGGGAGAAAACAAACATTATTAACAGTAAATGTACCGTTTTGCTGTTCTTAAGAGGATCAGTAAGTTGTGCAGCAGATGATTCTTTCTTGACTGTCACAATACTTCTATCCACAGCACTGTTTTTGCCTCTCAAGTTATATGCTCTTGTTCCTGCTGAGCAGTGGTTCAAAACAGGAGTGGCAGAAGCACTTACGGACTTTCTTAACGACTCCAGTTCCATTACAACTTTGGAATAATCTTCCTTCAGCTTGGTGAAATCGGTCTCCAACAATGCAATCTTATCATCCTTTTCTTTGTTTGCAGACTGTAATTGCTCCACATTGGCAAGAAGAGCCTGTACCTTCTCATTAGCCTGATCAACTTCAGACTGCTTGCTCTTTAGTTTACCAGCATAGCCTTTTTCCATAAGATTATACTGATTCCACACAAATTTCTTCTGCGCCAATAGTGCAGATACCTCATTTTTCTTTTCCAAAGCAAGCTTGTCACATTCCTGCTGTAACTTCCTCAAATCATCATCCGAACCTTTAGAAAGCCTCTTTTCTCCAGAACCTGTTTTGAACAACGACTTTGAATTGCTATAATTTCTCCCTTTTCGTTTACTGCTCTCCTCGCCTACCTATAATTAATCAGGAGCTTAGAACAAAACTCAGACACATACCAACACGAAAATTGCAACAGAAAACAAGGAAGCTAGTAATATATACCTTTGGATCACAAACCCCTTCGGCGCGTAACTTAACCCATGTTACAAAATCGTCCAAGTCCCTCTGTATATCCTCTGCAGATACAAAAAGCCTAATGAGGAAATCACACTCACACAAACAAGTAGAATTCTCAATTTCGAAGCAAAATAAGAACGAAAACTTAACACAACTTAGTAGCTTAAGTAAACATTGCTAGCCAAATTAATCCCCATTTCCCTATCCTTAAAAAGCAGAACAATAAAGAATGAAAAAAAAAAAAGTATTCACCTTTTTGAAATTTGAAGAAATCAGCCTCTCTTTCTTTCAAGCTCAGAAGCAACTCATACTTGGCCACCTCAACAACACTACCCTTCTCTTGCGTCACCAAATCCGCCTCCAACTACACCACAAATTACGAAAAAACCAGACCAATTTTCAGGGAATTCCCCCAAAATCGAGACTTTGAAAACCCTAATTTTGAATTGAGGGAAATTAAGTTACCTCGGCAATTTGATCCTGCAACAGTCTAACGTTGAAAGCCCACTTATCGTAATTGGTTCTGTTCCGATCCTCGAGAATTTTGCAGTTTTTGACCGTCTTCTCCAGTTGCGACTCCTTCTCCTGTATAATCTTGACCATGGCGTTGAATATGTGCTCCCAGTTTTGACGCTCCGACGAGGATTTGGAGCGCGTTACGGGGCTCATTGTTGAAGACCAATCGGAGAAGTTTGAAAGTGAAAGATTGAATCTTTGAGAGGAGCAGAGCAAAGAAGAAGAAGACCGTTGGGGACTTGGAAGTGTTGTTTTGAAGAATCAAGTGTGTTCGGTTGTTTAGATTAACGGTCAAAATTTAAGATGAAGCGGTGTACATTTGGTAAACAAACCTGTGTTTTTGTCGGTCTTTTCTGTATGTGTGTTTTCTTTTCTTATAAAATGAATGGGCCGGAGATGAAGGCCCGAAAGAATGAATTGGAAAACACTAATTGAGATTTTTAAAATTAGCCATCTCTTTTCCGGTTCAAAAGAGTATATAACACTCTTCCCTTTCTTTAAGTGCCGGAATAAGAGATTCACCGTTCACGTATTTTTAACGAAAACAATTGCGCAATACTTTTGTCATCTTTACTCAAATTGCACAATTGCAAATACAATATTTAAAATTTTGCTTCTGTGTCTCTATATCAAAAGATGGAAAGAATGCGTAGAACTATCAAAGGGAACATTATGCTATCTCGGGCAATACAAGACTAGAACAAGAGGTCAAATATATGAACATAAATTACGATATCTTAACTTTACTTAATGTGCTAACAATCATATACGTTTTCTCCCCCAAAATTAATTCCAAGATTTGACTCACAGAGTTCTTCTACTTAACTCGCCTTGCAAATCCATATTATTCCCCGAAAATGGTGGCTAACCTTTTAATGAACCCAGAGATCAAGTTGAGAAAATGAAGAAAAACTGGGAAGCAACCTCTTTGAAGAGTAGTAGAAAAGAGAACACAAGGACTAATGAAATCATTATAATTAAAATTATTGGAAACAAATCCATTCTGTGTCAGCTTTTGGACTAATGTAATTTGTAGTGAATGTGACTTAATCCACTGATCGGAGTAAGGATAAAATAACAGACAAAATGTGAAGGAAAATCCCAAGCCGTCATCGGATTTCCCAAGATCACCAATATTTATATATACCTGTATATTTAGCACCCAACTTCACTTCAGAGAAGGCATGAGTACGTATATCCTGTTCTCTCTCTCTCTCTCTCTCTTAATTTGGTAGACATATGAACTAAGGTGTTACAGAATATCATTACCTTAATATATATGATCTATTTCCTATATATTGATCACTGAAGTTGTGTAACCCTGCAGAGTATCTGGGGATCGACATGTCTCCGATTGCTGCCGCCGAAAATGGAAGTGTAAGAAGTGGTCATGAGGCAGCCGGCAGCATCTTTGACATCGGAAACTCCGATTTTCTGAGGATGTTGGAGAGACCGAGAACAATAAATGTGGAGAGGAAGAGGTCCTTTGATGAAAGGTCATTTAGTGAAATGTCAAACATTGAACACCTCGAGTATATGTCCTCGTCTGTTTTGAACACTACTACGCCTAGGTCATGTTATGACTCGCATCTCATGGTGTCCGATGCTTGGGAGACCATGAGGCGCTCCGTCGTTCACTTCCGCGGCCAGCCGGTGGGGACTCTTGCTGCCGTCGACAGTTCTGTTGAACAACTTAACTATGATCAGGTTAATCCTTCTCCATCTTCTCTCTCTTTTAACTTCATAAGGTTCATGTCATTTACCTTCATTACATTAGTAACCATGTTATTAAGAAGGTTCATGGATATCATGCTTGGATTTCAAATTTCGCCCATATTCTTCTCCCAAATCCCAATTTCCATTTCATCATTTCTTTGTGCTTTCCTCTAGCTAGTGTCTAATTTTGTATGAACAATGAAGCATACATCCAAGCACGGAACTAGAGGGGGGGCTTAGGTGTGCTGCAGCCCTCTTCATTTTTCTGGAAACAAACTGATGTCTACAAGTTTTATATACGATTAAGTAAGAAAATATTTTCCATTCTCTTAAATTAGCACTCTTTTTCCTTCTAATTGTTGTCTATCACAGTGATTAATTAAGAAAATGACTCTAAATTAAGGAACTTTAGTTTAAATTTCAGTACAAATCTTCCCTCAAAATTAGCTTCAAATTGCAGCCCACCCAATTTTTCAATTCTAGTTCCGTCCCTGCATACATCTACCTAAATTGACTTGATAAAATTGAACGGCAGGTGTTTGTTAGAGACTTTGTCCCGAGTGCACTGGCCTTTTTGATGAATGGGGAAGAAGAAATAGTGAAGAACTTTCTCTTGAAAACGCTTCGCCTTCAATCATGGGAGAAAATAGTCGATGAGTTTAAGCTAGGAGCAGGGGTGATGCCAGCCAGCTTCAAAGTAGAGCACGACCAAGTAAGAAACAATGATACCATCACTGCAGATTTTGGCGAGAGTGCAATAGGAAGAGTTGCTCCTGTTGATTCAGGGTTTTGGTGGATCATATTGCTTCGTGCTTACACAAAGTCTACCGGAGACTCTTCACTCGCGGAATTGCCTGAATGCCAAAACGGTATTCGCCTCATTCTCAGCCTCTGTCTATCCGAAGGCTTCGATACTTTCCCAACTCTGCTATGTGCTGATGGATGCTGCATGATTGATCGTAGAATGGTTAGTTCATCTTCAACTAAACTAATAGTATAAAACGCTTAAGATCTTAAACCTTTAAACTGAATGTGACTATAATGTGACATCTACCATGTCAGATGTCATACAATGATCTTCAATACCGTGCTGTGTGTACAAAATTTTGGTTGACACTACTGTCAGCTAAATTTGCATTTCAAAAAACTATTTTAACTTGGGTTATAATACCTCCAGGGCGTGTATGGGTACCCCATTGAAATACAAGCACTGTTCTTCATGGCTTTGAGATGCGCTTGCTTTCTTCTCAAGCAAGACGATGTGGGTAAGGAATTTGTAGAAAGGATAACTGATCGTCTCCATGCTCTGAGTTTCCACATGCGGAGCTATTTCTGGCTAGACCTGAAGCAGCTCAATGATATATATCGCTACAAGACAGAGGAGTACTCTCACACAGCAGTGAACAAGTTCAATGTAATGCCCGATTCGCTTCCGGATTGGGTTTTCGATTTCATGCCGAGTCGTGGTGGCTACTTCATTGGAAATGTGAGCCCTGCGAGAATGGATTTCCGGTGGTTCTGTTTGGGTAATTGTGTGGCGATTCTGTCGTCTCTGGCAACCCCAGAGCAATCTGCAGCCATAATGGACCTTATTGAAGAACGTTGGGATGAGCTGGTTGGAGAAATGCCTCTGAAAATTTGTTATCCGACTATTGAAAGCCATGAGTATCGAATTGTCACCGGCTGTGACCCTAAGAACACTAAGTGGAGTTACCACAATGGGGGCTCTTGGCCAGGTCGGTTTTCTAACAACTCCAAAGCATATCATGTTCGTTGAAAATCTATAACATCGCATACTCTGAAGCATGATCGAAGTACGTTGTTTTCGTCGCAACTATACTTACGTTAATTTGTGATTGCAGTGCTACTATGGTTGTTGACAGCAGCATGCATAAAGACCGGACGTCCCCAAATTGCAAGGCGTGCAATTGATCTGACTGAGAGTCGGTTATCCAAAGATCACTGGCCGGAGTATTATGACGGCAAGTCGGGGAGGTACATCGGAAAGCAGGCTCGTAAGTTCCAAACATGGTCTATTGCAGGCTATTTGGTGGCCAAGATGATGATGGATGACCCCTCTCATTTGGGGATGATATCATTAGAGGAAGATAAGCAAATGAAGCCCCTTATAAAAAGATCAGCTTCATGGACATCTTAGATGTTTTACATACTTGCCAAATCCAATATATTTTGCATTTCAAACTTGTGAGCAATCAGCTAAATGAGTGATGTCAAATTTTGTAGAGTAGAGTGGCACATCGGCCTTTATAATTCTACTCTGTTTTTTCCACATCATGGTACAAGGAGTTTTGAGAACCAACTCTGAGATTGGAAAATTTTATATTTTGAGTTTCAATTGTTTAAAAAATTGGTCGGAGTATATGACTTGTTCTAACTATACATAAGGCGACTTTGTACTAGTGTGAATTAAATCTCTTACATTCCACTAGCAAATTGATGTCTTTAATCTCGATATTTATTACACTGATAATCTTTTGATACCGGTGTTTTGGGTATAAAGTTTTTTTTTCTTTTCTGAGTAAGGGGTATAAGACTATAATGTTTCTTAAAACAGAGACAGAATCAGAATTTAGAGAAAAAATCCTGAAATATGATAAATTAAAAAGAAACGTGGCATATGCATTGTGTTTAATTATTTTGTATAAATCAAAATGTATAAATTAAAAGGAAAGTATAAACAAATGAAACTTGGCATATACATTGTGTTGAATTATTTTGTTTACAAAATTAAAATAGAAGGTTTATCCTCTTTGCGATCAATTCATTGGTTTTGTAGAACTGAAAGGTGAGGTACCTCGGGTAAGAACAGACCTTTCTCCTTGTCCGAAAAAGAAAAAGAAAAAGAAAAAAGAAGACCTTTTTCCTTCCTTTTCGGTTTTCACCCTCATGTGCAGTTTCTGCACATTCATTTCCTTCAGTGAAATATGTGAAAAAGAGAATGTAATAGAAAAGGTTTCGGTGTCGTATGTAATCGGAAACACGTAGCCTACCGTGTGATGCCTTGATCAATACTACTACCACAATGTCAATGTCAAAAGAGTTTTAAACCAGAGAAGACCCACATACCCCAACGTCAGCAGCACTCTTCATTTTTGCAAATTCACAAACAAGAGACGCAGCAACAACCAGAAGACCAAAGCTTTGAGGCACAAGGATTATGTAAGCAGCCCAAAATGGATTCTTTTCCTGTCCCGGACGAGATTGCCCTCAGAATCGCTTCGTTACTCGAGGTACGATCCTTGATGGTTTCAGTTTCTTCCAAGTCTTTCATATTTGGACACACTCAGACACTTGTTGGTGTTTTTGTGCTCTGTTTTGGAAAGGCAGGTGTGGGATTTGTGTGCGTTGGCTTGTTGTTCTAGCTCTTGGAAGGAGCTTTGTGGGTCTGATTGCCTGTGGGAGTCTCTAACAAAAAAGAGATGGCATTTTCTGGAATTCTCCGATGATCCTGAGTCTGAGTCTTCTTCTTCTTCCACTTCAATCAAAAGGCCCAAGGACAAGGTACTTTCTGATTCTGCAATTTTCTGTACTTGAAATTTGTTTTGATTTCCCTTCATAAATTTGTTGACTTTATAGTAAATCAGATGATTAAGTTACATCAATATTTTAGCTAAGGGTATACACCTAATCAGACATCCATGATTGGTTAGAAAGGAGAACACCTCATATTTGATTGTTCACATTAGAGTGAGTCAAGTGTATAATCATGTTCTGCACTACAGGGTTGGAGGCTTGTTTATGAGGAGATTCACAATCAGAAGGCTGCTAGTGCTGCTTTGGTGATCGAGTATGTGGAGAAATGTTCAATACATGGATCACTTGAGGTTGCTCATTATCAGAAAACAATTGGTGACTTACACACAATGAAATTGGGATATGAAGATGCCGTTTTGCTCCTTTTGAAGCCGAGTGTGGATGTGCAGCTAAACCTACTTTGTTTGCACTATTGCATGAATTGGTTAAGAGTGCCGGTATATGTCTTTTACTGATGTGTCTACTTTTGAATTGGATTACAAACCTATGTTTCTTAGTCTTCTTTTCTGATTTTGAATTGCATGATACTCTGTTATTAACAACTTTGTAGATAACTTCATTAACATAATTCGCAGGTCAAATGTGTTGTGAAAGCTCTCCGAAAAAATAAGATAGCAGAGCGGCAAGTATGTGTTAGATGGTGGACTCTCGGCAAATGGTCTAATGGTTATGGTATTCGCATGAATGATGAGCTGCATTCTCATCAATTCACATTGTTAGATATTGCCCTTGGCAGAGAAGAGGAGGTTCTTGCAGTGCTTTATCGAGGTGCTATTTATGAGGTATTACGTGTTCAGATTACGTTTGCCAAGCCTGCAACTACACCTTCATCATACCTGCATATATTTTAGAACATTCAGTAGATTCAGCAGGAATAACCATGTATTCTTGCCGAATGATCTTGATGTGTATATACTTATTTCTTTGGTACTCTTTCACCAGAGAAACTCTCTTTTGTACTAGATGTGTGCATACTGCCTACATTAACTTGTCTGGTGCCATCAATGTTAATATGTATAATGATGTGTTTACTGTACTATTATTTTTTCTGATTATGTTTGGTTGTCTGGCGATTTATGAGTCTGTTCAATTTGAGTAGAAATCCATCAATTATGACCTATTGGTGTATCCATACATAGTGTTTGTCAATGCTACTATGTACAATGTGTGTCTACTCTATTGTCATGTTTCTAATTTTATTTGATTATTTTTAGTGATTTATTAGTTTATTTCAGTCGGAGTAGAAATTGATCAGTTTGGCTATAAATACAGCGTCTTTCCTAATCCTTAACATCTTGAAGAATATGTTCAAGGCTATTACCATGCCCTCATAATACAAATGATGATCTTAGCATAAGAATGAAACTATGAAAGGATGATATGCATAAAGGCGGAATATCTTCAAGTTACACATATAATTTGAATGGTCAAGATTAGATGACTTTATATATATATACATGATAAGTCTTATATATAAAATATTTTAAATGACTAAGATTGCGCCGTATAAGTATACGGCCGTACATACAAGAATTTCCTGCATAAGAATTTCCTGCATAAAAGTTGCAAAGAAGAAGAAAATTGTGGATGAAGCATAGGACGTGGGTCATCTTTATATTACACCTTTATCTCTTCGGTTTACCAATGACAACATCAACACAGTAGTACCGTGGGTCTGTCTATGGAGGACACTTAAGTTGAACAACCGACGTGGCGTAATCTCATTGGCTGAGTGACGCCATAGAACCGCCAGATCTCCTATTTTACAAACGAGTATTCAACGTCGCAGATTGATCTGATCCATTAATCAAACGGTCCACTACTTGCGTCTATATGAACTGCTCCACCTCACTGGATCAGAACTTATTATGATCTTCAGTGGTTGTTGAGCAAGCCGATCGAGTAGTTTAACTGCTCAAACTAAAACCCTCTCAGACTGGTTTTAGACACACAACACAACAGTGGTCTTTCTTCTTCTTCTTCTTCTTCTTCTTCTTGTTTCTACTTGTGAGTAACAGCTGAAACCAATGAAGGGAGGCAAAGGGACCACCCACGCGGTCGCGACCTTGCTCCGACGACAGCCCCCGAAGATCAAGGCGTTTTTGGCGGTGGTGTCGGGAATGGCCGCCTTAGTGCTCCTCCGTATGATCGTACACGACCACGACAACCTCTTCGTGGCTGCCGAGGCTGTCCACTCCCTCGGAATCTCCGTCCTCATCTACAAGCTCATGAAAGAGAAGACATGTGCCGGTAAAATATACCCAAAATTTTATTTCTTCAAGTCAAAATTCCGATCAGATTTCTCTGCATTTGTGTTGGTTGAGCTCATAGGTTGTTTAATTTGGTGGGTATTACAGGAATTTCACTCAAGTCGCAGGAATTGACGGCTCTGTTTCTAGCTGTTAGGCTGTACTGTAGTTTGGTCATGGAATATGACATACATACGATACTGGATTCGGCTACATTGGTGACCACGCTTTGGGTTATTTATATGATTCGGTTTAAGCTCAGGTCTAGCTATATGGATGACAAGGACAACTTCGCAATCTACTATGTGGTCAGTTGTTTGTTTCTTCTTTTTAGTTTCCTTTCTTTACTGTGATGCATTTGGTCTTAGAGTAAAATCAACTGCTTTATATATGTGCATGTAGCATTTTGATAATGTGACTATGGCTCGAACTTTGATAGTATGTTTAAGTCACTTGGATTTGCCGTTTTAGGTTTGTTGTGTTGATTAGCAATTAAGTGAATGAGAAGAATTTTGCTGACAATTTATTTGTGCGGCTGAAAGCATGTGGTATATATCTTTGCTTGTACTAGTAAAGATGTTGCTCTGGACCCTTCTGTCAAGTTTTAAACTTTTGTAAGGTGCTCCTCATTTTGATCAATATAGAATCAGGATTCTATTTCACCTATCTCCTCCTCACTGATGCTTTCTTAGTTTTGGTAAATTATTCGGGTGGAGTAATGAAAGACTGAACTGAGGTTTTGTGTATCATTTTGGATTCATTGTTTTGTGATTTCTTACAATGTAGGTGGCTCCGTGTGCACTTCTTTCATTAGCTGTACATCCCTCAACACATCATTTTATTGTAAATCGAATTGGCTGGGCATTCTGTGTTTATCTTGAAGCCGTATCAGTTCTACCTCAACTTCGACTCATGCAAAACACTAAGGTATTACACCAAGACCTGCATGCTTGTTCGTTTAGAATGGTTGGTTCATGCGACTCAGAGTTTTTTTTTTTTTTTGTAACAAAGGAGAAGTAACAGTTTTCTTTTGATAAATGATCTTTGGCACTGTTCTTATTTTGTCTCATCCTTTTTCTGTTACAATTTCAAAATTTTCAGATTGTTGAACCATTTACGGCACATTATGTTTTTGCCCTGGGAGTTGCACGGTTCTTGAGTTGCGCACATTGGGTCCTCCAGGTTTGTCAATGGTAGAAATAACATTTTTGGTATTGATGTGTGCTTATCTTTATGCAATGTGAGTTGGGAAGAAATAAACTTTATGAAGTAACTTTGCAACAAGCTGATACATTGTCTCCCTTACTCTCTGTTTTTTTAAGTATTTGTGATCCAAGAATTTGCTAGCATGAATTTATGTTTATTTAATTGAAACTTGCATTGATTCTCTTTGGATTCTTACTACAATAGTCTTTGTTCGCTATGTAGTCTCACTCAGTTACACTATTAGAAGTGTTTTGCTGTGTTTATTTTACTTGTTTTTGCCTTTTATACAAATGATTAGCTTTAGGCTAGATGGTTCTCAACTCTCTCTGTTATTTACTTTGCTTGAAGTTGACTTAATGTGATAGTCATTGCTATCCAATAGAATTGGGATTTGTGGGTTTATAAGATTATTGCATTTTGATGAGGTTGATATCCTATTAACATTAACTTTTAGCCCTACATCAATATATGACCAGTGCCGTGGCATCCTTTTTTCTTTTCTTTTTTCAAAGATTTTCCCATTCTGACCTGCATCTTATAACAGTATATGTCTAATGTTATTACATCTGCCTTATTTGGACAGGTATTAGATACCCGAGGACAGTTACTGACAACTTTAGGTTATGGGTTGTGGCCCTGTATGGTTCTTCTCTCAGAAATTGTCCAGACCTTCATACTTGCTGATTTTTGTTACTACTATGTCAAAAGGTGAGTAACTTATCCTGTTTCATATCCCAAATGAGATCGTATTGAACTCTTGATAAAACAGTTACTAGCAACATGTGATCTAATGATCTTTCTCAAATGACTGCTATTTGGTTGCAGTGCTGTTGATGGGCAACTTGTTCTACGCCTACCCTCTGGAGTTGTCTAAGTTTACGCGGTCCAGCGTGCGAGATCAAACTGCAACGGTACTCAAACATTTGGGGATGTGGTTTCCTGGCTGCCTGCTCTTTTAAATCCTTTTCTTGTGCGGCTATTAAGAGAATGGTCGAGAGTCATAGAGAGTGAACTGTAAAGCAAGGGGTGTTTTCTATCTAGTCAGGTTTACAATGTAGCCATTAGCATATACATTCAATGTTTAGAACATTTTCTAGCACAGACTTTGTGATTCTGCATTTAGTTTGGAAGTGTTGTCAGTGGATGCTATTCTCTCTACGTCCTTTGCTGGTTAGCCTGGTTAAACTGAAAAGACGTGTAACTGGTTAAATGTAATACGACATTTTAGCATACTTGTCAAGTTGGCAATCTACATCTGCTTCGCTACCAAGATTTTGTGTTCTTATACTGCAACTACAAGTCAGAGTGGCCACTGAAAACGGAATGTTGTATGAGAATTAACTCTATACAATGTTGTATGAGAATTACTCTATACGGTATAAGGTTAGGGCAAAAGTATTGTTCATTCAATAAAAATTATTGTGGCAAAAGTATTGTTCATTCAGTCAAAATTATTGTATACTACTCTACATCGCTTTGAAATAGTATAGGCAATTATAAAGTGGCTTATCAATGAAAATCTACTACGACTAATCTTTCTTTGAACTGATGTTAATGGCACTTGAGAGAATGTTAAGCTTTGAAAATGCAAACTAGTAACTTGGAGCTACATCCAGATATGCCCCGACATGCTAGGCGGACTAGGGAGGTGTTAGACGGGAATTTCACAGGGTTAGGCGAGGATTAGAAGGTGCTAGGCCCAATTCCCAGGGTTAGGCGATGATTAGAAGGTGCTAGGCGGACACTTAGCAGGAATTATGTGGTGTTAGGTGGGTTAGGCGGACGCTAGGCGAGTATTACAAGGTGCTAGGTGGATTCTAGGCGGTTGCTGGATGGGTGCTAGGCGGACATTAGAAGGTGCTAGGCAGAGAATAGAATGTGCTAGGCGGTTGCTAGGTGGTGCTAGGCGGGATCTCCTCTTTGTTGTCGTATCTCTCTTGATGACAAGACCGCTCGACTCTCTCTCGTTGAAACTCTATTTTTCTTCTTGCATTATTAACAAATTAATATCCTGGTAATATCGTCAATAGTACTCAATACTCATGAAAATTTGTTGGTGCAAGTGTGCAACGCACCATGCAGGCATGGTCGTATGTAACATTCTCCTTGCCATACTCGATTTATTTTGAAATCTTTGATGTGAAAAGTGAACTCCTTCCCCTTGGGAAGTAAAGATCGAGAGGTGTGCTCTCCTTCATTAGTTCATATTCTTTGAGCTTATCTAGTTATCAACAATCCACCACTATTTGCCTTAACATTAGCTCTGTGTTGCTATATTCCACGAGCAGATTACAGCTGTTGAAGTTGAATAACTTAATTGTCACTTAACCTGCCCCATCTGTAATGAGTTTCATTCATTCAAGTTGAGAGTTGAGATAAGCTTCAATACTAGAGGAAAGTTGAGTAGCCATCAATCATCATCATCACCTTCCTTTGTATTTTATAAGTGTGGACCTTATTGCTCATGCACTTGCTCGATCACCAGTCACCACCATCCATCAAAAATAGCAAAAAATAGATTCACAGTGTTAAAATTGTATGCCATCTCTCTTTCTGCAAGAGCTAGCTGCCTATAAATCATTACTTGGCATTAGAATTCCTTCCTAGAAATCTTTATGATTGGATCCTTAACACCAATAATGCACCACAAGATATTAGAGAAACCAGCTCCTAGCTAGTTAACTACTGAGATAGGCAGGGGACGGGTTAATCCAATCCCAGCAGTACCTAAACGTTTGGTTCCTGACAAAGAAAGAAGAGTGTGTGTGTTTGACTAAGCTAACCTAGCTAGCAAGGCATAGCACAGTTGGTACTTGCATATATGATTCAATTGAAGCTTTAACATTTCTGGCATTTGATACTGAAAGAAGCCTAGCACTGGCTGGCCAAACACAACGTACACGGCCATCGTCATTTAGTTTCGAAGTGTTACAAACATCATCGATACGTTAATGCTAGCTAGTCTCTCTGTGTGAGGCCTTTGCTGGTTAGGACTCGATAGACATCTAAGTTGTTCTAATGGAAAAGGGAATGAACTCGTAATACGACTTCTAAACATACTTCTGAAACATAAAGACTGTCACTATATCTCTGCAAATTTGTACACAGATTGGAAAATTGCAGCTGTGTGTGCTAGCTAGAGTGAGTATCCAAGTAGGGTTCTATCTTCTTCTTCTTTTTGTTGGGTTCATGCTCATGAAAACTACAGGTGAAGGAAGAAGGAACATGACAAATGAAACAGCTAATTATATGAAAGGAATTATAGGAAAAAGCCAATAATGTCTTGGTTTGTACAGTTGCAACGCACCCTTAATTACATGGTCGTTTAGAACATTCTCCATTTCTATCTCCTTGTCATATACTCGCACAGTTTCGAAGTCCAACCTCAACTCTTCGGTGTTGATAGTTCACAAAATATCATAGTCCTTCTTTAAATTCATATGGTTAGCAATCGACATTGTTCACCTGCTTTGGTCTCCAACCAACATAAAAGGAAAAAAAGGGAAAACAGAAAAGGAAACCGTGGTTTGGGAAATGAATACATGGTTATGGTTTCCCAGACAATGAAAGATCACAGGAAGTCCAAAACGATCTGTGTGATTGATTAGTATTCTATAGGCTTTTTTAGTTACCTATATCATCCTAACTATTTTTTAGTTACCAATGATCAGTGTCTATGAGTTTTTTTTGGCCATCTAAAGCATCCTAACTAAACCAATGATCAGTGTCTATGAGTTTTTTTTGGCCATCTAAAGCATCCTAACTAAACCAATGATTCAGATTAGCTAGCTGCATTATCAATAATGAACCCACTATCAAGCTTCCGAAGATTTAACTTAAAAATAACACCGTGCTGGTAGCTTAGTCGGCAGCCTCCTAGGTCTGTCTATATATAGAGAATTTGCCAAATTGGGATTTTGGCGTGGCTTTAAAATATGCAGCATAATACAGCCTGTGCGTGAAGTTGAACTTATAGCAACTTCATTGGCACGTAACTTGGTACACGAGTACTACTGTGATGACTGATGAGTACCTTTCATTCGAGTTGAAAAGGGTTTAGAATTGCCTTCGATCAGTCATCATCATCATCAACTCCTTCTTCTGTCGATAACTTATTCTCAGATCTTTTATATTCCTTCGAATCTGGATTTTTGAACATTGAAGCAAACCATCCATAAAAGCTTTGTGATTATTGGGATCTTATCGGCACTAATAATGCATCAGAGTACGTATATATTACAATGAGTTTAAAACAGATTAACCTAGTTGGTAGACTATATATAGCTACTCAATTGGTTGGAATCAATCCCAGTATATAGCACAGTGGGTATGTGTGCGATTTGACCTGAAGCATTTTGCCATTTCTGGCCTTTGATACTAAAAGGAGTGCCTGCCAAACAAAGCAAACAACAAAGCAGACCATCTGAGAGGTCGAAATGAATTGGCCGGTTTAGTAATCTCGTCTATTAATCCCAGCCACACTTGATCGTAAAGCAATGCCGCCTGCACCCAAAGATTTTTGCTTGTTCAAGCCATTGAAGATGGATTATATCGACCATATCCTTCGCATATTCTTCTACTGATTTTGGTTTTGTGCCAAGTCTCGAATTTTCCCGAACCCTGTATCTTGGACGTACTATCCCCAATGAAAATAGAAACTGATGAATAATACATGGACGCTTGCCACTAATTTGGTAACCAGCTAGCAAGAAAGCAACCTCTACCTGACCCTGAAAAGACTAGTTTCTTTCTACACGAGCTTCATCTGATCGAGCACAGTCAAATCAGTCAACCTTGATTAACAGCTAGAAGCTCACTAGAATATGGATTAGACGTCTAATAATTACAAGATTAACTAAATGATATTGCTGTTGAAGAAGGATAGAGTTTGAAGGTAGGTACGTGGCCAAAGGCTAAAGCCTCCTCAAGCCACTTGTAAAGAAAACTCCCACACAACGAAGCAAAGCAATAGAAAACAAACGAGATAGCTGGCTCTGCTTAGCTCTACTTGTTCCAGATGATTCCAAATGCTTTAGCTTTACTAGCCTCCACTGAATCTTAGCCCCATATTTAGTTGTTATCTGAATTAACATATTTATTTAAGCTTAACGTAATTGGAGTTAGTAAAAATTTTAATATTAGAATTTCTCATAGCCAGATTCAAATTATACCGACGTTAATTGGAGTTAAATTCTAATTTATTCTTCAAATTATACCGACGTTAATTGGAGTTAAATTCTAATTTATTCTTAATAACCATGAGGAGAAAGCGTTTTGACAAGATCTTTCGGCGCGAATTAGTCTCGACATCTATTGATTATAAAAATAAAAAAATTCTTTAAGCTTCAAAATGAGTGTATCTAATTAACAATTACAAATCCGCGTACATGCCACAAACCATGGTCATCCAGAACGTCCCGTCCTCGCATGGACCTACCTACCAACCCTCCTCTTCTTTCTCATCACTAAACCCACAGTAGTCATCGATCTGCAGCCTATAAATAGGGCAGCCATGCATCTCAGTTTACATAAAGCCAAGCAAGGTGCTCAACTAGTCTTGAGACCAATTAGCAAAGGCTTTGCTTCACTGTTTTGCGATCGATCATGATGATGAACTCCAGGCTTGTGGTTGTTTCAGTTCTCTTGATGATGATGCTTTCCCTTCTTGCTTTCAGTCCTGTTGAGGCTGATGGAGTGGTAAGTTAACTACGTAGCAGCTAGCTAATGAAATATTTGTGATCGATGTGATTGCTTGATGAACTGCCAACTTATATGTTTTTGAGATGTTGGCAGGTGAACAAAGATACAACACATGCTTCCCTCCTTGACAAAATAGGTATATATATTCTCCTCTCTCCCCTCTCCCTTTCTCTTCGTCTCTCTCTCTCTCTCTTTCTCTTCTTCTCCTACATGATTATTGATCAACATATCGTTTACATGTACAGACTGCGGTGGAGCGTGCACTGCAAGGTGTCGTTTATCGTCGCGGCCTCGGCTGTGCAAGAGGGCATGCGGGACTTGCTGCCGGCGTTGCAGCTGTGTTCCTCCTGGCACGGCTGGAAACTACGACGTCTGCCCCTGTTACGCTAGCCTCACCACCCACGGTGGCAGACGCAAGTGTCCTTAATTCAACTGCAACATCAAAACTACTAAAAGCACTAGCTTGGTTATATATATATTTGTGCCGGAGCTACAGAGTGAATAAATTTGCATAGATATGTTTAAATTATCCAATAAAAATGGCTACTAGCTGCTTGTATTTTCTACTACATATTGTACGTCAATTTGGTGTGGAGATGGGATAACATATAGTCCAACAGTGAAATGTTCATGATTGTTCTTCTCCTTGTTAGTACAGGCCCAGTAATTAATATAAGAAAAATACTTGTGTGTGTCTAAGTCTCTCTAATTTGCATATTTTGAAAAATGTAATCAACGATTTTAACCGTTTAAAAGTTGAATTAATCAATAAAGATCGTTTTTATAAAAAATGTAAACAAATATCAAATAAATGAACGGTTGATCATGAGACTCCCAATTTTTATTGATTAATTTAACTTTTGAACGGTTAAAATTATTGATTACATTGTCCAAAATATGTAAATTAGAAAGAGTTCGGACGCAGGTATAAACACTAAACACAAGTATTTTCCTATTCATATAATGGGCCGTGTTTGTCATCCCATCTCCTTTAGAATTGAAGTTAGTTCAGCGCAATATGATTTCGTAATTTTAAAAATGCTAAAAATAAGTAAATAAAATTTCATCACCGACGTACGAAGAGCATTGATGGTGCAACCAACTGTGTTGAACAAATGACAACCCAAATAGGCGACCTATATGAAAGACCAATATCATCATCTCATGTAAAGTCCAACACATGCTTTACTGTACAAAATTAAATTTGAAATGTCTTATATGGCACAACTCACAGCCATTAGCTAGCAATTCATACTAAGCTAGACTCTGTGCATTGCATCACTCACCTGACCTTCTCCATAAATACCACCACCATTATTGTCTTTAAACGCACACCAATTCCAGATTCAACTTTCATTCCCTTGAAGGCTCCACGATGATGTTCAGGGCTCTAATTGCTCAGCTTCTTGTTTCTCTTCTCATTCTCCACCTTGTTAGCTCCGATGCGCAGGTAAAACATTTTGATCCGGCCGATGCCTTTCTTTGCTATAGTTGTTTTTTCTCCTCAATATTAATCTGAAAGAGTAACAACGTGACATGTTCCAGGTGACCAATCCTCCGGTTGGATCCCCTCTTTCCCCAAAAACAGGTATAACTCGTATGCAACATGTTTCTTTTATCATCGAAAGAGTAATTTCGATCCATCTTTTTTACTAATTAATCGATGATATACGAACGAACACGTACAGACTGCGGCGGAGCTTGTAATGTGAGGTGTGGTTTGTCATCACGGCCAGATGAATGCAAGAGGGCATGTGGAACGTGTTGTGTTAGGTGCGGTTGTGTTCCACCAGGCACCTCTGGTCACTATGAAGTTTGTCCTTGCTACTGGAATATGACTACTCACGGTGGAAGACGCAAATGCCCTTGAACTTCACCTTAAACACATCATCATCTTTATTTCATGTTGTTTTTTTTTTTTTGAGCGATTGTTTGCATTGATTTGAATTTATTTCATGAAAAATGGGTTATCACATGATTCACATCTCCCCTAGCGCTTAGTGCATTTGTCCTAGAATAAGTTTTTTCAATTTTTATATTTGGATGAATCAGTTATTAGTTTCATGTTGTGGTTTTTATCACTTCGCGGCCCACTAAACTACATGTAAGGCCCATCGACCCACACAGCTGAATGCTATATGGTGGATTTCAATAACCCAACCAGTGCTCCAGAATTCGAGTCCAATATTTAGAGCACACAAGCCTAAAAGCCCACTCAATTCATAAAATCATTCAACAGCGCTCCGGGAACATCTCATAATCTTTTTTTTTTCACCTTACTTTATTGACCTTCATCTAATGGCTCACAATCTCTTTAAGCTTTCATTGCAAACTTCATCTAATGATGCAATACATTGTGAGCCATTAGATGAAGGTCATGAATGTAAGGTGGAAGGTGGAAGGTAAGGTGAAAAGAAAGATTAGGAGAGGATCTAAATCCCTTCTAAATAACACCAACCACCATTTCCCATAGGGTAAAGTATAAATAAATACCCGAAGTTTGAAGCTCATTTCAATTAAATGTTTTATCTATAAATTATTTCAAATAAATACCCGAATTATATAAAATCATACAAAAGTTTCAACTCCGTTAGACATCCCGTTAAAACAACCGTTAACTTGTCTATGAGGGGTGTTTGTCTTATTGACTGGATCTGTCATCGAGGGTATTTTAAGTAACACAAACATATTCCCGCTCAGTGTCTCCTATAACCCTAAACTTTCATCTCTTTCCCTCAACATTTAAGCTTAAACAAAAATACTACATTAATTGCAAACTGCAAAATGGAAATCAACTTAATTGGATATAAATTGTACGTAGCTAATTTATTTTGACAACATAATAACTGAAATTTTTGTACAAAAATTTCTTTATATACAATTAAATTGATTTTCATTTTGCAGTTTGCAATATAGCACTTTCGTTTAAGCTTAAATGTTGAGGGAAAGAGCTGAAAGTTTAGGGTTATAGGAGACACTGAGCGGAAATAAGTTTGTGTTGCCTAAAATACCCTCGATAGCGGGTTCAGTCAATAAGTCAAACACCCCTCATAGACAAGTTAACGGTTGTTTTAACAAGATGTCTAACGGAGTTGAAACTTTTGTAAAATTTTGTATAGCTCGGGTATTTATTTGAAATAATTTATAGATGAGGTATTTAATTGAAATGAGGTTCACAGTTTGGGTATTTATTTGAAATAATTTATAGATGGGTATTTAATTGAAATGAGTTTAAAAGTTCGGGTATTTATTTGTACTTTACCCTTTCCCATAACAGTGTCACGAAATTAATACATTTTTAAAAAAAAAAAAAAACAAAAGAGGATCAAATGATTTCACTCATACCCCATGATGACTCGAACCCATGACTTCGTGCATAGATAGTGGGTGCCCTAACCACTGAGCTAACACCGCATCGTCACTAAACTTGAGCTAATTAATCAGAGTTAGTATCCCCACCGGAAAAAAAAAACCGGTGGTAGAGTAGAGGGCATGACAGATGATATACCGGAACATGAATAATGTCCGAGTTGGAGGCCTGGAGGGCAGAAAGGTCTTATTATGGCAGAGCAAGTGCTGCTACAATAATTTTCACTGCAAAAAAAACAAACAGACTCTCTCACTCGCAACAGCCATGACTCTCTCTCTTTCTCTGCCACGCCCAGTTTTGCAGAGAGAATAAAACTCCAAAATTACTGTGCATCCTCCATTCCCCCCCCCCCCCCCCCCCACCACCCTATCGGCGTGTCCGCGTCGCTTTCCTCTCCAAATCCATTTAGCCAAAAACACCTCCACCGCTCCACGTACACTTCTGGGCTCCAATTCGCCGGAAAAAGCAACACCCTCTCTTTCCGTACACAACCGCCACGCGGCAACTCATCTCACCCTTCACGCCACGTGGACAAACTCCTCTGATCATCCGACGGCCAGAGCACAAATAAAGCCTGGGTTTATCCGTCTTTCCCGAGCGTATCTGCTCCTCTCTCTCTTTTTCCTCTGCTTCATTTCACACAGAAGGCTCAGTGTTGCAGAGTCGTATATTAATTTATCTCTGAAAAGAATTTAGTAGCTTTCTGAAATTGGAAGCTGCCAACGACACTGTAGAGTTCAATTCCTTCATAGGTAAACTTGCATTAATGACTGTTTGGATTTGCATTAACTATTTTCATGATTTATTTCCACATTATAAATCACGGGTGACATCTTTTTTTGTTTTTTTTTTTGTTTGGATTTTCTTTAATTTTCCGATTTTCTTTGCCTTTTGTGACGATCAAAGCTCAGAGTACCTGATTCCATTTTCACCTTTAAAACGCTGCTTTTTTCCTTTTGTCTTTTCATCTTCGAGCTAATCTCACTCACTCCGGCGACGAAATTGAATCTTCTCTAAAATAAAAATAAAAACCAAACCCACTTTTTCCGGTTTCCTTTCCGGCGAGCTTTTCGGTAAATAACTACTACTACTACTACACACACACACACATAAAAAGGAAACAAAACCACACCAACAACGAACACCTCTCTTTCTCTCTCTACACGCTGTTCTCGTTTCACTTTTTCTGCATCTGAGTTCTGAGAGAGAGCCTCACCTCATTTCTGTGCTTGATTCATCTCAGCTCCGGAGATCGATTCTCTGTCGCTGGATTGTTTCCGCGAATGTAAATGGACAAGCTCGCTCGACGTGGACACAATCACTTGTCTGGTAAATTTACTATCCGAATATTAGAGAATTTTTATCTGTTTTGGAGTTTTCTCCGGAGAGAAAAAACACAAAAGGCGGTTATGGCAGTTGTCGTTATCTGTGTTCTCTTCCTTCTTTCGTTTCTGATAAGAGGCCATGTTTATTTGTCTATCACTTTTTTTTTTTTTTTTGAAAGGGGAGTTGGTGGTGCTTGAGAAATCGAAGAAGGAGAGGATTAGGAAATTGAGTGCTATTGGTAGAGGAGTGAGTTCGAGCTTTGAAATGGGGTGTGACGTGTCTGATGGAGAAGATGAGGAGCTTATTCTTCCCAGTAAGAGACTTAAGCTACCCAGAAAGGTCAGGCCTTATATTTCAGTATCATGATTTTGCTCTTTTTTTTTTTTAGTGTTGCTTACATGAAAGAAATGGATTTTTTGTTCACAGTTTTTGGGTGACTGCAATGGAGTTCATCTGGGCTCTGTTCCTCGGAAACTGCGGTCAGGTATCTGGGTTTTATTTTACGTTGATTATTGGTGTTTTTAATTTAGTGGGTTGTTCTTGTTTAGTGTTTTTTGGGTTAATTGTTGATTAGGAGTGAAGCAAAGCTTGAGCTTTTGCTTTCTATCTTTTTCGGGACGCAAGGTTCTGTCTGTTTTTTTTTTTTTGGTGTGATGCCACTTTTATGGCGCAATGATACTTTTGAGATTTTAATTATACGTCACTTTGAGGTTTTTGCTTCCTTCTATTCCTTGAGTACACTTTCCCAAAAGGGATAATGAAACTGGCTTTCTATGATTCTGGAGCTTTTGGATTTTGAGTGAATTTAAAAAACCACTTCATATTCTATTGTATTAATAATTAATGTCTCATTGTCTTGGGGCTTGTTTTAAAGCTGTTTTTGTACTTGCAGCAATGAAGAAGCGGCATCGTCAATCTACATCTCTGTCTTTACCCAACTCAAGGAAGCTAATGGGTGGCACTGAGTCTCTCAACTGCAATGGTGTAAAGAAACCATGCTTGGTACTCATCTTTTCAATCTGTTGTATCAGACATTTTTTTACGTTTCGCCTTTTCTTTTCAGCGCTCTGATACATGTTTTTGAACTTGATTATGAAGAAAATAGGAGATAGATTCCCTAAAGAGACTGTTTCTGGGCCTATCACAAAAGATGAGGAAGAAGTTGTGGAGACTCTGTATGCTTTGGCTGCATTGGTGTTCCCCAACAAGGAAGCAAATGGTAGTGCGAAAGTAGACTGTGAAAATTTAGATGCAAATGCTTCAGCTTTGCCAGAGTCGAAGAACAGTCCTACGGCTGCAGTTAAAGGTTTGGTTCATTATACTCTATTTAGCAATGTTCTTTTCATTATTTTTGCCATCTTGGTAGACTAATAATGTATATGCCGATATTTGCTACTGCAGTTGGAGACAGGAAAATGGATCCAGTTTTCCCCTTCAGAGCTGCCACATCCACCAGTCCATCTTCCGTAGAAGGTTTAGCTAAAGAAACTCATCAAGTCGATTTGTTGAACGAACCCAGTACTCAATATCAGCCTGAATTGCCCAACAGTGGCAAATTCTGTATTTTATCGGATAATAACGTCCCTCAGAATCAAATAAACATTTCTACATTGCCAGCTAAGGTTGAAAAGTGCAATGCAAAGCCTTTTGGCGTTGCTGTCAACTTCTGTGATCCATCTGAGTTGAGCCTGGATAGTCGGTGGGTATTTTACAAATTAATTACAGCTTCTGTTTTTTGTCTAGTCTCTTTAATCCTGATCAATTTCTAATCTCTAGCAGGTTGAAGCAAACTGTGCAACAGCAGACCTCAGTTTTTGGGAGAAAACAAGAGATTGCAGTGGAGCTGGTAAGCATAACTCGCCAAGTGCAGGTTGAATACCAATAGGATGAGCATGCTTCTGATCTTGATATATGAATAACTCTTCAGGGGACGAACATTTGGAGTCAAGTTCAAAAACATGATATGCTCCAAGAATCGAGGAACAAAGGTATATTTCTTGCTTGTTCACCTTTGATATTCAAATGTGTTAACTCATTAGTGTATATCAGTTTCTTGAAGTTGTCATCATATTGGCTCTTTTATTTAAGGTTCAGGATTGTGGCCTGGCTTGTCGTCAAATGTCTCGCCTGGTGCTAGGAGTGATAGCCCTGCTGCTACACTGCCCCCCTGGATGGATGCTCCTTGTTCAACCTCCAAACCGCTGGTCCCAAATGGTTCTTCTTTTGCAAAGGTAATGATAACTGTCAGTGTGTTGATTCTTCCGAGTGCTACCCACCTCTTCCAAAATGTTTATACCATGTCAAGCGTCTAAGTACAAACTTTACAGGTTACTAAAGTTGTCAATGGTAGAAGGTCGTGTAAGAAATGTGCAGCTCATGTCTACATAAGTCATTTGATCCAGTCTCTTAAAAGCTCTGAGAACAAAGATAAGTTAATGCTACAACCTAGTCAAATCACACATGAAGGATCCAGACAAGGGGCTTTTCTGGGAGTTAATACCTGTACTAGTGCTCAAAGCGGTTTCAACGAGGCTGTTTCCAGTAGTAGCTTAAGTATCTCTACTGCTGAAATTGTTCCGGATGAAGCTAAGAACGGCATGCTTCAGCAAAAGAAGCTCCATCAAGATCAGCCATCGTCTACTTTGGTATCTGGGGCACACACTTCACCAAAACAGGTAAAGCTTGAGATTGTACCTTTGTTATGTTTTCTGCTTATGCTGTTCTCACTTCTTACTAGTGTCTTGTTTGATGCAGATTTTTGATTTCCTTTCATTATCAGCTGGAGGTGGCAGCTCGGAAAACAATGATAGTTTTACTAGAGGTAGATATGGGATGGAGCCGTTGGCACAAGCCCAACTTCCTTATCTTCACTCTCCTATGCAGCATCACAATCTCATTCCTTTCTCTTTGACCCGGTCTCGCTACAACTCTTCTGCTCCCCTTGAAAGTCCCTCTGTGGCACAGCAGGTAGTATAGTTCTTCATCTATTGTATTCACTAGTATAGTTCTCCTTCTACTGGATCTTTGTATTTCTAATTAGCATAAAAGTTTTTCTCTCAAAAAAAAAAATTAGCATAAAAGTTTTTTCTATTTCATTTCATACAACCGAAGATTGAATCTGTTGTGCACCTAGAACTACTGTTATTTAGGAAGCTAACAGAACTAATTCTTGTAGTGTAATGTTGGTAAAAAATAATTTCATGTTTTAACTGCAATTATGAAATGATGTTGGATCCAGGGCCAACTGCTACCTTCATATGGCAACCCAATCTATGGTCCTCAAGCAAATGCCACAGCCTTGACAAAACAACCAAGTCAACAGCAGCAGTTACATCTGCAGCAACAACAACATTTACATTTGCAGCAGCAGCAGCATCAACGTCAGCAACAACAGTTACATTTGCAGCAGCAGCAGCAGCAGCAGCATCAGCAACAACATCAGCAAAGGTTTTGGGCAGCTCAGTACAGGCAAGCGGGAACATTGGCAGCCACAGCCTCCTCACCGAGCTGGCAAAACTTGAAGCAGGACAATTGCACACTGATTCAATGTGGCCAAGCTCTCCTTTCTCCTTCCCCTTCTACACCTGAACTGGTTGGTCCCAAGTACGCACAACTATCTCAACATCAGCAGCAACTAATGGCAGTCACTTCTTTTCCTCCCGGCAGGGTAAAACTACCAGACCATCATCTGCCTTCTGTATATGAGGAGTCTGTTGGTGGATACCGTGCTGCGAGTGCACTGCCATTGCAGTTACTCTGCAATGAGCGCCTCTGATGAGCAGTGATAACTGATAAGAGATGATCTATGGGGAAGTTGCTGGTTAATGCATTTATTTAATTCTTTTCTTGTCTTCAGACGAGGGAGTAGGACTTGCAGCTCGACATTGTGGTGACTTGACTTAATAAGAACTGTTCACTATTCATGGGCATGGCAACCCCGCATTCGCTTCATAGTTAGATCAACTGCAGCACTAGGATCGTAGGCAACAATGTGTTGTGCAAACATAGGATATGAGGAATACTATCTATCACAATAGTAATGTTAACTTCATCTTCCCCTTTGCTTATTATATGAAATTATCCTCGAGACATATTTGGACCAGATGGACTTGCGTATACATAATACTTAAAAAGGAGCTATCTTCCATTGTCCATATCTATTTCAAATAACCCAGGAAAACTTGGTCAGTTTCACTGTTTCAGAAACACTGTACTACACAAACCTCTGAATTTCATTATCCCATGAGAAGTACAACACTACATACTCAGAAGTCAGAACTACAAAACTGAAAATTTTGCTTTTCTTGAACACCTTGGTACGATATATTCTTGGTTTTTTTCTTTTTTTTTCTTTTTTTCCCGAGGGGTGGGCGGGGTTTGGGTGGGGGTTCGACCACAAATGGCAAATAGGGGGAGAGCCAGGAACAAAGGAGATGATAAAAAAGAGAAACATTCTAGTTCATTAACTTTTATTATACAAAAATTGACACAGGGAATGGTAGTACGCAAATTAATTGATACAATCAGCAGACACAAAGAAACATATTGCAATCCGAAAATCTTGTCATGACAGGGTAAATACAAACTTCACTCCAGCTTTTCCAGTTCTCCCATTCTCTCTATTATCGCCTGCAAGTCAAGCCAGGTCCTTTAATGTTATACACTTGTATAGCAACAATATACCAGATGCAGAGCTGTGCAGAGGCTACTGAATGCATCAGGGAGTAATGGATAATAGAAGCACAAAAGAAAGCTCATGAAAGTGAAACAAAATAAATCCCCAGGGAAAACATTCAAAAACTCAAGACGGAATCTTTTATTTCTCCTTGTCATAGTCAAAACAAGGCCAAAGCAACAAGAACGAGCACTTGAATAGAAATTGCAACTAAACATTGACATGTGGGACAAGCAAAGGCACGTCAACTTTGTTTCATGCAATACAGACACATACAAAGGTTTCACGATACATCAGCATTCTGAACTTAAAACATCATAGGTAGACAATCTCTCCCAAGGGTAAAAGATCGAGCATCCCCAAAATCAATGACACAAACAACAGTCATGTTGACGCACTATGTTGATGCACTATGTTGATGCATTTAGACAAAAACTAAATTAAAATATTTAGTATTATACATTCATAGATATTCTCACCTTCTTGCTTGTTTCTTGGAGCTCTCCAGCAAGAATGAACTCGTCAAGTATCAGATAGACCTGCATACAAGAAAATGTTGAGGTAATATAATGTACACGGAGAAAACAAAAGAAAGCTATCTAGCAGTACGAGATGGTAAACTTCTAAGAGACACAGATTGTCATTGACAAACATCTATTTCTGTTACTAGAAGATGAATACATACAGACGAACTCACCAGAACAACAAATTACTAATAGAGATCCCTAAGTTATATTTGCTATGAATTGAATAACCTAGTTAAATTCTTTAACAGCCAGTTAACCACTATTCTCATTAAAAGAACCCTCAATTGCCACCAGTAACCAAGTACAATGACTGATAATAATGCGGTGAGTGATACTTGCTCAATAACTAACAGGAACAAAAACTGATGAGCAGTAACAGACCTTGTGGAAGTTGAAGACCAAATCAAGCTCGCAAACATTGCTGAAGAAATGGTCCAAAATCTCGACAAATAGATGAATGCATTCCAAATAGGCCAGCTCATTATCAGTTATATCAACACACAGTGAGAAAAACAACCCTGCATATCGCCTGTAGATCACCTTGTGTGTACGGAACTACAACACAATGTTACAACAATCAGCTAAATTACAACGAACTAGAATCTCATATTCCATACAAAACTTTCAAGCTTTTCAATTTTTTTTCATTTAGTGAACAAAAAATATGCAGCTAAAATTTCAAAAGAATAAAACCTCAACGAAATTGGTGAACTTGGGATCTCTGTTGACCACCAAACGATGAACCTGCATCAATTTTAAGAAATCCTTGAGTACATTTCGTAGCAGAAAAATAAAACAAACACAAAAACAAAAAAGGAAAGTGAAATTGGGGAAAGCTGTTTACCTCGTACTCGACCTTGTGCTTCTCGGAATCCTCGAGAGGAACGTAGTACTTAGCTAAACGGGTCTTGCCTTGGCGGTTCTGTAACAATATGAACCGGATCTGCCACAAACAACATAAGACCATCAGAGTTGGAGTTTGAAATCGAAGACAACTTCGGATTCCGAATATAGAAAAGTGATCATGGGAGCAGTACCATTGTTGTTGAAGACAAAGATTTTAAGGAAATGAACAGAAGCGGAGGAGAGGCCCAAATCTTTCGGAACAAATTTTGCTCTCAACGTTGCTGCTACGATGTCGTTTTGTTATGCCGGTGAGTCGTAGCTCGGAGGTAAAGAGAAAACAATTGTCTTCGTTGACATTGGTCAACATAATCCGACGGCGAATTTTAATGGCGGGGTCAGAGTATAGGTGAGTCACACCTTACCATGGTATAACCACATGCACTGAATCACAATAGGGTTTTTTCACTAGAGAAGTTTTAGACTTCTATCTCGACTTCCGGAATAGGTCTTGAGTCAGGCGGTCGGAAATACAAAATGTACTCGGATGTTTGATAAAAAATGTCTGAAATAAAATGTTTGTATCCGCCGTATTATTGACATGTGACATTGATTTACAAGTTAGATAAGGTGTACGAAATAGAGGTGATCGGTAAATTTACATCCGTTATGTATTTATTTAATTTAACAAAAACACAAAATGTTTAATAGATATATAGTTATACAGCGGAATGTTGTAGTATGACTAGCCAAATGCTCATGGTTCTTACTTTGTAATCAGAAACTACTTCATAGTATTTCGTGGCAGCAAATGAATGACAAAATTTGCACCATAGAGATGAATGGTGCATCATACTCTCACAACTTATACAGGCTACTGCCGGAAATTACAATTCTGAAGTGAATCCTATATTCACATCTTATTCACTCACCTTATTTCCCAATCCAATTACATACAACTCTAATCATCGGAGACTAATTACATGATAGTACAATACCTTGTTGGTCCTTCAACAATGTTGTCCTGTCCTACGAGTCATACCTATGATATTTGGAATTTGCAGCAGCCAAAAGAGCAGCCCCTATACCAGACCCATCTTTCGAATGCTCTATCACAACATTCTTTGCAATATCATCCCCAAGAAGCTCGGTGACAGCCTCACTGAGATACGTTCTGTACTGAGGGTAGTTCTCGTACAAGCCTCCATCCATAGCGACAACTGTTCTCTTGCCAAAGATGACACCTTTTGAATCCTCCTCCATCTTCTGCAGGATCCCTACTATTCCTGCACCAGCTAAGCGCCCGCCGCGCTTCACAATGGTGTCACATACCTCCACCACAATCTTTCTTGCACTTAAATTGGACTCAACCTAATCACAGTTTTGGAGAAACAAAAAAAAAAGTTAGTAAGGAAATCACAATGGAAACTGATGGAGGTTTTCACTGTATTGATGCATTGAATCTAATATATGAACTATATCGGCTGAATTTTAAAAAAAATTAATAGCAACAAGAGTTTACCCCTGCAACATTGTATAGGATTGATCCAACATCTTGAAGATCATCAGACGTATCCTGCTGCATTGCACATAGATCTGGGGTCCTGTAACACTCGGTTCAGAACATACTTCAGCAACTTAATTTTTAAGATTTCAAGTCATTTATGAACTCTTGCAAAACAGACAATTGAAGTAGATGTTACCTGAGTACAAAAGGTGTTGATAATTTTTCCAGGATTGAATCACCAAAGAGTGCATCAGCTTCAGCCATCTTCAGTAAAACTCTTCTTACAATTTCACCAAGATACATTCCAGAGATCGTTTTCTCAAAGATCTGCACAAGATCAAATATGAGCAACAAGTAACAAGTGTGTACCAGTATGATACTAGACATAAATCATGATAAAGGAAACTAATACAAACAATAGAAATATAAGACATACATACCTGCTCACCGGGGTTGATGCTAGCATCATCCATTTCTCTATCAAATTCGGTTAAAGGAAGACCATTGGAGAATGCTCCCCACTCGGTGTTGATAATCTGAACAAAGGTCATTTTGGATATATTGATCACTGTAGTTAGGCCAAGTCAATACATAAAAAGAGGAGAGTTGGGGGGAATGTTCTACACACTGTTGAGCCAGTAGAAGACACATGATTCTGTAGTTTAGGAATTGCATCAACGCGCTCAACATAGCAAGCATTGGTTCCAGTACCTAAAATGACAGCAACCATGACATCATCATCCCAGTATCTTGCTCCAGCTAATGTTCCAACAGTATCATTAACCTAGTCAAATATCACTCATTAGTATCACGTTGGCTTTTTAAGCACTATGTAGGAATGAGTAGGAACAAGTAATAGCATCATTCAAACAAGCATACCAGGGCCGACACACGCATATCTAATCCTAGCCTTTTCATAGCCTCATTCAAACAAGCAACTACATCTCTTCCTGCCTGTAGCAAGTTAGCACATCCTGGTTACATTCAACAGAAACTAGGCCGCACATATTTGTAATGTCTCATATGAATCCAATGAAAAAAAATATACAAACCGTTCCAGAGACTAAAAAGCCCTTTGTCCATTTAATTAGTATGCCAGAGTCGACTGAGGTCTGCTTCACAGGGAATGAAAATGTGAATCCAATCTCTCTTTTCGTACCAGCTGGAAGGTGAAACTTGTTACCCTCATTTTCTGCAAACTTTGCCAAACCAGAAGCAATAAAATCGAATAGTTCCTGCAATGCCAAGAATCAAACTTGTTAGTTGTTACAGCACATGCATATAAATGTTGTGTATGCAACCAAAATTAACACTTTCTAGCAGAACCAAGCAAAGCAAAGACCTCAGAAGTGCCAAACATAAGATCCTTGGGGATCGAAACTTGGTCGAACTCAGTGGCGATCACACGTTCTTCCTTGCCTCCTAGCTGTACTCTCAACACCCTGAAGTTCGTGCCTCCAAGATCCAGTGCATAAAACAAACCCTTCTCATTCCTTCCTTCCAAAACACATCAAAAACACACTTAAATTAAATGAAAAATGAAAATACTAATGCTGTGCTTGCTTGTGGTTAATGTCCTCTTCAAGCAAACAAGTACAAGTCTTCAATTTACTACTAGTAGAAATGAAATGCTATCATAAGAGTTGTACATATTGATCACAGTTTAGAACAGTAAACAAAATCAAAACAGCAAAACAGGGCAGTCGAGAAAGTCAACCCGACAAACAAAGACTCAAAATTCAGTTCAAGATGGAGTCGTAGAGGATCATTACCCAGTTGGGAGGCTATCAACGTAGCTGAGTATCATCTTGAGATCACTCCCGCCTTCCACGGCGAGACCGGCGCGCATATCAGCAGCCATGGCGTCCGCCACGTGGCGCAGCAGGGGCAAGGGAGTTGCACAGTCATTGCGTAGCTTAGTCACCAGAGGAGTGACAGAAACAGCAGTAGATCGAACGGTCATCCTGAATCGAGGGAGTGCCGCCGGCCCAGTTGATCGGCGGCAGAGGTGGAAGCACCCGACTGACGGTGACGTGGCAGCTGTAACTGACATTGTTGAGTTAGTTGACGAACGGTTAGAGTTACGTAGAGATCTCCGAAAATGAAGAGGAGGAGTATTGGCGTTAAGTCTTTTATTTCTCGATGGCAACTGGCAAAGTTTCCCAACAGTCTTTGGTATCCAAACATTAATTATTGAACAACAAAACGACGTGGTTTAACTCGAACTGGTCGTTGTTTGGACGGAGGTTGGGATTGGGCGGGCAGTGCGATGTGGGAATGTGGACGAAACGCAACATCGATCTGTGCTTTGGTGGAGTTGCGTCAAATTGATTGTGACATTTTTCACTATTTTTTAAGCATATACTAAATATATATGCGCACTATTTGGATTTGCAGCGCCAGCAGTGAGTGCCCTCTTTTAAATCAGTCTTTGTAAAACACAATCTGGTGGTTGGCTCTGAGAAAACTCCCGGGGCAAACATAAGCTTAGTTTGGGACAGCTTTTGAGGCTGTTTTTGAGACTGCTTTAGCTTTTGGGATTAATACATGGCGTTTGGTAAAGTTTTTAAAAGCTGCTTTTGGCCAAAATAGCTTTCTCCAAAAGCTGAAATCGAAAAGCTAGAAAATAAAGCTTTGGAAAGCAGCTTTTGAAGAAAAACACAGAGCAAACAATGTTGTTCTAATGAATGCATTGTAGTTGCAATATTAATAGACTCTAATATATTTTGTGTAATGGTTCCATTTGATTATGGTGGAAAATACTTTGTCTAATATTTTAAATGAATTGTGTTTAATATTTAAGAATTATTCGTAAATCTTTTATTTGGTCCAAACAACTGGTCATACATTGGAAAAAAATTATACCAAAATAATTGCCCAAAACCATAGTCTATAATTTAGAGAAGTAATATTCATTTTAATAAAATTTTAAATATTTATGATTATTTTGGTAATTACACTCACTCAAAGTAAATCACTTTCTACTTCGAAGTTACCAAACACAAAAAATTATTTTTCGTTCTCACAGCACGTTTGAAAACAGTTTACCAAACACCTAAACTGCTTCCTCTCACAGCAAGTTCAAAAGCTATTTTGCTCACAGCTAATTCAAAAGCCATTTTGCTCACAGCACAGCTGTCCCAAACTAAGCCATAGTTTATTAGTGGCATATCATAAAATTATCTACTTTGGTGATTTGACCTGAAGTACGTATGTATATATCCCAAGGCCCATTCTGTGGGTTTTAGTTAAGTTTGGTTTTAACCGGCTTTTAGTATTTGGTCCATACTCGTGCATTCTTTATAGTTTCACATGGATCCGCTTCAGGAATAATTAGAGATAGTTCAGACGTAAAGTCCGAACACCGTCCATACTGATTGGACACAAGTATTTTTCGAATAATTATGGTCGGGACTCTTGAAACGGAACCAACTAGGCAACTATGTTAGTGTTTGAGGAACGGTATAACTTGTCGGGTCACTTAATAAAAAGTTAGACATAATCGATATTAGAGAATATTGTAGGAAATGAGGCGGTGATTCTCAAAAATTGATATCACTCTTTAGTGGGGAGTAATTTGTTATTGAGAGATAGAGTAGCACATACCAAATTGCAATTTGCCATTCGGTGGGGGTCTGGGGGATAGATATGTTTGTTTGTTTTTTTGAGTTGGTTATAGGCGAAGCGTCCCACTCTTTAGGCAAAGAGCAAGACCTGCCACCCACCACCTCTACCGCCTTCACATACACACAAACCAAATATTAACAGAATTCTAGTGAAGTGGACGCGAAGAAACGAATTCAAATCCCCCATGTCCCTGTCCTCACCTCCTCTCATCTATAACAACTCTCTATCTCTCTCTTTCACTTGTCACTCTTAGTTCTAATCATCAATCCCATTCCCCCTCTCTTTCTGCGTTCCAAAACAAAATTGGGACATGTATCCCGGCATTCATTTTCTTTAACTAATCAAATACGTACTGCATGCATACCGGCCAGCCTTAAGAGTGAGCTGTTAGTGTTCAGATATATCCATGATGAAGAGGGCGGAGATCGATACGAGGCAACCCTTCCGGTCAGTGAAGGAAGCTGTTGCATTGTTCGGCGAAAGAGTTCTTGCCGGAGAGGTTTATGCCACCAAACTCAAACAGGTCTCTCTCTCTCACTGCAGCCATGCACCTAGCTACCTTATTTTTCATTGTTCATACTTACATCTCCATACTATACTTATCATTATTTTCACTTCATTCAAGAGTTAAGTTGGTTTAGCTGCGGTATAGAAGCATAAACTACCATTCTGTACGTGTTTTACCCCAAACATGCATCTTCACATAGGTATATATACCAGAACCAACTCTAGAGAGTAGTTCTCTGAGACAAGGCCAGTGCCCAATCTCAGAGAAAGTATTAAGTTTTTCTACATATATATAAATACATTGTAGCTGCTGTATGCACTTGGTAATTGATAAGCTTCAATACTTTGTCATTATATAGAAGCAATACTATAGTTTATAGAATAGTGCGTCTTATCAAACATAGTTTGATCGAAGAATATTTGAAATCTTCACCAGGCCTACTTCCTTTACCAGCTTTATCAGGGAATCTAGCCTAATATGATCTTATTAATCATATTGGCTTTCAAATGAAGAGATGCAAACTTATATTATGAGTTTAAAAGACTTTCGAAGCAAGCAAAGTTAATTAAGCATCAATTAGTAGCACACGCGTACGTATCCTTCAGTTGCATCATAAATATATGATCCGTCATCATATATTCCAAAAGACTAATAAACAAATATCTGTTGAATCATATTCCATTTAAATTTGTACACTAATCTGTCCTTGATGCTCTTGTGTACACCCATAGTTACAGGATGAAGCAAGTGAAAATGGTCATGGCATATCCAAAATTGGGACTGTAACAGCTGAGCTAGAGGAGACCAAGCAGAACCTCCAAAAAGCCAAACAAGAAAGTGAGATAATGGAAACTTGCCTTTCTTCTCTGAAACAAGAGCTTGATCGGACAAAGCGAGAGCTGCAGCAACTCAAGGAAAGGGAATATGACAAACACTTTATAGAATCCGATGAGATTGAAGACGTTAAGATTGTTGAAGACGATCTTTCGACCAAAATCGAAAACAACAACAGCACACAAAAAAACAATGTAGCTGATATGGATGATGGACTTGAATTCCAAAAGAAGAGATATGTGACATTCGCACACCCACCTTCTGTGGCTAAAGTAATGATTCCACAAGGTGGTGCTGGTGTTGAGAAAATGGAAAGGCATTCATCATCGCTTAAGAAGAAGAAAAAGAAACCATTGATTCCTCTGATTGCAGGTATCTTTTCCAAGAAGAAAGGAAGCCATCCAGTAGCGTATGCTTGAGTGCAGTTTGGCCTTGCGAATGTATACACATGCATACTTCTATTTTCTTGGTTACAATAATGATACCAGCTCTTTTATCTCAGTGTTTTGTATAATTTTCCGTGGTGTTTAGTATTAGTTTCAATATGGCAGTAACGTTTGGTTAATTCGGGATAAGATGACATTGTAATAGTTGTGTTATCAGATGTTCATGAAGAGTCCTTTGATTAATGAAAGTACCTAATAAATTACATTGTCTTTAGTCTATAAGCAGCATTGGAAAATAATAGCTGATCTCAAACAAAATCAATGCATGAGAAAGGAAATATATGCATGTGTTCTATCAAGGTCGTTTACTCAATAATGTACAAGATGGGGAAAACGTAGAACATCTCTTATGTTGTAGGTCCAAAATCCCACCATTGATATCACAGAAAATTGAAAATCAACAATTTAATACCAGGACCAAACACTGCAGTAAGCATATATATAGTTGCATGGACCAACACTCCTGCAGCTATACATGTATAATATACATGCACTTGAAAGTTGAAACCGGAAAAATTGAGCAAAGATCACACTTGTATTAAGAATGAAGGTGAAGCAAAGCATAATAATCCAAACTGCAAGTGAAAGATGTATGTATATCAAACCATATGGCAGGCGGACTGATCTGGATCATCCGAAATCATCCCTCCAGCCTCATGATCATCTTGGCTAGACCTGTTGAAGAACTCGATGCAGTCAGATATGGCCTCGTTGTAATGCGAATGAGACGAGTAATACGAACTGCATGAAGTCTTTGGGGGCTCAAATCTGTCACAGCTAGTGCTGTTTCTTTTCTTGGGTGTACTGCTACTCATTCCATGCTGTGTAGTTGCTGATGATGAAGGGATGGAAAACAGAAGCTTCATTATAATTTTTCGGAAACGACTGAAGATTTTCATTGCAGACAAATTCAACTTAGGAGAGGCAGCTTCTTCTTCTTCACTCCTTACTTGTATGATAAAACTCTCTGTTAGTGGTCTTGGATTATGCCTAATATTGTGCATTGTTTCCTGTGTTTTAATTCTGTAGCTCCCTCCGGGAAATGTATTGCTATCATGGATGGTGGTGTGTCTGTCGTTTCACACAAATTTAAAATGAGGGGAAGTGTGATTTTCCAGGCTTGAGTCTATTCTATTTGGACAAATCCTTTAAACTAAAACAAATGTTGGGCATTGTTCATGTGCTCAAATCATTTGCATGGGCTTCCTTGTCCTCTCTAAATTCTTTCTTTATTAACCCTAACAGATGTTCCCTTAATTATCATCAACCTAACAAACAATAACATCCTAACTAGTTTAAGAAGTAATGCATAAGTTTTGAGGTTGGATTAAGCAAAAGATTTAAAGTACTTCCAAAAATTGATCGAAATTCAGAAATCGGAAACCAGTAGCTTAGTAATTATTTGCAGCAAAGAGCTAATTTAACTTCTCATTTCAACAGTATAGAACACCCGAGAATAAAAGCCGTATGGTGATATCACTCATATTAGTACGTACTGTTATATGCATTACATCTAAAATGATTAGAGAATCATAGTGATTGGTCATAGAAATGCCAAAGTTTACCATTCATTCCTTGCAGCCTTAATTATAAGGTACCTGCAGACTCCAGAGCAATTGAGTAAAGCTGACCTAATGATGATAATTAGTCAAATCCACAGAAGTAATCTAGAATCAGCTAAGGATTTGGTACTTGAATCAATATCCAATTGAGAGCTGAAGTTCATCTGAGGGTGGTCCTGTGGTCCTGAACCTATGCAGGTATCAAGTTGTATGTATTTCTCAGCCTAATTGTGCCCTAGAAATGGGTAGGAGTAATTAACTAATGGAAAGATTAAGTATCAGTTTTTGAGATTTTGAAGAGATTTAGATAAGCTTTTGTGTTAATGTGAAAAGCTGATGAGGGCCAAGCTTGTTCTAATGATCTTTGTAGGACATCATGATTGTGTTTTAGTACTTTCCTTATGAAAGGGGGTTAAGAAAATGTGTTAATCATGAAGTAAGCACCTGGCTCATATATGAACTCATTAACCAGACTAGGTGAAGTCATCCCATATTATCCCATGTTTAAACTAATTAAGTTTCAAATTATTGTCATAATTGTGCTGTTCAAACAAGAAAAAAGAATTGGAGTTGGAGTTAGTTATGATGTGATTCCACCTTTCAAGTATATTCTAATCTTCCTTAGTTCATGGGAGCGGATTCATCGCACCAAGGTACATTTGTACCAATAGTGTGTAAGTCATTTACGCAACTATTTCTTTAACTCCGTTAGTGGCTCTTAACGCCTCAATAGTTGGGTATTGTGGACGTTACTTTTTATAGTATTTTTTCTTACGATTTCTGTTGTTGCTAATCATTTTGACATAATGACTCCTGTCCAATTTGCTTTAATTATAGTATTTTACAACTTCATCTTCACTCACCCCTAAAATATTAGGCTATATGAGTAGTTAGTGTTTCTGTCTGAATCCGTAGACTCACAGATACTGGTGGATCTTGGTGTGATTTCAGCCTGCAAACCCTGCTAACTAAGGGAATACCGGGCGGGGCCGGTCTATTTCGCTCCGATGAGTAAGTCAGTATAGTTGGAATAAGCTGGTAACTTAAGCAGGAATGAAAAGTTGAAGTATTGATTACCTATTAATGAGGGTAGTTGGGACTCATATATAGGCTGCCGGGCATGAGGGTTGACATCACCCTTTGATGTGGGACTGGCCCCCCTTCTGCTCATATTGCTGGATTGTTTCGGCCCCTGTTTGGGGAGCTGCTATCCCCGATTCCCGGGCCCCGGCCACAAGTAAGACATGCCTGGGCGCGGGACCAGGTGTCCATGCTACGCTCTCGGGCCCTGGGCCGGGTCCAGGAGTCCTAACTGTTGGTCTGGGGGTAGCCTCTCTATGACTACTGACAACAAGTCCCCCAAGTTCCCGGTCAAGTGTCATCTTGAATGGGGACTTAAATCTGTCTTCCTTTATAGGCCTGCAGACCCGCTGGGGCATTTACCCATCGGTGCTCTAGCCCCCCAAGTCCGCGTTTAAGATTGGGTTTGGTCGGGCGTTCGAATAAACCTGTTATGATGATGCATAATGTGATGAGTGCATGGTTATGATGTTGATATTGACAATTGCATATGGGTACAAGATGTAGTACATGAGATGATAATATGGTGTTGAAATCCGTCATGCTATGTTCTGGAAAAACCCGGTGAATATAGCGAATGAGATGGTGTGACATTGAAATCTGCCATGCTATGTTCCGGGATAACCAGGTGAATATAGCGAATGGGATGATGTGACGTTGAAATCCGCCATGTTATGTTCCGGGATAACCCGGTGAATATAGCGAATGGGATGATCGAATCCCCCCAGTTAATAACGGTAGCCACAGTAGTCGGTGAGTGCCTTAAACAGTTTGATGAGGTCACCCAGTACCAGCGGGAAAAGTGCCCTGTGTTATAGGAGTTCCTGGTGGGTGGCGTGGCCCGGAGTGATCCTAGGCAATCGTCCCCACGTGTTTCACAGCCTCTTGTTATTGCAGACATATAGGATGTGCAATGTTTTTAGCCTGCGGGAAGAGTTGTCATGTATGAGATGGTTAAGTCTCCCGGGGTGAAGCGGTCCCGTGTTGGTACCGGAGACATCCCCGATCGTTTCATACCCTTTGCCCGTACAAGCATGAGGTGTGTGCATGGTTTTTAGCTTGCGGGAAGAGTTGTCCCGAGTTAGAGGATCAAGTCTCCCGGAGTGAAGCGGTCCCGTGTTGGTACCGGAGACATCCCCGATCGTTTCATACTCTTTGCCCGTACAGGCATGAGGTATGTGCAGGGTTTTTAGCCTGCGAGAAGAGTTGTCTTGTGTTAGAAGATCAAGTCTCACTATGGGTGGCATGGCCCTGAGTAGTCCTTGGTAGCCGTCTCCACGTCGCTGCATTTGTTCCTGCAGGTGGGATGTATGTGCAGGGTTTTTAGCCTGCGGGAAAAGTTGTCATGTGTTAGAGGATCAAGTCTCCCGGGTTTATAAAGCCTGGTAGTACATTGGATCCGTTAGGTCGTACACGGCTGTCCCTAGGAATGTCTCAGTTCGAATAAGCGGTTATTCCGTAGGAGAGCGATAAGCAAGTGCAATTATGGCCGGTGTGATACCACATCCAATAGTTGAAGCTGGATGGACCAATGGCTAGCATAGCCTTGAACCGGAGCAGGCACTACGGTTGGAATATCGTAGCTTATACATAATATTGATGCATGGTTTTTAGCCTGTGGGAAGAGGTTTTCTGTGCTAGAGGAAGACTTCTCCCAGGGAATATCGAGTCGTTGTTGTTTTGCTGGAAATGTGGAATAAATTCAACCGGTGGAAAGCCCCGTACCGTTGGAATATACGTTAGAATACCCCGTACTTGTTGGAATATTTCAGTGGTAACTATAATAATCCTGCAGGGTTTCCTGTGTTAGAGGAAGAGTTCTTCCGGTGGGATACCTCGATTTGTGGGAGTATTTCAGCGTTAGGTGGAGTAGGCTCTAGGCGGGACGGTTAGATTATGTCCCCTGCTTCTTTCAACTACCCTCCGCATGCGAGGAAAGTGGCTGACATGCATTGAAGGGGGTATTACATTAGTCTCATCAGTTATGATGGCCTGGGAAGTTACCAATACTGGGACACATGCCGCTAGGAGACGGTCATAGATGGATGGCCCGGATCCGCGGGCGTTTCAGTTGCCCTACTGAGTAGTTTGGGGGGGGGGGGGGGGGGGGGGGGGGGGGAATTCAAGGGCGATGGACCTGCATTTAAACCCTTGCCGCTTAGTGTGTTTTTCTTTTGGCTGAGAACTGATCCCTTGTTTAGCCTCGCTCAACACAATTGCTCAGTGTTTTCCAGCTATTGCGTTTCCGTCGTCGTGCATACTAATCGGTGAGTCTCAGTCCTTTGCGACTCTGAAATTGTTTCTCCTCCTCCTTTTTTTGTTCGTGGTTGGATCCGATGGGCACTTGGTTGTATTTAGATTAGCCCTTTGGATGAGACCCTTATAGTACCAAATCTCAGCGAGAGCCGGGAACTTTCGACTGAGAAGCCCAGTGGCCGGTGTGGGCTGTGCTGAGGCACTATATGCTTCGTACTGCCCTGCGGTGGTGGTTTTAGGTTGTGTTTCTGATCGGCCAAGGGGGGTTTTTTTTTTTTTTTAGGTTACATGGATTTTGGGAGCTCTAGTGAGATTTCTGAATCGGCCGCCAGGCGACCGGTGAGGGACGACCAATAGAAGATGAAGGACTGGCTTGCCTCCTTGTCCTCTGGGCCGAACGCCAGTGCCCGTTCGACTGGTGAGGCGTCAACGTCCAGGTCGCTGGGACATGAGGATGCTCTATACGGAGTGTCCTTGGGCACTGCCCTCCCAGGAGGGGCCCCGCACCACATACTTATGGACGGGGATAGAACCATAAACTGTAATGAGCCGGAGTGCTCGTTAACTCCTGGTGAGATTGCTGCTTTTCGAGCGAGGTGGAATATTCCCGGAGAGGTAGATCTACGGCCTCTGTATGCAGGAGAGTCGGCCTGCAACCCGGAGGAAGGTTGGGTTGCCATTCACGAGGACCAATTTCAGCATGGGTTATCGCTCCCGCTGCCGGACTTTGTGCAGTACCTGTTTAGTGCCATCAACTTCCCGGGAACTAGTGGAGGCAACTACTGAGCTTGGGCTGTCTCTACTGGCGGGTTCCCGGTGCCTTTCAGCCGATCGGCGATCAGTCATATCAGTTATCGGAGCTGGAGAGAGATAGGATCGCCCGGGTATTTGGGTGCTGGTCGGACCTGGAGCGGAGTTCCTACAACTTTATCCGGCAGGAGGTGCTAGAACTATGTCATCTGGGGGGGAATTCTGGTGGGTGGTGGAATGTAGGTTGTAGCTCTGATCCCGTTGATCGAATTGGTGTTGACTAGTCTGTTTGTCTTGTGTTCTGCAGGTGTATCTTCCCGGACGCCAATTAAAGCCCACGAAACGCTGTCGATGGACAATCAGGATCTGGTCTCGAAGCTGAAGGAAAAGGGGGACGCTGCCGCGCGGTCCACGGTTGACCGGGGAACCGAAGAGTTGACCGTACATGATAAACCTATTTCGTTGGATGTTGCGGACGAGGATTACGTCTTAAAGCGCGTAAAGACTCACACTTCGGAACCCCAGGCGGCGTCTGGATCCGGGAAGGCTGTTGGTGGGCCGTCCAAGCCCCCGGGTGGTGCTGCAAGGATTCCACACCGGCTGGGGACGGTGCCAACTGTCGCCAGGTCCCCACTGTCTGCCGCCCAATCTTCTTCTTTACAGGTTGATCTGGGTGAGCGGAGGAAGAAGTCTCGGGAGATGCCGGCCTCCGCGCTTGTTACCTTCACCGGCCGGTAGATTGGTGAGAGTTTGGCCAAGCGGCTGAAGCTGACGTGTGATGGCACCACTACCTCCCACGGCGATGTTCCTGCAGCCACTAGCTAAGCTGCTGCCGGCACAGAAGCATCGGGGGTGGAGAAGACTCCTGCTGCGGGGCCGGGCCAGGAGCATAGTCGCCCAGACGACTCTTTCACCCGGAGCCTGCCCATGGATGTGAAGGGAATAGAGCTGGAGAAGATTGGGGCTCTGGGAGGGCGGCCGGAGGAGCACCGACTGAAAACCAAGGAGATGGCCCTCCAGGTAAGGATAGTTTGCCACCGGTATCCGCTCAACATTATTTTGTGATCTGTTGCTTTCTAACCGGTGCATGTTAAACTGTAGCTGTTGTACCACTTGTATCTGTCGGATGCAAGTGAAGAGCTACCGGAGCTGAAGAAGCAAGTGGAGGAGTTGACAAGCGCCTGGGAGCTTCTGGAGGCAGAGAAGTCCAAGCTCCAACGGGAGAAAACCCGGTTAGAAGAGAGGGCTAGGAAGCAGATGGGCAAGCTGGAGGCCCAGGTCGAGGCTCTGGAAGAGGAGAAGAAGGGTCTGGAGGAGGAGAGGGCCGAGTTGGAGGCCCAGGTCGAGGAGCTCCAGCGGCAGGTGGCAACGGGCTCTGCTTCTGCCGGCGGGCCGGTCGATGAGAATGACCCAGAGGTTTACCAGCGGGCGGTTAAGAAGTATCAAGAAAGTGATGAGCTTCTTGACCTGCTGGAAAGGGCCCGGGAGGCGGGGATAGCCGATGCTTATGACGACTGGAAGAGTAAGGGCTATCTTGACGTCTCAAAGTTGCCGCCGCCGCAGGCAGATGAAGAAGAGGTTCAGGAGGGTGACACCGAGCTGGTCGGTGAAGACACCGCTGGTGAAACCGCTGCTGAAGGAGCTCCTGCTGAAGAGGAGGAGCAGGCGGAAGTGCCCTAGCAGGCTCCAGACTTTGTACACTCCCGCCCACCCTTTTTGCTTTAAGCTTCTTCTTTTTTGTACACGCTGCCCTGAGTTATAATGAATGAACATTTTGCCTGAGCTTGTGTTGTGCCTTTTTCAATTTGTCTGACTTGGCACCCATGGATTGCCCTTTGTACTTAGTTGAAAACAAAGTTGGAATAGACAACTGCTGAAATTACACCTGCCGAACTGGTTGGAATGTCTAGCTAGTTGTGTTTAGGAAAGAAAAAACTAGCATCTTACTCAGGCTGACAAGTTGTTGGACCGCTAAGCTTCTATACGGGTTTAAGATTTCGACCGTTCGTATGAGCGTTGGTGTCGCGGGATAGACGTCCCGATTCCGCGCGGTCCCCACTATCCGGGTTACCCTTGATACCGCTGCAAGTCACAGCGGCGGACTAGGCCCTCAATCGTTGTTTACAAGGCAAGGCAATTGTTTGTGTGGTGTGTGGTTTCATCGTGGTAGGAGCAGTATTTACCAGTCTGTGCCCTGGTCAGGTTCCCCTTTGGGTGCTTTCTTTTTTGTGGAGGGGGGATGTTGTTCCCGTTCTCATATAGGATATCTTCGTAGGAGGAGGTCAAAGTAGAGAATACCTCTTGTCGTCCTGCTAGCATGATCGCTAGGGGGCGGGTTTGCTGCTGGTAGGATTGGAGGTTCCTTGCTCGTTGGGGAATGTCGACATAGTCCCTCCGGCGCTGCTGGTTCCCCCAACCTCTTGGTCTTTTGTCAGTCGAGGCTCCTTTGTCCCGGCCCTGCTGCCAGTTTCTGGCTTCCTGTCGGGCGGGTTCGGCTTGTGTTGACGGCTCTTGTAAGTTTCGTGGTCTGCTTGGGCATGCCTGATAGCCATCGTCATCAGTTCGTCGTAACCCTGCGGGATCTCAACCCGCACAGCGTACGAGAACTTTCCGGGCCGGAGACCTTACTTGAAAGCTGATTCGGCGATCCCTTTGTCCAGGTCCCTGACCCCGGCAGTGGTCGTTTACCATCGGTTAACAAAAGCTCTCAGTCCTTCGTCGTCCACCTGTCTGCAGTTAAAGAGGATCGTCGAGGTCCGGGCCCCTTCGACCCTTAATATGAACCGGCCGACGAATCTATCGGTCAGTTACTCGAATGCCTCTATAGAGTTTGCCGGTAGTTCGTAAAACTAGCTGAGCGCCTCTCCGGACAGGGTCTCATGGAATATGTTGCAGCAAACGGCGTCGGAGTAGCCCTTAGCACACGTTTGGGACCGGAAGCTGTCCATGTGTTGGTATGGGCAGTCGGCCCTGGAGTATGTCAGCTTTAGCGACTTTTGGTTGCCGGATCTTCCGGAGTCCAGAACCCGGAGTGAGAAGGGTTTGTCCTGCTCGTTGAATCGTGCGCTCTCCGGCGGTCTCGCAGCCTTTCTCTCGTTGGCCTCCATCTGAGCCTTCATATCTGACACCGAGTAGAATAGTATCTGCAGTGCCCGTGCGGTCGAGCTGATGGTATCTTCTTCGAACGAGTAGCTGTCCCTCCGAGGGGCTGGGACGATCTTGGGTGGCACCGTGTCCACCGTGAGAATGTCTCCCGCCATGCCGATGTCCCTCTCCCCTCCCGATGACTGGCCCACTTCCTGGCGGGGAGACTCTTTTGTGTGTGGCGCGAATGATTTTGCCAGAGCGGCATTGCGCTGCTGACCTCTTTCCAAGACAGTCACCAGTGCGGTATTAACTGCTTCCATGTCTTGATACCTGGCGGTGACTTCTGCCATGTACCGGTCGCTCTCTTCCCGCAAGCGGGTGACTTCCACTCGCATCTCTTCTATCTCTCCCGCCATATCATATTGGCCGAGACTAGAGACATCGTCCGGGCTGTTGCTGCTAGGCAGCCGATCTTCCCCTCTGCTTGGGGCCGTGGGGGACGTCGGTGTGGGTTCCAGGCCTAAGACTCGGCGATCGTCCGTCGGACCCTTCCCGCGTAGATCTCCGTCGCGTTCACCGGGCGTACCGCCCGGATCACGGTTGGTAGCAACATTCTGACTATAGCTACTAGCGGGCTGCCCCTGCCCCACCCCAGGGATTTGAACTGGCACCAGCTCCAGAACCCACCGGTCCTCTGGATTTCCTTCCCTCTTTTCTCCTGTTCTTACAGACATATGTATTTTTTGTGACCCGTAGGCTGATCGATTATGTTCCCGCTAGTACGACAACACAAACTTTTTGAACTCTTCCCACAGACGGCGCCAATTGTTTCTGTCTGAATCCGTAGACTCACAGATACCGGTGGATCTTGGTGTGATTCCTGCCTGCAAACCCTGCTAACTAAGGGAATACCGGGCGGCACCGGTTTATTCCGCTCCGATACCTAAGTCAGTATAGTTAGAATAAGCTGGTAACTTAAGCGGGAATGAATAGTTGAAGTATTGATTACCTTTTAATGAGGGTAGTTGGGACTCATATATAGGCTGCCGGGCATGAGGGCTGACCTCACCCTTCGATGTGGGACTGGCCCCCCTTCTGCTCATATTGCTGGACTGTTTCGGCCCCTGTTTGGGGAGCTGCTATCCCCGGTTTCCGGGCCCCGGCCACAAATAAGGCCTGCCCGGACGCGGGACCAGGTGTCCATGCTACGCTCCCAGGCCCTGGGCCGGGTCCAGGAGTCCTGGTTGCGGGTCTGGGGGCCTGGGTAGCCTCTCTATGGCTATTGTCAAAAGTTAGTGATTAAACAAATGGTTGAAATTACATATTTGAGTGTCGATTCACTTGCACCTTACTACGTTAAATAATTTTCCTGGTTTATGAACTTCTTGTTTCATAAATTTTCTCTTACAGAAAAATATGAAGACAAAGATTATGGTATGGGCGGCTTTTGAACAAGCCCATACATAATTAATATGCAGAAGTTAACTAATCTCCGGTGGACCTTAACCATTTGATATGCAGGGGTTGGACAATGGGCTTAGGCAGCTGCCATTTACATGCAGAAGTAATCAATTAACACAACTGCTGATCGACTATAGTGGAACACTGGAGCTAGTCTTCAGAAATCAGAACAGCAACCCAAAGGTGCCTCATCGATTATACACAAGTAAGTGCAAGAGCACAATAAACATTGGCAATATTGGTAATCTTAGTTTGGGGGGAGATCGAGCGAGGTGATATTTGTAAAGATGCAGATTCTCATGGCTCATGCATGGAAGCCTCATAGCTTATATATCTCAGCTCCTCTATCCGTAGACAACTTTTCGATGTATATATAATAATGTTGAATAAACTAGATCGAGTACTTAGTTGACGAGTAGAGCGACAACGATCGGTAGACGATTAATATATATGATTTATCAACTAGTCAATGCATTATGCATGCTATAGACTATAGTGTGTCTACTAATTAAACTAATTACCACAGCTTCCTATTAGATTCACAGTGTCTGCTATTCCGCTAATTTACACAGTATAATTAAGACTAGAGTGGCTTAATTACTAATTTACACAGTTTTACGTGTAAAATTTGCATTAGGATGCTTCTTTTTTCTAATTATATGCTCTATCTATATACTATATGCTGGCATGCTGCAATATAGTATATATATGCCACAATAGTATACATTATACATTATCTTAAATTATATATAATCGGCCTTTCTCCTCGTTCGAAAACACCATAAAACGATGAAATTAAATTAGTGCAAGCATGTGCATGCAATTATATACAACCTGTCAATTAAATTATAGTGAATCAGTGATTGAAGGCCAAAAGGTTCGGTCAAAGTCAAAACATAGATGTTCATCTCTTCCTGGCTTCCTTTTACTTCGTTATTCTCTAGCTCATCATCCAATTGCTGTGATCAGGTATCATTTACCATGTGTTATCTTCTTCTATTCTGTTTCTGCCTCTAAGTTATTCCCAGGGTGAGAAAAAGGGAAATAAAAGCAGGCTAGCCAGGAGAAAAACTCATAATGCATTATTATGGAGCTGTGCTTGCGTATGCTCGAGTCTGACCTCTCATGCATATATGACTCATATGGGGATCGATATGAAGCCCACAACCTGCAAAATAAAAGGGATTAGGTGTGTGCGATTTAGACAGTGAAAGATATCATTGAAGATACACAACATGAATGCCTGTGTTTCCTTTGTTATCTGCAACAACTCCCACTTCAAACTTTGCCGTATTTGCTTTGTCTAGCTATTCTCGGATACAGTAGATCGAATAGTAGATACCTGATTGATCTTCTTCCTAGCTCACATGAATGATGATGAATCTTCAATGTTTTCAGTGCTCATATATAACTAAAAAAATGATTACATAAAACAAGATATGTAAATCAGTTTAACAAACACACTTGCAGTTGAGCAGTTCATCGAGGTTGATAAATCAAATAAACTAGCTAGACAGCAAAGATCGATGTATATACACCAAGTCACCAACACACTGAAATTAAACAATGAAATACAATATAGGATTTTTCATTTTTGGTGCGATATGATAAAAAAATCCCATATTGTATTGAAATGAATACATAGTAATTAAGCAGCTGGGACAGAAACTTGACGAGCTAGGGCATATCTATCTAATTAAGAGTCTAGAGCTTTGTAGATCACTACGAAACACGGGAGTATCGCCCTCGCGTTAAACACAACCAGCTCCTCCAGATTCGAATACACTCCGGCGTACCCGGCGACGGAGTCGTACGTCCCACCAGCTGATGATGATGCCGTGGCAGCCTCCTCCTCCCCCGCCGCCGCCGCATCTTCCGCAATGCGCCTTACCCTGCCGGCAATGACGCGGCAAACCAGCATGGCCCTACGCCCGTCCGTACAACGCAACGAGTCGTGGGCCCTACCGCTGCTGGCTGTGGTCCGCACTCCCTTGCTGCTGCCAACTACTTCTCCTCCTCCTCCTCCTCCTCCGCCACTACTGCCTTGGAACCCGTGCCTGATGGTGGTGCAGACCCCGCAGCCCGGGATGGAGGAACAGAGGTTAGTCGAACCACGCGCGCCGAGCGTGCAGGAGATGCTGGTGCAGTGGAACCGCAGCAGCTCGTTGCCGTCGGCGGCGCACCGGGGGTTCTTTCTGGTGCTGTTGAGCGCGCGGTTCTTCACGGCGTCACGGCAGTCCTCGAACCGCTGGATTGTCCTCTGCGTGTTATGAACCTTCAGTATCCGTTCGATCCTGCAAATGGGACTGTCCTTCTTCAGCCAGCTCGACTTGAATATTATCTCCACTATATTTCTGCCGGAATCTTCCACGCCTAGCTCCGACACTGTAACAACAGATACTTCGATCAGATATTTATTTATTTTTTTCCATTTTAAGAACTTCAATACCAAAAATATCAAATTCAATGTGACTCTCCCACCGTACCAGATATTATTTTCATGGCTGTCGGTGGTGACAGTATTAACTTCATGGAGTCCTAGGGTGGGTGGTAAAATTAATACCCAATGAAGACAGTCCACCTTATAATATCAGACTCATTTATTTTTGTTTGTGCATGGACAGCTGTGGTTTATACGCTTCAAATGGACATCTTTATTATTATGTATAACACTATGCTGGATTTACGGTAAAAATCAATGTGAAACACATAAATGATCTCATTGATCGGTAAAATTGTCTTGTTTTTCAACTCCGACGACGTAATTTCAAATAGACTATACAGCAGGAAATAAATGATATGAATTTAATTAATGTGATCGAAAATAAGTACCAGCGTGACGAATAGATTGGTGAAGTTCCAAACTCTCCAATTTGGGGAATATCTCTCCGCACTGAGGGCACGAGCAGATAGTAGACCTAGGAACTGGGTACCTAGTTAACATATTCATGTTGTTAATTTCTTGATTAACCAATATGAACAACCAGAAAAAAATAGAAGAAATAATTGAAGCTTATCTCATAGTACGTAATTAAGTTCATGTAAACTAATAATTAATTTTGTACCTGCTGGGGTCAACGATGTAATGGCACTCGTAACACCCGGATAGCTTCCTGAATTGCATCCCTCTAGACGAATTAGATGACGTATAACCAGCACCACCACCGCGGTTGGATCTAGAAGCTGACCCTGACTCGGACCGGGTCGCAACTTTTCTGCTCAGCAACCCGGTTTCCTGACCAAGCGAGCTACTGTCCGGCGAGTTATCTGCTCTGTGAACAACCCGGCTGGTAGTGTTTCCGTGAACAACGTCTTTGAAGCTGCATATAGAGCTGCAGGAGGACCCGAGCTTGGAGTAGCCGACCACATTCTTGGAGGGGTCGTGGACTCTGGAACCCTCGATCTGTTTGCAGGTCAGGAGGTTCTTGAATTGGTCCCATGAAGAGGTGGAGGCTGGCTTTTGTGGAGGTGGCTGCTGCTTTTTTGAGAAGGAGTGCTTGCTGTGCTTGTGGTGGCTGCGTTTTGATGGTGGTTGTGGTTGTGGTTGGACTTGTTTCTTCTTCTTCTTGGGCTCTGTGGCCTCTGGTTGGAAAGTGAGAAGAGCCATAAAGAAAAGCAGATCAAAACAGAGGGAGGGGATGTTGCAGAACAAGGTGGTTAGCAACTAGCTAGCTAGCTTGCTCAGCTCTCTTTTTTCATATGGAAGGGAGAGAGAGCTAGAAGAGGGATCCAAGATGTGTAATAACTAATAAGGAAGGCAAAGCGGGAGGTATATGGAACTATGGTGGGTCTTTCCCTCTTTTCCTGAGATAATACTATATTTTTCTGTTCTTTTTTATTAATGCTTCTGGTGTCTTTCCCTTAAGTAATCAACCACTGTGTTTGTCTTACGCATAGGGAAGTTGAACCTTTGCACCAAGAAAGAGTTGACCTTTTGATTGACTGGTCGATCGAAAATTACAGGAAAAATTATCTATTAATTTCTTGAAATTATTGATGCAGTGTCATTTTCATATAGGAATTATATTAATTTTCGTCGTAATGAAATGCATGGTCGATATTTCTGTCCCACGACGGAAGTGGATGAAGTAGGATATAGACGGCATATCGTTACGTGGTTATGCAGATCATATGTGCTCTGCGTGCTGTCTTAGATTGGAACTATCCTCTTGTGCTGTCTTTGCCTTTTGATTATGCTCTACGAATTCTTTTTGCACTGAAGTTGAAAGCTATGTTCGTTTGTTTTGGCCGGTCTTGCGGTAGAAGCCATCTTACATAGGTGCAACAAACGGAACCTAGAGCTATATTTGGTATTATCTCGAGCATAATAGAATTTCCACAGCATGGATGGATCCAAACTGGGGAAGGCTCTAAGTATATGACTTTCATATGAGCATCAATGCATCGATCTTGATGGTAGCTATGAAGGGCTAGCTGTCAATGAAAAAATTCTTATTATATATATAGTAGAGTACCATTAAGTATAGAGTTTGGTATGAGCAGTCCATTGCGTTTTAGTATGATTTCTGTTGCATTTCAAACACATGACAGGACTTAACTTCATTTTCTTGATGCTTACTTTTCGCGAACTAAACGAGGCTTAATTGTTGATAAAAATGAGTTTATTTACGGATACAAGATATCGATCATGCATAATTACTCGATCATGCATGATTACTAACATTTGATGAATGATTACTAACTTAATAGTAATAGAGAAACTATAAATTAGATATTCTAGTCGATCTCCGTTGTTTTGTAGGGTGAGTGGAAGCATATACCCTAAAGTATTGGATATTTCCATTGTTACATGATACGAACTAAAACACAATGATAATGTAACGGGGGTCCAGAATCTTAAAGGAAGGAAAAGGAAAAGTGCCAATGGCCAAAGAGATCGACATCATAGAAAACATGCAGAAAGAATAGAACTACTACTAGTACTAGTCCAACCCTTTTTCCATCTTCCAGTGTTTCCCACTAGCAATCTAGCTAGTTCGATGCATCCATTTCATTACTACTAGGGCATGACCTGAACTACGAAATGAACAAGTCCAATCCATCTGTTCTGCTATATTGATCTCAAAGTCTCCGATACTTTTCCCACTAGGCCATGCCACTATCACTAAACAGACCTCTCGAACACCATCCACTATACGAATACAATATTGCATGCACTAATCTATAAGCTGATTATATGTGTCGTATGCATCTCGTCCTTTACCGTGTGTTATTTGATTCAGTTTAAGTTACTTTGATTCGACGAAAGATTTCTGAAAAAAAAGTAAAAATTAGTAATCGTTTTTAGAAATAGAAGCACTCAATGTGCATATGTCAGTCATTTTAAGCAGTAAAAACAGACCGTTGTGATTCATTACCCAAAGTAGAAAAAATAGATTTGATAATCAGTCAATTTTTCATAAATTCACGAGGTTCTTAGTTCATATATTAATTTGCGCATGGAAAATTGTTAAGATTGTAGAGACAATCATGCATGGTGAGCTCAGTTACGCAGTTGCTCTAGCTCCCCACGCGTGGCTTGGATCAGTGTGTGTGTGTGTTAAATAAATCAAAACTTGAAAGGGAAATATATAAATATGCTTTGTATTATTTATAATTTGAGTGAGAGCAGTTGGAATTGGGATCGGATTTGGCCAACCACTGCATGCCTTGATCATATTTTTAGGGAAATTTCGTTGTTCTTGTTTTCCATCGGTCTACATCTGATCCGTCATTACCAAGTACCAAGCTATAAACAATTCCAAGTTTCCACCCCCCTCAAGGAATTAACTTAGAAATTAAGCACCACTTAATGCAAAATTCTATCATGTACGTGACAAAACACAAAAATTGAGTAGAAAGATGAAGCTAACCATGACTTAGGTTCGAAGATCAATAATGTATAACAGTATAAACTACGTACATGATAGAATTTTGTCCTATCGGAAAAATTCTTTGTTTATGGATCAGCGATTTTCATCAATCATTTTTGACATTGTAATCGTTCGATCACTATCATTATTAACTACATGCATGTACAAGTTGATTAAGAAATGAGAATGTACAAATTATTGTCACCTTCTCCACGAGAGAAAGCATGTGCCTCATATTCTGGGTTCGCACTTTGCACTAGCCGAAGCAGTTCTTAATTCTTGACCTAGCTAGCTAGGTCTTATATGCTTCATGTCAACTACTTCGATATTGCTGTCTTCTCGTTTCCCACTTCTGAGGCGCGGCCTGGTCATGTGACCTGCCTCAGATAATTTTCTTATACTACATTGAAAAGTTGAAGATAATACTAGTATCACTACCAGAAAAGGGGTTATAGCCGACGATATGGGAAAAAACGGCCGACGAAATAGTACCTCGTCGGCTATAACCCATTATAGCCGACGAACTACTATTTCGTCGGCCACATCGTCGGCTATAATATTATAGCCGACGACTGCCGACAACTCGTCGGCTATAACTATAGCCGACGAAACGTTTTTAGTTATAGCCGACGAGGATGGTATTCGTCGGCTATAAGAGTTATAGCCGACGAAAAGTTTTTGTTATAGCCGACGAGGGGGGTATTCGTCGGCTATAACTCTTATATCAGATCGACCTTCTGCATCAGGGAGCTCATTCGTCGATGAAATCGTCCAAAACGCTCTGAAATCGTCCAAAACCTCGGCCATAAGCTTGAAAGGTACGTATATTGCTGTGTGTGTTGATTTAGTTGGTTATATGCAGAGGTGTATTAATTTAGAGTTTAATTAGAATAAATGTGTGATTAATTTGATATATATATATATATATATGTGTGTTGAGATGAGATTATTAATGGGTTGATATATATGTTGTATTGGTTAGATAGAATTGAAGTTTTGTTGAAGATTAGTGATTGATTAATGTTGATTTATAGGTGATTTTAGATGAATTTGATGAAAAAATGTATATATATTAATTAATTTAATTGTAATTAAAAATATATTGTTGGTATATATAAAACATACATTGTGTTTAATTAATTAGGGAGATTGACGATGTTTTAATTAAGGGAAAAAGACCATTTGAACAAAATGGGTTTAAAAATTGCCCATTCCAATGTTTATATCCCAAACCAATGAATCTTATTAAAAATACCTAAATACCCTATACTAAACCCTAATATATTCTTTCTCATTTTCCTCTCTTTCTCTCTAGCCGACTCTCTTTCTCCTTTTCCTCTCTTTCTCTCTAGCCGACTCTCTCTCTCTCTCTTTCTCTCTCTGTGTGAATACGACTCAAGACAATATTGTGGAGATGGTGAAGGATATGCGACAGAATGGCCTACGGATTAGGGTTTTGATCGAATTGCTATTAGGGTTTTGATCGACAGATGGTGAAATTGTATCCTGATTGAAGAAGACTTTTTGTTGTTCCTTGATAAGCAACCTTGTACCAACAAGACTTGTGAATCTTATGGCCTACGGAGATTGGAGATTGGAGATCTTGTGAATCTTATGGCCTACGGAGATTGGAGATTGGAGATTGGAGATTAAAATGGTGGATCCAATCCAGGGCTGCAGGGAGTGATTACATTCATGTGTTCAACCGGTTCATAATTTGTTCGACGAATTGCATCAAAAAAACAAAAAAATTTAACGGCGGGTCCTCCTCCTCCTCCAACATTAGGGTTTTGATCGAATTGGGAATACTATTACTGGGGGTCAGTAATCGATTACTGGGGGTCAGTAATACTATTGACGGCGGGTCCTCCTCCTCCTCCAACATTAGGGTTTTGATCGAATTGAGAATCGATTACTGGGGGTCAGTAATCGATTACTGGGGGTCAGTAATCGAATACTGGGGGTCAGTAATCGAATACTGGGGGTCAGTAATCGATTACTGGGGGTCAGTAATCGATTACTGGGGGTCAGTAATACTATTGACGGCGGGTCCTCCTCCTCCTCCAACATTAGGGTTTTGATCGAATTGAGAATCGATTACTGGGGGTCGGTAATCGATTACTGGGGGTCGGTAATCGATTACTGGGGATCGGTAATCGATTACTGGGGGTCAGTAACGGTGTCAGTAACATAGTTACTGAAAAATATGGAATCTGTAACCTGATTACTGGGGGTCAGTAATCGATTACTGGGGGTAAGTAACTTGATTACCATGGATCAGTAACTCCAGTAACCTGATTACTGGGGGTCAGTAACCTGATTACTGGGGGTCAATAATCGATTATTGGGGGTCAATAACATGATTACTGGAAAATATGAAATCTGTAACATGATTACTGGGGGTCAGTAATCGATTACTGGAAATCTGTAATCTGTAAATTATTTACTGAGAGTCAGTAACCATCGTCTAATAACCTGATTATAAAAAAAAAAAAAATCTGGCAAAAAAAATTCCGGCGAAAAAAAATTTTGGTGACCGGAATCCGGCGACTCCGGCGGCCAGGCTCCGGCGACCGGCCATGGGAGGCCGGAGGGAGTTGAGTGATATTTCGGCAAAGTTCGTTTTTTTATCTTCCACTTTCTCAGTAAATTATAATTCAAAAATATCTTAGAAAAGACAAAAGGACAAAAAAGGAAGAAAAAAAATTAAATTTGTACTAGAATTGAAAAAGATTTGTTCAAATGGGCAATAGAGTTGTTACCTTATGTTGAATAGGGGAAAAAAATAAGTTTGTCATTTGAATGGGCAGTCAGGGGGTCAAATTAGCACCAAATAGACATTTTCCCTTTAATTAATTTAGGGATGCATGTGTATATATATATATATATATGTGTGTGTGTGTAATGATGAATTTTTTAATTAATTAGTACGTACGTAGTACGTGCATATATACATATCTATATATAGCTATATTTATTTCTTGAATTTACAGGATGGACAAGAGTTGGATTACCCTTGGAAGATGGGATCAGGCGTATCATGATGGAGTTAGGAGTTTCCTGGATTTTGTGATGGCTAACTGTGGAGACACTACACTTCATTATTGTCCGTGTAAAAAGTGCAAGTGTGCCACCCCACGACACCGGTTTTCCATAGAGACAGTGGAGCAACACCTGGCTAGATATGGATTTTGGGTCCTATACACTAATTGGATTTATCACGGTGAACCAGAGTTTGCGGGTCGTCATGATCATGGACAATTTGCCGAGAGAGGGAGTTCCTCCAATGATCCGACAACGAACTGGATCAACGATATGTTTCCTCGTGAGAGCGGTGTCTTTGAGGAAGCACCAGATGTGCAACTCCCACCTCCGGAGATGGAGTGTTTCCCTGATATTGAGCCACTCGAGCCATTACCCCGATCTCCGGTCAACACAAGTGGTATGGAAAAGTACAACAACCTGATCGCATTGCAACAGACTCCGTTGTACCCCGGATGCAGTAAGACTGTCCTTGAACCTGTCATGGGAGTGATGAAGATCAAAACGGAGAACAAAGGCACTGTCAAATCGGTTGATGATTGGCTTCGGCTATGGGGTGGGGCGATGCCCCCCGGACATCGGCTTCCTACCAGTCATCATAAGGTGCGACATATCCTTAAAGATCTCGGCCTTTCCTACATCAAGATTCATGCATGCAGATACGATTGCGTTCTGTTTTACGGGGAAGGACTTGCAGATCTTGAATACTGCCCATTATGCAATACAGAGCGGTATAAGTTCACTCCTAAAGGGAACAAGAAAGCTGTGAAGATACTTCGGTACTTCCCGCTGATTGATAGGCTTGAGCGGTTGTTCATGTGTGCTTTCACGGCCGAAGCTATGAGATGGTGGGCTGAGAGGAATGTGCCTGACGATGACACCCTTAGACATCCCGCCGACGGAGAGGCTTGGAAGAAGAACGTGTTGGAGTTTCCCGAATTTGCATCAGAGGTTCGAAATGTTTGGCTAGGGCTATCATCCGACGGTTTCAACCCTTTTGGCAAGAAAGAGCTTCAGTACAGTGTGTGGCCAGTTATTTTGATTCCGTACAACTTTCCACCGTGGATGTGCATGAAGAAGGAATATAACATGCTCACATTGTTGATTCCAGGCCCAGGTTATCCGGGAAAGTGTCTCGATGTGTATTTGAGACCCGTAATTGAGGAGCTTCGGTACTTGAGTCTGAACGGCCACCTGGTCTACGACCGGTTCAAAAATGAGATGTTCCGGATGCATGCCATGCTTGTTGGCACGATCAGTGACTTTCCTGGGAGGGGTATGTTGTCGGGCAGCGTCACCAGGGGTTACAGGGCTTGTTCAGAGTGCATGACTGTTGATTGCTCCAGTCCTCATTGCAGCAAGATTGTCCAGATGCGTCACCGTCGTTGGCTTCCGCATGACCATCCATTTAGGGACGATGCACAGGCTTTTGATGGGACTGAAGAAAGGGGCTGGGCACCGGAGCAATGGACAGGGGAGGAAATATTGGCAGTGTTGAATGAGTATGACTTTGGTCCGCTTAGCAATCATCCCGATGTGTTGCGCACGATTCCAGAGAGGCCGGATCGGTATAGGTTCTGGTCACACAAGAGCATCTTATGGGAACTTCCTTATTGGGCCAGGTTGGCTACCAGATACTACCTGGATGTCATGCATATAGAGAAGAACGTGGGTGAAGCCGTGGTTGGCACAGTTTTGAATTGGGAGAAGAAAACAAAAGACACCCCCAAGGCACGCGTTGATCTGAGAAATATGGGACTGCGGGACCATTTGTGGTTGAGAGAGGGCAGGAGCAAAATGCCCCAAGCTCCTTACACCGTCACCAGGGACCAGAAACATGAAATCTTTGGATGGCTGAGTAATGTCAGGTAACTTTTTATTAATTAGGCATGTATTCCCTAAAGAATCCATCTGTTGTTGGACGACTATATATGCATGAAATCTAACTGTTGTTAATGGCTATGCAGGTATCCTTATGGCTATGCGGGTAACATAAGCAAGTGTGTTAACTACCGAGACAACAAGATGTACGGATTGAAGAGTCACGACTGCCATGTACTGCTTCAACGCCTCTTCCCTATTTTCATTCGAGCGTACTTGGAGGATGAAGTGGTTGAGCCGTTGGTGGCGTTGTCAAGATTCTTCCAGAAGTTATGCGCTAGAGAAGTTAGAAAATCAGACCTCATGAGAATGCATGAGGAAATCGTTTTTATCTTGTGCAAGTTCGAGAGGATATTTCCCCCAAACTTCTTTGACATCATGCCTCACCTGATGATCCATCTTCCCCAACAATTGTTGCTTACCGGTCCCGTACACTACACTTGGATGTATCCCATCGAAAGGTACATGTTATTCATAAATTTGATTTATACATGTTTTTAAATAAAAGTTGCATGCTCTTAACACGCACTTGTTAACCTTGCAGACAACTTGGAGACTACAAGAAATATGTGCACAATAAATCTGCGCCTGAGGGGTGTATTGCTGAAGCTTACATTGCGCATGAGTGTGTAACGTACGCCAAGTTGTACTTGGGAGCGATGGAGGACCCCCCACAACATCCAAGTCGAGATGACCCCGAGTTCAACCTATCTATCGTCGCCAACTCTGTTGTACCATACGGAAGCTTCAAGAAAAAGGGTGTGGACAAGTTGCCTGACCATGAGGTAGGGATTGCCCACTGGTGGGTTCTAATAAACTGTCCGGAGGTACAATATTGGAAACGTCACCATCTTCACAGCAAGGAAGTTCGCGGTGATGTCGAGTACCACAACACGACGTTTGCAGACTATTTTCCACAATGGGTAAGTGTATAAATATATATATTAGATGGCTTTCTTTTACAGTTCCCTATTCTTTAATCATAAACACACCGAGTGATTTGAGTTATATTTTTCAGCTGATGCAAGTGGCTGCGAGGGGTGGTCATACAAATTACTCAGAGGAATTGAGGCTGTTGTCGATGAAGCCGATATCTTCCACAGTCCGCCCAATGTGTGATGTCAACGGCGTTAAGTATATATGTGAAGCTAGAGACGGGGAACGCAAAACACAGAATTGTGGGGTGATGGTCGATGGTGCAGAGGGGGGCGTGGATTTTTACGGTGTCCTACAGTCAGTTGTTGAACTCATTTATGGGAACCGCATGAAAGTCCACTTGTTCAAGTGTCGATGGTTTGATACTAGGCCGCACCGCATACGGATCGATCAGTACGGCATACTTTCGGTGAATACCGCCACTAGTGTGTATGAAGACGACCCCTTTGTTTTCGCCACAGCGGCCAAAAAGGTCTTTTATCTTGACGATCCTTTGAACAAAGGCACGTGGAAGGTAGTTAACCATGTGTCTCAGCGAGACATATACAGTGCTACCACACTTGGTGTGAGCACAGAGTGTCAAGAAGCGACCGCATACCAAGAGCCGGACGCCGGCGACATTCCGGAATCCTCCACCATCCGCGATAATAATGTGACGCCGGGCAGAGTGGTCCGACTTCCTAGGGGTCAGGTGCCCATGTATGATGTTAATCCGAATCGTCTATATCAGCCCGACGATGACTCAGACGACGAGTACGAGCACCGGTTGCCAGATATTAACTACTATACTACGTCTGACTCAAGTGATGAGGATGATTCTGATTATCATCCTTAGTATATACTATTTATGTATGTATTTGTGTACGATGGTGCATGCATGAATACATTTTTGTCCTTAATTACCGTTTTCCGAGTTTATGGGAAATTGTATTGAATTGTTTGTGTTATGTTTAGGAATTTATCAGGTGAAATAGGCAATTTTCAGGCCCTAAATGGCAAATTTTCAGAAAGATCAGAATTATAGCCGACGAAATGGACCATAATTCGTCGGCTATAATGCCCATACTTTAGCCGACGACTTGCAATTCGTCGGCTATAATGCCCATACTGTAGCCGACGACTTGCAAGTCGTCGGCTAAAGTATATTGACCGAAACCATACGTAGACCGTTCAAATGCAAAAGTGTCGTGAAATAAGATACGACCGAAATATGGAAATACGACTACGGTTGAAAAATGGGAAGATTCCGACAAAATCTGTGTGCCGAATGTTGCGATTAGGTGTTTTTTACTTCCGTTTTCCTATGGGTAGCCTGACGGTCGGTAAATTTTTGGAGGAAAATTTTTATACGGTTAGTTGCGTCGCATCGATTTGAAACTATTCTCTGTTGAAGGTCAGGCCAAAAAACGTCATTTAGATGGGCCAATTGCCGTTTTAAAGCGTTTCGAGGTTTGACCATGCAGTTTGACCGTCCCGATCGAGCCTTTAACGTTGTCAGATGTAGTTGGATTTTTTTTCCTACATGTATTTAAGCTTAACGGTGATATCTGACGGTTGGAATAGATTTTCCAAACTTTTAGATTCGAAATCGGAACATATGCAGTAATATTCCTTAACTTATTTACTAAGTGTTTAAGTGAATGTATAGTTTCAAATAGTTGCTATACGTAGACCGTTCAAATGCAAAAGTGTCGTGAAATAAGATACGACCGAAATATGGAAATACGACTACGGTTGAAAAATGGGAAGATTCCGACAAAATCTGTGTGCCGAATGTTGCGATTAGGTGTTTTTTACTTCCGTTTTCCTATGGGTAGCCTGACGGTCGGTAAATTTTTGGAGGAAAATTTTTATACGGTTAGTTGCGTCGCATCGATTTGAAACTATTCTCTGTTGAAGGTCAGGCCAAAAAACGTCATTTAGATGGGCCAATTGCCGTTTTAAAGCGTTTCGAGGTTTGACCATGCAGTTTGACCGTCCCGATCGAGCCTTTAACGTTGTCAGATGTAGTTGGATTTTTTTTCCTACATGTATTTAAGCTTAACGGTGATATCTGACGGTTGGAATAGATTTTCCAAACTTTTAGATTCGAAATCGGAACATATGCAGTAATATTCCTTAACTTATTTACTAAGTGTTTAAGTGAATGTATAGTTTCAAATAGTTGCTATACGTAGACCGTTCAAATGCAAAAGTGTCGTGAAATAAGATACGACCGAAATATGGAAATACGACTACGGTTGAAAAATGGGAAGATTCCGACAAAATCTGTGTGCCGAATGTTGCGATTAGGTGTTTTTTACTTCCGTTTTCCTATGGGTAGCCTGACGGTCGGTAAATTTTTGGAGGAAAATTTTTATACGGTTAGTTGCGTCGCATCGATTTGAAACTATTCTCTGTTGAAGGTCAGGCCAAAAAACGTCATTTAGACGGGCCAATTGCCGTTTTAAAGCGTTTCGAGGTTTGACCAAAAGTTGACCAGGGAATAGCCGACGAAATACTTAACTTCGTCGGCTAAACTCTTGCGATCCGCGCCGTTTCATTGTCCGCCGTTGGATGAGCGAGATCTGACGGCTGGTGAGAGCTTATAGTATAGCCGACGAGATTCATATTATAGCCGACGAGATTCATAGTATAGCCGACGACATTCATATTATAGCCGACGAGATACTTAACTTCGTCGGCTATAATCGGCCCGCAAAGCCCAACTCCGGCCCGGCCCGGATTTTGGCCCGGCCCGTAAGAGTATAGCCGACGAATTTCGTCGGCTATGACTATAGCCGACGAATTAAAATTAGATCGTCGGCTATAGTCCTTCGATTTAAACCGAAACAGAGCGCGCCTCCCTCATTTTCTGCTAACCCTAAATCCCTAAATCCCCACCTGCTGCAGCCGCCCGCCCCTCCCCGACGCCGACCGACCACGACGGAGCCTCCCCGACGCCGATCGACCCTCCCCGGCCCCACCCGATACCTCCCCGCCCCGGCCCCCTCCTTCCCGAGCCCTCCCCGACCCGAAAGCCGCTGCCGGAGCCGCCCTACCCGCCCCTGCCGCAGCCGCCCCTACCCGCCCCTGCCGCAGCCGCCCCTGCCCGCCCCTGCCGCCCCTGCTGCAGCCGCCCGTAGCCGCAGCTGCCCCTGCCGCAGCCGCCCCTGCCGCCGTCGCCGCCGTCGCCGTCGCCGCCGCACCGCACCACCGGTCCTCGTCCAGACTGCACCACCATGTCAGGTAGTCCCGATCGAGCCTCATTTACGGTTTTTATTAATTTTGTCGAATTTTGTGAATTTTAGGGTTTTTGTGAATTTTTTGTGGAATTTAGGGTTTTTGTGAAATTTATGGAATTGTGTGGATTTTTTGTTAAATTTGTTAATTTTGTGGAATTTATATACTAATTTTGTGGATTTTTTGTTAAATTTACGGTTTTTATATACTAATTGTGGAATTTTGTTGAATTTATATACTAGTATGCCCATTATATACTAATTTATATATAATTAGGTATAAATATTTTTTTTCATTTTTATGACGATATATATATATATATTTTTCGGAATATATATATATATATATAATTAGGTATAAATATAGTTATGTATATATATAATTAGGTGTATATATATTTAAAAAAGTTTTTTATTTTTTTGTGAAATTTAAGGAATTTTGTGTTATATTTCGGAATATATATATATATATAATTAGGTATAAATATATTTAGGTACGTATATATATAATTAGGTATATATACATTGAATTAGGGGTCATCATTAAGCCCACGGATCAAGTGGGCCGATGGAGGCCCGCAAGCCCGATGGACTTCAAGCCCGGCCCGGCCCGTCTAAAAGCCCGCTTAAGCCCGGGCCCGGTGGGTAGAGGGCCGGGCTTAGTTTAGGGGTTAGAAACTCGGCCCGGCCCGTAGGCCCGGCCCGTTAAGAGCCCGTCAAGCCCGCTCCATCAAAAGCCCGTAAAAGCCCGGCCCGTAAAGCCCGTTAAAATCCATACCTCAATAATTAAAGAATAAGTTACCTCCATATAGAGTTATTTTATATTTTTGACACATTAATATATTAATTAGATCTTTATTTTCACACACTTTAATGGATATTCACACTTCACTAGCACAATATGGATCATCTTTTTTGTTAAACTCATTTATTTTATCATTTAAGTTCGTTAAAAATAATTATTATATTAATATTTTTAAGAATTTTAAATTATAGTCTAAAAATCACGAAGTAAACATATCATCGATCGAGGTTTTAACTTTGTCGGATTTAAGTGATTTTTTTACCGTCACCGTATTTCATCATAACGATCAAATTCTATTTCATAAAATTTTTCAAAATTTGACTTCTTTTATATAGTTGTTTCGAAAAGTTGTACACTTGAGTATAATCTACTAATCAAGTTATACCGCATTAGTAAGCATGTTGTCATTATAATGGCTAAATTCACAAAATGAAAATTTTGACCGTCTAATGTGATCGTTATAGTTAAATATGAGTAGAGGAGAAAAATCAACTCGTTTCGTGAACGTTCGATGCTCGATCGAAACGGTCAACCATATTTTCATAAAACTTATCACACGAAAACGCTATTAGGTACCTTTAGATGACTTTGTTTCGTCGACTCTTCCAAATATTAAACTCTTAAATAAATGAGACGTAATCAGCCATGTAAAAATTTGGGAACGTTTACCTCTCGATACTATGGCTCCCCATAGAGAGATATAAGTTTAAATAAGGTTGACCGCACCGATCGGGGTTCTAACTTTGTCGGATTTAAGTGATTTTTTTACCATCACCGTATTTCATCATAACGATCAAATTCTATTTCATAAAATTTTTCAAAATTTGACTTCTTTTATATAGTTGTTTTTAAAAGTTGTACACTTGAGTATAATCTACTAATCAAGTTATACCACATTAGTAAGCATGTTGTCATTATAATGGCTAAATTTACAAAATGAAAATTTTGACCGTCTGATGTGATCGTTATAGTTAAATATGAGTAGAGGAGAAAAATCAACTCGTTTTCGTGAACGTTCGATGCTCGATCGAAACGGTCAACCATATTTTCATAAAACTTATCACACGAAAACGCTATTAGGTACCTTTAGATGATTTTGTTTCGTCGACTCTTCCAAACATTAAACTCTTAAATAAATGAGACGTAATCAGCCATGTAAAAATTTGGGAACGTTTACCTCCCGATACTATGGCTCCCCATAGAGAGATATAAGTTTAAATAAGGTTGACCGCACCGATCGGGGTTCTAATTTTGTCGGATTTAAGTGATTTTTTTACCATCACTGTATTTCATCATATTTGTTATGATTGTATTTATTATGATTGTATTTGTTATGATTGAATTTGTTATGATTGTATTTTAATATGACAACTATATATATATATATATATATATATATATATATATATATATATATATATATATATATAGGCGTGGGGATGAGCCTCCCGGTTATGAACCGGGTTCCAAACCCTTTTTTGAAAAATAATATCGGATATTTATTTATTTTAATTAAAGCCCGGCCCGGCCTCAAACCGCCGTGGGCCATTCGGCCCGGCCCGCAAAAGCCCGTTAAGCCCGCCGTATATTGAAGGGCTTGGATCCTAGAAATTTTTAAAAAGCCCGGCCCGGCCCGGCCCGGCCCGCTATTTTTAAATTACATTGTAAAGTCCGGCCCGGCCCGCTCCAAGCCCGTTATGAATGGGCCGGGCTAGGCCCGGCCCGGCCCGTTGACGACCCCTACATTGAATGATGTTTTTAATTTTGTTTTGTGGAATTTTTGTGCAATTTATGGAATTTATATACTAATTGTGCAGGAAACCGGCGCTTTGTAGACCGATGGCTTGGCAGACGGACCGAGAGCGACCCCGACGCTCAGGCAGGATCCAGCCGTGGGGGGAGCGGATCCAGCGGTCGTCGGGGCCTAGGCCGGCCTTTGAGTCGACGAGAGGAGACGTTGATGGGATTGACGCCGAGCGATCCACGTGGGGGCTCCTCGTATGAGTCGACGGGAGCGGGCCCTGACTCGAGTGTCGGAGGAGGACGCAGAGCCACCAGACCCCAGTGCACTTCAGCACTGTTCCAGGATCGGCAGCCGACCCCACCGCGCGCCGATCTGGACCCTCCAGAGATGCTCCCTGTCCCCCCACAGCGACAGCGTCCACAGCTACGGGGCCCACCGTCAGGGGGAGCAGGCCCCTCAGGGTCCACGCCCCGTATGTCTCCGCCATCGGGGATGTACATGGTCCAGTTCCTCCCTGCCATCCCTGAGTACGACGCCAGGGGGAGGCAGATTTGGAGGCACGACCGGCCTCACGAGATTCCCTGGGAGGAGGCCTACTTCTACAGTCCTTTCGACTCAGAGGACTGCCGCGGCCTGTGGGCCGTTCGTGAGAAGGACAAGCAGTACAACGACGCAGGTAATTGGTTAGTTTAATTAATTATTTAGATTGTTTAATTAATTATTTAATTAGTTAGTTTAAATAATTATTTAACTATGTGTTCATTTTAACAGGCGTCCTCGTCAATAAACCCGCGGGGACGAGACGGACCAGAGGGCCAGCGAACATGTCTACCCTGGAGAGGGAGCTGGCCGGTGGGATCAGAGAGATCCTGCCCGGTCCCGGTGAGGATGGACGCCCGATTGAGCGGAGAGACACCACCACCAAGTACATCAACGCGACGGGCATGCTCGTGCGGGACAGGGTCCCACTGTTGTGGCCCGACTGGGGCTCTGTGCCCGATGAGATCAAGGCGCGAGTGTACAATGCACTGTCGGTGAGTTAAATATGATTTTTATTATAGAAAATAAACAATTATGAATTCAGTCCTTATAACTATATAAAAATATTTTCTAATTAATTTATAATGTTGCAGCAATGGTTTAGAGTCCATCCTACCTTGGACTGGTGGAGAGACGAGCAGCTGAAGAACAGGTTATGTGTTTTGCTTTTTTTTGTATAAATATATTTATTGGCAGTGTACGAATATATCTAACAGTTGTGTTCTGTTAATATAGGTACTCCGAGTGGAAGAACGAGCTGTCCACGCACTACAGGACGTACCATGTGGAGCAGCGCTTGGGGCGAGCTGCAACCCCCCACGAGTTCCGGTACAGGGAGTACGAGTGGCTATGGCTGGTAGCCTACTTCGGGAGCGACAGGGTCTCGGTAAGAAAATTTAGCCTGGTAGTATATAACTTTTTAATGTTATTTAATAATTAAATTATGTAGTTACTTAATTCAATTAATTAGTTAGTTAGTTAGTTATTAGTTATTAAATTAAGTCAGTTGGTTAGTTACATAGTTAGTTAGTTCGTTACTAAATTAAATCAAATTAAATAAAATAAAATTAGGTAGTTAGTAAGTTAGTTAGTTACTAAATTAAATTAGTTAGTTAAGTAGTTACTAATTAAATTAGTTAGTTAAGTAGTTACTAATTAAATTAAATTAGTTAGTAACTAAATTAGTTATTAATTTTATTTTGGTTAGTTCCTAATATTTTAATTTAGTTACTAATTTATATTTGCGTTTATATGTTTGTTGTTATAATACAGAAAATCTCGCGGACGAACAGCGACAACCGCAGGAGGAACGAGCACCCCCACCACGGCGGCGCCCGCTCCTGGAGGCAGTGGGCAGAGATGGCGAGGAGGGACCGACCGCTGAGGCCGTTGTCGTGGATTCATGCGCAGATGTATCCGGGGCGTCCCGACCAAGTGGTAAGTATTCGTCCATCTTCAATAAAAGTGTTTCATGAAATTAATTTATATATATATTTTTTAATTCGTTTATTATATTTTCTTGTCAATTAGGCGGAAATAGATGCGGAGACCGACGCGATCACCTTCGGGATCGCGCGAGACACTCTGGGAGACGGGGCGTCCGACGAGGCGATCGCGGAGTTTGCCTCCACGATCGACACCCTTGAGCCGCGCTTGGCCTCTCAGATCATGCACGCGGCGGTAGGGACGGGGAACAACTACTTCTACCAGAGAGGCCTAGGCGCGGCGGGAGATGGGGTTCTCAAGTTCACGCCGGCCAATCCCAGCACGCAGCGTGCGGCTTCGACGAGAGGAGACTTGCAGACGCAGCTGCAGAGGACTCAGGCGGAGTTGGCGAGGGCGGTGGAGGCGCTCCAGCAGGCGGAGTTGGCGAGGGCTGCGGAGGCTTCGGCGCAGCAGGCCAGAGACGCATCTGTGGCGGAGATGTACCGATGGATGCAGCAGTCTTGGGAGGCCCAGCAGGCTGGACTCCAGCCCCCGCCTCCGCCACAGATGCCCCAGTTCGTCGTCCCCACTCCCCCCCCGCATCGGAGTACGCCAGCCGATCAGGACAGCCATAGCCACCGGAACTCGAACGATCCGGTCGACGACGCTACGCGTTTAGGGGGTGATGATGAGTAGATATAGTGGGTTAATTTGTACAGTATGTAGGATATTAGGGATGGATTGATGTGGATATTTGTTGGATATTTGGATGTTTGTTTGTGCATTTTCTGCAGCCCCCGAAGACGAAGAGAAATTGGGCCCGAGTAAAATTTTTTAATTTTTTTAAATATTTAGGGGTTATAGCCGACGATATTAGCATTATTTCGTCGGCTATAACAGTTATAGCCGACGATTTTTACCAAATTTCGTCGGCTGTAAGGGCTATAGCCGACGATGTTTACCATATGTCGTCGGCTATACCCTCCCGGCTTCAGGCAAAAAAAAGCCGTTCCTGGTACCGGCGATTGTTATGGCCGACGATAGTGTCGTCGGCTAAAACGGACGTATAGCCGACGATAGTGTCGTCGGCTATACTTCGGTTAGGGGCAGTTACGTAATTGTTAAAGCCGACGATCTTCTCGTCGGCAATGTTCGAAGTATAGCCGACGACGCTTTTTTCGTCGGCTATACCTGGTGTTTCATAAGCCGACGACTTACCCCGTGTGTCGTCGGCTATACTATAGCCGACGGAGCAATCCCGACGAGATAATAGCCGACGATACTTCGTCGGCTATGACTATAGCCGACGAATTAATGGAAACGGCCGACGAGATGGCGTCGTCGGCTATGACGCCTTTTCTGGTAGTGTATACTCTCCCACTTATATGAATTGATTAAGATTTAAACTTGAAAGTTTGCTCAATATATCTGAAGATCACCAATATAGGGAAATCTATGGCTTCCTGATAAGCATAGCCGGATCCTATCTTAGTTACCCTTCAATACTTTAGTGACCTTATCGGGGTTTATGAAATTATTACGATTAACTCACTTTACAAGAGCCGAATTTATTTAGAACATAATTAAGTTTGACTTGAATCTAATTTTTTAGAAGAGCCGTCTTATTCAAGACAATCCGTGTTCTCATTTGTGCCAACCTAAATTTTTGCCAACCTAAATACTAACATTTCGCCTCTTTTCAGTGAAGCAATTGATTATTCCAGTTAGAAGAAAATAAAGAAGAAGAATTGATCGAGTCCTGAGTTCACACTCTGATAGTGTATTAGTGTTAGGTTACCATTCTCAAAAAAAAGGAAATAAGAAAATTTGGCTCCTAATAAACAACAAAGAAAACCTAGGCCCAAATGTTTTGGACTTTAAAAAAAGTAGGCCCAAAATAAAAATGCGGGTCGATGTTCGCGGGGAGGATCGGTTTCTCCGCTAAACCCTAATTGCAGTGGGAGTAGGGGTTTTTGGAGTAATATACTTATTTACATGTTTTGTTCAATTCTAATTTTTTGTTTATCAGAGTAATAAATCGGACATGTCTGAAAATAAAGTCCAGGGCTTTAGTATGGAAAACCCTAGAGTCACCTGGGACGGTTGCAGCGTCCTTCTCGACATCAACGACGGCGACCGTTTGGTTTTCTCGCGGCTCTCCGCCGGAGCGTAAGTCTCCGATTTCGATTTCAGTGTTTTTCACTTGCATATGTATATGTTGATAGCTCAATGTGGTTATTGTATTATGCAGAAAATTAAAAATTGGGAATAAGAACTGTTCCCTGCAGCCATTGATTGGCTGCCCTTTCGGTTCGTTTTTTCGAGTCGAAAACGGAGACGACGGGCCTCGTTTGTCTCGATATACTCCCTCCAATGAAGGTTTGGTTTATTTTTTGTTTTTTAATTGCAACGCTGATTCTGTAATTCTCATTGTTTATTTTGTTTTAAATTTAATTGTTCAGGGATTAGTACTCAAGAACAAGGGGATTGCCAAGCGAAAGACGAATTAAGAGATAATCGAGCATTGGTTGATAACAATAGAGCGCAAAGCCTAACGGGTGATGCCATCAATGAGATGCGAAGGTGACAAGATTTGGTTCTATTTTGATCCATTACAATGAACCATTATGTAGTTACAATGGGAAACTTGGATGCTATCTTTCTTCTTAGTGATGCTTATGAGTGCTATCCGTTTTTTTTTCTGATGCAGACAGGGCGCAAGTGGTGATGAAATAGTTGAAGCTCTCATTGCCAACAGTGCGACATTTGAGAAAAAGACAGTGTTCTCACAGGTAATTCAGACTGTGAATATCACGTTGGTTATATTTGAACTGAACTAATTTCCTCTCTATCTGCAGGAGAAATATAGACTCAAGAAGCAAAAAAAGTATGCTCCAATTGTACTTCTTAGGCGGCCTTTTACTAGAAGGTAATTTTGTACTTGAATCATTAGCATTAATTGGAAACTCGATGACTAGGCCAAACTATCTGAAATGTGTCATAGTTACAATCTTTGGAACATATCGATGAAATTTGGAATATTGGTTAGTGCAAAGCAGGAATGATCCCACTGTGAATTTGGATAATATTCTGGAGAACATTGGTTACTTAGAATTTCAGTTAGCATTTCTTAAGGGTATTTTTTGGAAATACTCAATAGAATTAGAAAATAGTAACAAAGACACATTGTCACAGCGATTGAAGCTGAGCTAGTAAGTACTTGCTGATGTGTGACTATAATCGCAAATTCTGAAATTCTTTCCACTGACACGTCTGTCTCGTTGTTTTTTCTCAGTATATGTGAGGCTTACTTGAAGAAATATCCGGTTAGAATTGGGTAATGACTTGCCACTTGTGGATTTCTTTGCCTTTTAAATGCCAATTTTGTCATTATTTTCTAAATGCAATAGCACAATCTTGAAACTATTAAACGTATATATCACTGTTTCAGTCGATTCCTTTACTCTAGATGTGGTCTGTGCATTAATTACTCAGGTTTCCTTCTGCTTCAGATTCTTGCGGATGGATACGTTATGTCTGCTGCTTTCCATGGCTAATGTTTCTGCTAATTCCGATATCCTTGTAGTCGACATGGTTGGAGGGCTACTAACTGGTGCTGTGGCAGAGCGTTTAGGAGGTCTGCTATACAAGCCCTTTACTACGTGCTGCTTTAAGTTGATTAATGTAAAGTATAAAATGGGGTGTTGAAGTGCTGATACTTGAGCATAATTCTGCAAAACCTACATAAAACAAGTTTTTGATGCGGCAAGATTTCTATTTGTATATGATGTGTGTGTGTGTGGCCTTGTTTTTTCCTTTTCAATTAATTAGCTTTTGGAGTTTTCTGAGAGTAGTTCTTATAGTTTTAAAAATTCTCATGTTAGATTATGCTGTATGTTTGACAGGTACAGGTTATGTCTGCAATACATATCATGGTGGCTCACCTTATCCTATGGATATAGCGAGGATATTCAACTTTGGAGAAGAAATTTGCAAGAGGTAGATCTCCATTGTAATCACACCATTATAGGAAATGCAGTTGGATGAAATTCTACTACTCGTTATGAAAGCAAGGGCTTTCTACAATCAATCTGCTATAACATCATTGACCCATATGCACTTTGGTTTATAGAAAAGTTGGGGCATAATCAAGTGAGGTATGCTTAATTGCTAATCTATATGCATTTGTTCCAGGATTGTGAGGTCTCCTCTTGCTGACCTTCTCTCCCCCGTCCAAACTGAAAAGCCCAAACTTTTAAGTGACAATGGGGACTCTTGTAGCATGGAAACTGAATCAAATGTAAGCAATTCTTGATGGGACATTGTTTTGGAGTTTCTTCATTGTGTCTGATATTGATTTGTCCAGGAACAAATATCTTCAATGGTTGGCACGGAAGAAGTTTCTCTTGCATCTGAGAATATGACATCTGATCTTATTGTTGACACTACCAATTCTGTGGAAAGAAAACCGAGTAAATCTACAAAACTAGGAGAAAAAGCACCACATGAAATCATCAGCATGTGGAAAGAGAATGGCTTCTCTAGGTAACTACTGTGTTACACACTCAGTATACTAGATGAAAATTAGATCTGGTTGTTACTCAGTACTTAAATCGACATTCTTTCTGCAGTTTAATAATAGCAGCGCCAGAGCTTGATACGTGGAGTTTAGTTAAAGAGATATTGCCACTCCTGTCAAATTCTGCTCCTTTTGCTATTTATCACCAGTATCTTCAGGTAATCAGAGCAAAATAATTATCTAGTCATATGATAATCACTTGTGCATTACACACACCACTGTAGGTATCTATCCACATACCAAACTCCTTTGACTTTCTAAGCAGCCTTTATGATTTTTTTTACACTATACTGCATCATAGAACTGGTTGTTTGGCAAGTTTTCACTGATTGATAGAAGATTAACATAAAACTGTTCTGTTTAAATGTAGCCGCTCGCAAAATGCATGCACAATTTACAAGTAGGGAAAATGGCGGTTGGTTTGCAAATTTCAGAACCTTGGTTACGTGAATATCAGGTTCTGTTTGGTCTCTTTTCTATATCATTTATACAGATCTACACATGTTTCAGAGTTATATGAGTGATTTTGTCCAAAAAAAAAAAGTTATAAGAGTGATACTGATTTTCTTTCAAATGACTATATGCAGGTACTTCCATCAAGAACCCATCCATGCATGCAGATGAATGGATTCGGTGGGTACATTCTCAACGGGACCAAGATATGTACCAACAACTGATTGTTTCTATACAATAAAGGCGATAATGAGAGATGAATTACTTTGCCAATAAGCGAATGAAAAAGAAGCTCATGACGCCAATAACCACGCCGTGAATGGTGAATACCTGTTACATCGACATTCGCTGGCAAAACAATCACTGTTTTCCATGTGTACACTAGTATTCCAGTTTATACTGTAAACCTGCAACTGCTGCAATCCTTTTTTCTCCTGCAGGGTTTGCATTCTGGTTACTGTTCCATATGTATTTCTTATAGCAATTCCTTTGCCCTAATACAAGTAATAACTAGTGGTCTAGTGTAAACTTATTTAAATTTTCTTTCAAGGAACATTACTGGCCCGTTTGTTTTACTAATGCAAGTAACCCAAGGGATGCTAAATGGCTTCCAAGAGGTGTTTGTATGTACTCTAGTCTTTGATTCTATTAATCAAAGATTATACCTGATAGTTCTCATAAACATAATCCAGTTTTGTAAGTGAAAGGCCCAACAAAGAATTCGTAACTTGGGCCTCAATATAAAGCCCGAGTAAACGGCGGCCCAGACCAATTAGGGTGCCACGACAGAGATTCGAAGCGCAACCCGCCTACACTTTCCCGCTGCAGCGTCACCTCCGCCTATCACTCTCGACTTTGATACGATGCTCTCTCCGATTTTAATTTTTAATTCTATAAATTTCTCGGAATCCCCACAATAACAGTGAAGCACGCAGCTAATTCAGTAATTAATTACCCCAAAACAATTTTCCCTCCACACTCAAAAAAAAACCTACCCCTCTCTTCTTCCTCTGCTCTCATTCTCTCCCTCACACATTTTGTGCGTCTCTCTCTATCTTTCTCTCTCTAAACTCAGATATGGAGGATCCGAGTCGCCTACCTCGCCCGACTCAATTCCAGTACCATCTTCTTCATCCTCACTCGCTTCCCTCCCCCACCGCCTCATCTCTCCAGTCGAATCCTCGCCGTGTTCGCCACTTCACTCCGCCGCCGGCCGCCGTAGATTCCAAACTTCCGGAGCTCTCCGATAAGCCACTCAGTTCGCGCGCCGACTCCTACGCCGCTTTTTCTAAGCTTGAGGTCTCGCTCTTCTTCCAACTCCACTCCACCGCCTTATCTTGATTTCCTTTTTTATTATTAATTTTTTTTGGATTTATTTGCTTGTTAAGTTTTGATTGATTTGGAGTCTTATTTATTAGTCTTGTCAAATCTGTAGAGAAGCGATGGTTGATTTGCTTCTGTATTAGTTAGGTGATTTTAGCAATTACTGATTTGGATTTGTGCTTGTTTCGAAGATGTTGAATTCGTGATATCGTAGTAGTAATTTGTGTTAGTGTGAGTAACTGTGGATGGTTTGTTTCCGTGGCGATAATCGTAGCTGGTTATCAAGAATAAGATCAATGATGTGAGCTATTGAATTTCACTACAGTAATATCTTGAGTCGTTATCAGTGAATCTCTGTCTTGAGTAATCAGTGTCAGCTGGTTATTAATTATACTTGTTGTTAGTACAATGGAGGATTCGTTTCCGTAGCGAAAATCGGAGCAGGTTATTACATGAGATCAATGATGTGATCTATTGAATTTCACTGCAATCATATCCTGAGTCATAGGCTTAATGCAATGTTAATCAGTATTTTTCTATTTCATGAGTAAATCACACTGTTAAATTATACTAACAGAATTGGTTGCAGGTTTGTTTTACTATTTCTATTGTGTACAACAGAAAGTTCAACACGTAGATTGATTTTGCAGACAAGTTGCATTGATTACTTTCTTTGATTTGATATCGAGGAAGATTGTAGTTTCTAGGAAGTTTAATCTTCTTAGACTGCGGTTTTAGTATGTTCTGATCCTTTTGCACGTCTCTCATGAACAATTACTGCAGTTGGGGAAGGTTAAAGAAGAGCCGGATAACTGTGCTGAACAAAAGAGAGTATTTAATGATGCTGTATCCACTATACCAAAGTCCGGGGGAGGTGTGCAGAGGATCAGTAAGTCAAAGGTTGCTAAGCTTATCAAATCTGAGAGTGTAAATGTAGAGTCTCAGAATGGCGCGACTCCAGCTACTACCTGCCGTTTTGACAGCTCTTTAGGTAAGTTGAGACTACAATAGGCTTTTATCGAATTTAAGTTATATCTCTCCACCTCCATCTGATTCTGCATAGACATTAAAGCACTTACTCCATTAGAAATATTATCGGTTATGCGTTGACTATGGAACCCTCTGGTTAAGATTAATATGGAATGTATTTGTTGTTGGCAGGCTTGTTAACCAGGAAATTCATCAGATTACTTCAGGATACCAAGGATGGAACTCTTGATTTAAACAAAGCAGCAAAGGTGTTGGAGGTATATCAAATGTTGTTGATTTCAAATCCCTATTGAGAGTTTAAAATGCCACGATCTTATGTCTGTGATATAACTTATTTTACTTTCCTGTATTTATGCCATATTCATTACAGGTTCAAAAGAGGAGGATATATGATATTACAAACGTTCTTGAAGGAATAAATTTGTTAGTAAAAGTTTCAAAGAACCACGTCCGCTGGAAGTAAGTATCTCAACCTTCTCTTTTCCTTCATTGACTTGCGATTTATCAATGTACATAACCACTGCACCTTAATGAGCAGGGGCCATGATGCACCAGGGGCACTGGATGACCAAGTTTTTAGATTAAAGGTACCACGTAATTCTAATCACTTCGATCTCTTTCATATCTTGTCACATTTTGTGCGCAAGTATGCCAACCTGGGAAGACAATATTGAAAGAGTACCAATGTTGGTCTTGTGCCATCACACTCTTATTAATGCCCCGATTATGGTGTAGACTGACTTCCAGTGTTGGAATATATAATTGAGTCATACTGGTCATAATGGACACGGTGTACATGAAACATTGTGGTCTTCACTGTTGAATAATCTCTTTGGGGATGAGGTTTCCATAAAAAGAATTGAAGTATCATCTTATCTCACTGTTGCTCAGAATCATTCTATGAGTATGAGTAGTTGTGAGTGGTATAAAATCATAAGTCATGGTTTCCTATTTGAGCTAAAAGTAGTTTCAAATTACATTCTAACAAAAAAAGAGTAGTTTCTAAGTGGTTTCTAATCTCTCTAACCATACATAACATCTGATTTCTTTCAGGAGGAGGTTGAATCTTTATGTGCTGAAGAATGCAGGCTTAATGACGCTATAAGGTTTCCCAATTTAGAATTTAAATTGAGAATTTGAGATGCTGTATCTTTCTTTTGTGTTGAGCTCTCATGATGTTGATTTTTCAGGGAAAGACGAGAGCTTATAAGGACTGTGAAGGAGGATAGGAACAATAGAAAGTATGTCCTGAGATCACTTATGTTTTCTTCTGCATCCAAAATGGTCGTTTTTTTCTTTTTCTTTTTGTATGTATTTTATAATCTGCTAATAACAACTTTTTCAGGTACCTCTTTTTGAAGGAGAGAGATATCTTGAGCCTTCCCTGCTTCCAGGTAATTATGTATCTGTATTTTCTTGTCATCTGAAACTTTCACTAAAGTTGGTTCTTTATCTCACTGTTATATTATTGATGTTGTGACAGAATCAAACTCTTATTGCAATAAAAGCTCCTCATGCTAGTACTATTGAAGTTCCTGATCCTGATGAGGTGGGTATTGAGGGTGAATGTGGTTTGATAATTTGCGAATAGCATTAACATATGATGGTTGTTTACTTGATCAGGATATTGATTATCCCCAAGGGCAGTACAGAATGACGGTCAGAAGTGCCACGGGACAGATAGATTGTTACCTCTTAAGGTTTGCTCCTTAGTCCTTAGATTGCATGTTCTCGGTAGAGACGTAGGTGTAAATGTTTTTTGTAGACTTCCTTGTTTCCTGAACCACATGCATGATGTGTTTTGTTGAGTAACACCTTTATGATTAATAATTTGTAGTGATTACCAAGGCCAAAAAGAAGGCATTACTGTTAAGCAAGAAAACTCAACAAGTTCATCTCCTTGCTATAACACTGGCTATTGCAATATGGAGATGTCACCAGAAATTCACAGCTTACCAGGCGAAGATTCATCTTCTGGGATGCAGAAGATTGTACTTTCGCACTTAGACGTTAGTTCTTGATCTCTCATGTAACTTTACTCAATTACTTTTCCCCCACAGGTCATTTATTGACCTAACTATGCTACTTCTGTTTGCAGGCCAAGGATGACTATTGGTTTAGATCAGAACAACCTGAAGTAAGCCTAACAGATCTCTGGGGTAAGCAATATTCTCTTTAGAGTCCTTGATAGTTGATACTACTAGGACATCTATACATTCGGTTTACAATTGGAAATGCTCATGTGGTGAAAGACTCTTCATTTCTTGTTCACTTGCAGCAACTAATTAAACAACCTCCATGTAGACAATTCTGTGAAGAGTGCTGCAGGGTTTAGGTTTGGCTGTAACCTAACTGTAAATAGGTACAAGGCTGTCGATTTTTCCAGATGATACCAAAACTGCTCTTTCGTGTTCCAGATGCAAATCGTGTATCAAGTTTTTCTTGTTTCTTTTGACTAACAATCCATAGTTATACCGCCTGAAAGGTCAGACAGATACACAGCGAGGAAGCTAGTGTTTGTTCCATGGCTGCTTAAGCCACTCAAAGAATGTATACCAGTTTCAATCAAACAAAGATTTTACATTATTTTCTGAGAAATAATGCCATTTTCGGCAATTTTAGGCAATCAGTAATCCAACAACCTGCCTAACTATTATTAAAACTTTTGGATGTAGATCGTAGAACATACACAACCAGCAGCTAGTTTGATAAGCTGTCACTCAGACTCGTTTATTTAAACAGGGATCATCATAATTTCACCCAATTTCTTATCCGACACTAAATTTTACCGTAAGAAAACGAGTCTGTCAACCTAATTACTGTTACAGGCCCCGGGTAACCGGGTTCATAATAGCCTCTCTTTTTTTTTGGTCGGAGTTCATAATAGCCGGTTAGGGTTTTCTGGAAACAATATCGAATCAACACCCAATTAGGTTACCAATTCCTCTTATCCAGTACCTTGTTTATATTATTATATCAGTTTTATGGTGCTCCTCTACCAACATTTTCCAATTCGATTTAAAGAACTTAGTTTTACAATATAATTGACTCAAAATTTGCTTTGTACCGGAGACTTATATAATTGGCTCAATATAAGTACATACATAGGCTATCACATGACGGAAAGTGAGAGAGTTAGATTCATATCATATTTACGACTCTATCAACACCAGCTGACGTATTAGTGCAACATCCACTACGTTTTTTTCTAGTGTTGCATCATTTAATCAAGTCCCACAAAATCAGAACCCTTTCCTCTGCTAAATGACGTTCAATTAATCAAAGGAATGGAATGGAATGAAATGAAACTAGTGGACACCACAAATTTACATCAGTGTCTAGTGTCTACATCAACAGTTTAACGAGCATACTACTGTTTGGCTAGCTTTCAAGCTGAATTTTTTAAAAGACAGATTGCTTCAACGGATTGCTGCGGCTGCAGAACGTGTTTTCCTTAACGATGCTCGTGTTTGCCGAATGGCACCTTCCATTAGTGTATCTTTCTGGGGTGGAATTGTTATTTCAGTTGCTGCAGTGGACGCCACTGCTTCTATCTGCATTGCATCCACCTCTTCAGTTGGTTTAGATTGGCTAGACGATTCAGGTGGAACTGGTGCTTTTTGAGTATTGGAACCTGCTGATTGGGGGAGGACTTTAGGCTTTGGTAATGGAGCCAACGCTTCTGCTATCTCTCTTTGGTCCTTGCTAGAAGTTGTACTGGAAGTGGGTGATGGCGGTTCTTCGGGTTGGGTTTGTTGCGTTGTAGCTGGTTGGCGATTTGGAGCTGGAGCAGGCTGGCGAGCAGCAGGGGGCTGGCGACCCCTAACACCTGGTTGTGGCTGCAGTTTGAAGAGAGTAAACCTTTCTTAGCAAAGGTTCAAAAAACTCAAAATTTGAGGTTACATAATATACATGCAAGCTAACAGTACATATAAAGGATCAGATGACACATGCATGTAGTATATTAAGGGTATAAAAAACAGTTATGACATCTGCTTAAAACAGTTATGGTGTATCAGATACTGGACAAAGGTAAATCAAGTTTGACTCATTTCACATACCTGAGCAGGGCGAGGTCTTGGTGTTGATTGAGCAGCAACATACTGCAAAATATCAAATACTCTAGTCTGACCATAGCTTGCAGCTCTTTGCCAATACAAAATAGCAATATCACCGGCCCTAGTTCTTAGTTCCAACAAGTTCCTATCAATATCGTTCTCATGCTTTGCAAGATATGGTCGAAAGAAGGAATCGTACACATAAGTTGTTCCCTGGAATATAAAGTAGTCACGTACACAACGAAAGAAGTTTACTAATAATAATGCATACAGATAGTAAGTAAGCTGATACTAAGTCCACACCGTGGGGGGTCATATACCTTTGTTTTAGGAAACCACAGATATATGATGAAGAGCAACTTAGCTTCACTATACATCGGAACCCTTCAAGAAATAAGAACACCTAGAGTGAGAACTGGCACACCAAATGATATATGAAATCACTTGGTAGTCAAACACAAATTCCTTACCATGAAACAAAAGCATCACCAACTCTCTCACATACTGTCAAAACCGCCACCAAAATCCTGCAACTCGAGAAGAAAGAAGATTAGCATATAGAAACCATCAAAGACTGTTTCAGACATAAATACACAATTATCAGTTTATACAACTTACCAATACTGGCACCAAAAGCGAAGCTGCTCGATCTCTGGCTTGTTCTTTTCAACAGTTTTGTAGCACTCATAAGCTGGATAAGCATACCCAAGGATCATCCTGCAAAGGTTTCACTAGGGAGCATTAAAATCCAAAGATAATCACATGTCCATTCCAAGTAATAAGATAGGGAAAGTTGTTTAATGACATACACAAGTCCTCTGGTAAGAAATGATCCTATCATCTTGTATACCTAACCATAGGAAAGAGAAAATAAGTTAATCAGCCACCGAGTCAAATCAACAATCTGGAAAAGTAACTATACAAAAGAACAAAACAGCTCACGTTCATACCAAGCAACTGCAATGTTAAATTCTTATAATCAAAGAAAATTTTAACACATGCTTCTAAACAAAGAAAATCAAATAAATCACAATACACAAGATTCAGATGAAACTGAAATCGGACTCCTAAACATAAATAGAAGAAAACCAAACACTCTAGGTTCAGTGCTCCATGAATCATATAATGTTGGTTTCTGATACATTCAGCTGAGCTTAGTTTAGCATTTAGGAAGATAAAAACAGCATAACACCCTTGAAAATCAAACTTATTCCCTCGATTTTCCTCGAAACTTCTCCCTTTCTGAGCAAAACAACACAAGTTAACACCATATTCATCAAGAACAATTGAAAACACTCAATTTCATGATCACTGCCCTAGGAAAATCTCAAACCAACATTGAAAAACAAGAAATCACTAATCAAACAATCTGATGCAGATAACGAATCTCAGTTTGAACAACAGAAAATACATACTAATATTCAAACTCATAGTAGCAATAGTTCAGAGTCTCAGAGAGAGTGAGTGAGAAGCCGATGAGTACCTATCGAAGATTATACCGAAGCTTCTATTGGATTAAGAGTGAGGGAAACCGAATAGCGAGTGCTGCGCGAAAGCAAATCGCCGTCGTCGGTGAACAGCGCCGCCGAAACGCCACGGCGAAGAGTCACGGTGTCGGCGGAGAGAGAGAGAGAGAGAGTTTAAATTTGGATTTGGTTTTTAACGATTTTGGCGTCGGATTTTGATTTCGATGTTTGATTCGGTGTATTATAAACTGGGCTTTTGGGTTCTGTCTAATCCAGAGCGACGAGTCTTGCGTGTATTTAGGGTGCACAGCACGCCATACACGTTAGGCCCTAATCACCGTTAAAGCTAAAACAAACGGCTCATCTTAACGGACCGCAATGTTCGGGTTGACGCTCTCGCCCTTTTAATTACTGCTTGATATTCACGTTATTTTTGGAACTACATGAGTAACGAGTGGCAATTTCGTCAATAGCGGGTGTTAAAAGTGGAGGGTTTAGATTCTCGGTTAGTGTAAAGTATGTGATGAATGGATAAGATGGATTTAAAGCTACTTATATAGTGCGGTGGGGTCCATACAAATAACGGTAACCTCCCTCAGTGGAAGACCTAGCAAAAGCAATCGTCTTTCACTATGTTCTTCACTATGTTACATCAAGGAAGATAAAAGTGATCAAGGAAGGGAAGGAAAAGAATCATTTTTTTTTTCTTTTCTTTTATGAGTCAGAGGGAAGGAAAAGAATCATAATATACAAGAATGTGGCAAGTAGGGCTAGGTCGATTATATCATAAATATTAAATAATATTTAATTTTCCGACTAAATAAATTATAATTTCATTGAGTAGAACTAACATAGTAATTTCGAGTACTGAATTGGCAAATGTAGTGATACACTGAGTTCGATCAATCTAACTAGGTGGATCCGAGTAGTAAAGAGTAGGTCTCTTTTGTTACCACCCTGATACTACTCGTATAAATAGCTAAAGTAGCTCACTCTCATGATTCACCTTTGGTACGGACTTTAAATAAAAGAAGTAAAATTTTATTATAACAGAATTATAGTACGTGGATTAGTTATAAATTGACTTAGTGGGCCATGGAAAGTGGGCTCAACATATATGGGGCCTTGAGTTGGTAACTAAAAGCCACAATATTGAAAATTGTCTACGAATGATAATTAATAATGAGAAAAAGAGCATGCCTTGAGCTTTAGGCTGTTCCCTAACGTAGAGAAGAAGTTGCAGTCCGACCAATTATTAAAGCTCTAAAGTATAAATCTGCAGATAACGAGATTCTTCCCTAGCTAGCTACTCCACTGTGGCCACCATCCGAGCATGAGAAAGTACTCAGACTCCATTTCCATCTTAAGTTTAAAGCTCGTTTTTACCTTTCTAATTTCAAGGACATCTGATAAAATTGGAACGATACAGAGAAAATTAGCGTGGCCCTTGCGCAAGGATGACACGCATAAACGGCAAGTTACAACTTACTGCATCAGGGTATGTACATGAGTAAGAATCGAGTAAGAAAAATCTTCCCGGAGTAAATAGGTCATTACAAATAAGTGTTTTACGTGTGTTTTTGGCAACAACAAGAAGGCCAACAGAAGCTTGCCAAAATGGATCTTAGCATGCCATATAAGGATGATGCAGAAATAGGAAACGAAGGCGGCTATATATGCGTAGTTGCCCAAATACCATGGGAATCGAAAGTGGGGATTGATGGAGGTTAGAATAAGCCAGTGTATGTTGCCTTGGATTCTACGTCTTCTATTTGTCTGTTAGAAAAAGAAAGTAGAAACTAGTACTTGAAGGTGGTGTGGGAGTGTGAGATATGGTCCAGTATATTGAGGGAACACTAAGGAAGGACATGAGTCCCCCCACTGCTTTGTTGCTCACTTGCTCATAGAGTCATGTGCTTGTAATAATACTTGTTTGTTGGCATGTCATTCTCAATGTAAGCCAATCTTACCCACCATGTATTTTTTCACTCTACATACCTTTTCTTAAGGAATTGTGTAATGGAATTGTGTAACTCTACCCACTAAGGTTGGCTCTTACTATTTTTGGTGTTCCATGATGGTATTGCACCCTCCCTAGCTACAACCTTTGGTTCTCAAATCTAAACCCCTAAATTTGCGTAGTTTTGACTAATCATGAGAATCGTTCAGTGAGCTATTCCATGACGGTATATGCTACAGCGCATCTATTCTATTTGCTACAATGTATGTTTAGCCAATACATTTTCTCGATTGGTGAAACTAAATTGACTTGAATATTGTTTCTGCCTAAACCCGGGGGCCTGGTAGATACAGATGAATCCAACTTGATCTCCTGCAAACCTGCTTACTAAGGGGAATACCGGGCAGGCCGGTCTTCTCCTCTCCGATGCCTAAGTTAGTATAGTTGGAATATATATAACTTGAGCACGTATGTAAACAGTGAGAGAGATAAGTTACCCATTAATTAGGGTAGTTGGGGCCCTTATATAGGTGGCTGGGGGTAAGGGCTGGCCTTACCCTTCGATGTGGGACTGGTTCCCTTCAAAGGGCAGTTCTGGTGACCTCTTTGGCAGGCTGGCGTCCCCGGTCCCAGGGTCCCTGGCAGCCGGATAGACGGCTGGACCCCGAGGCCGGGTGCTGGTGGCTCGGTCCTGGGCCTCGGGCCGGGCTCTGGTGCACTTGTTGTGGGTCTGTGGGGCTGCTGTAGCCCCTCTGCGGCTACTGTCAACAAGTCCCCCAAGTTCCCGGTCAAGTGCAATCTTGAATGGGTACTTAAAGTCTGTCTTGCTCTTGTCCCGCAGACCCGCAGGGTTACCAACCCAACGGTGCCCAGTCCCCCAAGTCCGCGTTGAAGATTGGGCGTGACCGAGGTGAGTACATGTTTACCGATGGCAAGCAACCGTTTATAAGTACGTTTGTAATATGAGTAGTACTGTGCTCGAGTGTTGTGGTGCTATGAGCATGGAGTGGGGTGAAACCCGGAGTGTATGAGATGATGATGCCATGCAAAAGATGTGTGCATAGAATGATAATGGAGCGTTGAAATCCGCCATGCAATAGATGTGTGCATGAGATGATAATGGAGCATTGAAATCCGCCATGCAATAGATGTGTGCATGAGAGCTCGACCGGGCACTCTGCCGTATCAGTACAGAGCGGAGTTCACTGGGCCACTACCGGGCGTTCTGCCATATCAGTACGGAGCGGAGTTCACTGGGCCACTACCGGGCGTTCTGCCATATCGGTACGGGTCCCAGGTGAACTTAAGTACTGGACCTCGACCGGACGTTCTGCCATATCGAGACGAGGTGGAGTAGAGGACCTCGACCGGGCGTTCTGCCATATCAAGACGTGTCCAAATTGCTAGGCTGCGGGGAGATTACCCCGGTGTTGCGGGCTGTTTGAAGCGCCGGTGAACACTTGCTAGTTCTTCTCAGCTTGTTTGAATAAGCGTTGAGGTAAGGGGGGGTGGCGTTGAGGTGACAAGGCTCGCCGTGCAGCCCCACGTTGATCGCGGTTCAATGCGATGCAGGGTTTTTATCCTGCTGGACAAGAGTACATGGGTTAGATGTAAACTCACCCGGGTGTATAAAGCCCATGCCGGTCGAATGTTCTTATGACCGGGGTCATGCCATGGAGCCGGGTGAAACTCGACCGGGCGTCCTGCCATATCGAGACGAGTCCCCCAGTGAAATGCCATGGGGCCGGGTGGATCGCGTTCCCGGGAAATGCTCTCGAGCCGGTTGAATGTTACGTAACCGGTGGGTGGAGCTCGACCGGGCGTCCTGCCATATCGAGACGAGTCCCCCAAGAGAGATGTAGCTGGGTGGACCTCGACCGGGCGTCCTGCCATATCGAGACGAGTCCCCCAGTGAAATGGCGTGTAGCCGGTTGGATGATCATAACCGCGAACTGCCATGGAGCCGGGACAATACCCGGGACGATGCTCTCGAAGAGGTTTGGGAAACCATAACCGATAAGAGGTCTTCAAGAGATGCAGCGAAGAAGCCATGCAGCCGGTTGAATGATCATAACCGCGAACTGCCATGGTGCCGGGTGGATGGCTCATACCCGGGACGATAAGAGGTCTTCAAGAGATGCAGCGAAGAAGCCATGCAGCCGGTTGAATGATCATAACCGCGAACTGCCATGGAGCCGGGCAGATGGCTCATACCCGGGACGATAAGAGGTCTTCAAGAGATGCAGCGAAGAAGCCATGCAGCCGGTTGAATGATCATAACCGCGAACTGCCATGGAGTCGGGCGGACCTCGATCGGGCGTTCTGCCATAACGAGACGAGTCCCCTAGTGAAATGGCGTGTGACCGTGGAGCCTGGGGAAGTGTGGGAGGGCCTGACGCCTCGGTTCCCGCTCCTACCTTCTTGTCACCAGCGTGTGGGACAAGTGGCTGACATGCATTTAAGGAGGAAGTCCATCAGTCCCGTCAGTTATGATGGCATGGGCAATTTACCAATGCTGGGACACGTGCCAGCAGGGGGCGGTCTTGAGATGGAGGGCCTGGATTCGCAGATGTTTGAGTTGCTCTGACTGCGTGTTTTTGGAGGGATTTCGATTGGTTAGGGCACCGGTCCCCTCTATAAAAAGGCCTCTTCTGCTCTTCTTTCTGCTGTTGCTTCTTGCTTTGGAGAAACTAAGAGAAAGAGAGAAATCCGGCGAAAACTCTGAGCCCCTTGCCCCACGAGATCCGTTTTCTCGAGCGCTCCCTACTCTCCTCCTACCATTGCTCGCTGCTTTCGCAGGGCGGATTGTCCTCGGTTGAGCATATTAATCGGTAAGTTTGTTGATTTTTTTGCCCCGGTGTTGTTCTTGTTTTGGTTTTGTTGTTTTGCGGCGGGGGGGGGGGGGGGGGATCTCTGTCGCTGACTGAACTGCTCTGCAGCAAACTTGGGGAGAGGCCGTAGAAGGCGCTGTTGTGGCCTGTTGTTGATGAGCGCTAGGGTTTTGTTTTCTTCCCCTAGGTTAAGATGTCTTCTTCAAGTTCTGACCGAGCTTCCGAATCGGCTGCCAGGGGTCCCATCGTGGATGATGCGGAGAGGCTGGAGGACTGGCTCGGTTCGGAATCCCCGGAGACCGAAGTCGCTGACTGCTCCGGGAGCAGGGCTTCGTCTCCGTCTTTGTCTTCGTCTTCCGGGGCTGAATCCTCAGAGACTAAAATACCGCACGGGGTGCGCCTTGCGGGTGCTCCGGCCGTGAGCTACACCATTGACAGAGGGAAGGATGCTGTGGCGTGTGATGAACCGGAGGGTAGCATGACCCCTGGAGAGATTGTAGCGTTCCGGGAAACGTGGGGTATCCCGGATGAGGTTCTGCTGCGGCCCCTGAATCCTGGAGAGTCAGCCTGCAACCCGGAGGCAGGTTGGGTTGCCGTGCATCAGGACCAGTTCCGGCATGGTTTCTCGCTCCCGCTGCCAAATTTCGTGCAGTATATGCTCAGTGCACTGCAAGTGTCGCCCGCGCAGCTTTCTGGGCTCCAGTGGAGGCGACTACTGAGCCTCGGCTGCCTGTACGAGTTCTCCGGGATGAGTATGCCAACGGTAAACGAGTTCTGGTCCTTGTATAGGCTGTCGTACTCAAGAAAGCAAGGGTCCCGGGGTTGCCTGTCCTTCAACGCCCGGAACCATCAACCAATCATCACCAATATGCCTACATGGGTAGACAACAACTGGAGAAAGAAGGTGGTGATGGTGGGCGGGAGGTGGCAGAAGAGGAGTAAAATGTACCGGATTCCTGGCGCCTTCCAACCCATTGGTGACCAGTCGTTCGAGCTATCCGATCTGGAGCATGAGAGGATCTCGACCATATTCGGATGTTGGGACAATCTGGAACGGAGTTCCTTCAACTTTATCCGGCGAGAAGTGCTGGAATTCTGCCAACTCGGGCGGGGTCCCGGTGCGTAGCAGGCCCTTTAGCGGTGATACATGTGCTAGCTCTGGCAAAATGCTAACTGTTCGCTTTCCTTGCAGGTGCATCTTCCCGGGCGGTCATCAAGCCCGGAACCACTCTCTCAATGGACAGGGAAGACCTCCTTAACAAGCTGAAGGACAAAGGCGAGACCGTCTCGCGGACGTCGGTGGACGAGGAGTCCGGCCGGCTTACGACTCATCCGGAGCCGAGGGCCATGGATGTTGATGACGGCGCCTACATCCTGAGGCGGGTGAAGACCCATCCTGCTACGCTCCATGCGGTGCTTGGAAGGGGCAAGACTACCGGGGGGCCAGTGAGGGTTCCCGGTGGTGTGAGCAGGATCCCCAGCCGGCCGGTGTCTGTGCCGCACGTGGCTCGTGTCGCCCGGGTAGGCGCACGATCTTCTTCTCCGGAAGGCCGGGGAGAGAAACGGAAAGGCGGGGACATTCCTTCCTCCGCGCTGGTGACGCTTACCGGCGGGTCGTCACGGGAGAACCTGGCCAAACGGTTCAGGGCAACCAGCGGTGCACAACCTAACTCCGCCGGGGAGAAGGCTGCTGCTGCCCGGTAGAGTAGTCCCGCGCCTGCGGAGGCACCGAGGGGAAGCTCGGACAGTGCACTCGTCCGGCAAGTGGCGGCGGACTTGGCCGGCCTTGGTCTGGACAGACCTGGGGTTGCTGGGGCCCTGGGGGGCGGGAACCGCCCAAAATGCAAGGAATCCGTCCTCCGGGTAAGCACCAACTGGTTCCACTACACTGCTTGTAGGTTGTGTGTCTTACTGCCCGATTAACTGTTTCTGTTGTTGTGCAGCTGCTGTACAGCCTGTACCAACCGGACGCAAGCGAGGAACTGTCAGAGCTGAAGAGACAGATAGCTGCTTTATCGGAGGCCCGACAGCGCCTGGAGGTGGAGAAGTCCCGCTCGGATCGGGAGAAAGCCAGATCGGAGGAGAGGGCCAAGAAGCTGGAGGAGCAGAACCGGAGCCTGGAGAAGGAGAGGGCCGAGCTGGAAGCCAAGGTGGACGAGCTCCAAGTGGGAGCTGCCGCTTTGCGTGCCTCCACTGCTGCTGCGACCGGGGAAGACGACCCGGAACTCTACGAGCAGGTTGTTCTCAAATACCGCGAGAGCGATCAGTTCCTGGAGTTTCTGGAGAAGGCCAGGGAAGAGGGCATCTCAGATGCGTACACGGAATGGGCGGGGAAGGGATGGTTAGACACTTCCCTGATGCCGATTGCTGCTGAAGGAGATATCCATGAGCAGTCGGACATCCATCAGAAGGCGGTGGAGGGGCAGCCGGAAGAAGTGATTCGCTCGGACTTGGATTCTTTTACCAACGGTGCCAAGTCTCCCCGAGCCAGAGTCGACGCCGGAACTGAGGTCAACGACGAGGGTACCGTAGGAGAGGCTGGCGGATTGCCTGCTGAGGGCGGAATCGTGGCTCCTTAGGATTTTCCTTGCTCTTCTCCTTGTAATCTTTCCGGAACGGTTACTGCTTGTACACTTGCTTGATTATGAATATATTTGAACTGGCGGAGCTGGTGAAATTTTCTCAAAAGTAGTTTGCATACATTTCTTGTGGTGTTACAACGGTTGAACCGGATGTACGACAAACTAACCGGAGGCTTGGGCGAGCCTTGGCCGAGCCTACCAGGCCTGGTCTTGCTCCCGGTCGGGATCTGCTCTCATTTCCCCTACGTACCGCTGGAGTTGGCCGCTATTGATCAAACCGTGCACCGCTGTCTTGAGAGCACAGCACTGGCTCGTCTGATGAGTAGCCTCATCATGATAGGAGCAGTACTTGCCCGTTTGTGCCGTTGTAAGCTTTCCCTTCAGGTACCTTCTCTTGGGCGGTGGGGGGATGACGCTCCCGTTCTCAAGTAAAATGTCCTCGTAGGAAGTGGTGAGAGCGGTGAAGACTTCTTGACCGGCCGGTGGTGCTGGTATGATTGCCAGAGGACGTTCCTGGCGGTAAGGCGCCGGCTTGTGCTCGTTCTGGGGCTTGTCAGGATAAGGCCTCTGCTGCCTTTGTGGCCAGTTTCTATTGGACCGGCTCGGCCGGGCGGCGCGGTTCTCGGTCCGCTGACTGGGCTTGTCCTCTCGGCTGGGCGGGGGGTTCTCTTCCCGGGAATGGTCTTCCCGCTGCTCATCCCGCTTCCTCTTCAGCAGGTGGTGCCCATACGTCTCGTGATCGGCCTGAGCATGCCGGATGGCCATTGCCATCAACTCATCATACCCCTGCGGGAGTTCTACCCGGACGGCATAGGAAAACTTCCCCGGCCGGAGCCCTTGCTTGAACGTCATTTCGGCGATGCCCTTGTCCAGGTTCCGAACCCCGGCAGTTGCTGTCTTCCATCGGTTGACAAAGGTCCTCAGCTCCTCTCCGAGTGCCTGCATGCAGTTGAAGAGGATGGTCGACGTCCAGACTCCCTCGACCCGGAGGATGAAGCGGCCTACAAACCGGTCGGCTAACTGTTCGAAAGCCTCGATCGAGTTCGCCGGAAGCTCGTAGAACCAGCTGAGCGCCTCTCCAGACAGAGTTTCCTGGAAGATGTTGCAGCATACTGCGTCAGAATAACCCTTGGCGCAGGTCTGGGACCGGAAACTGTCCAGATGCTGGTACGGGCAGCCGGACCCTGAATAGGTGACCTTGAGGGATTTCTGGTTGCCAGACCGTCCCGACTCTATGACCCGGTGCGAGAAAGGGCCCATACGCTCATTAAACCGGGCGCCCTCCACCGGCCGCGCGGCTCTTCTCTCGTTGGCCTCCATTTGGGCCTTCAAGTCTGACACAGTGTTGGCTAATATCTGCAATGCCCGTGTAGTCGGGGTCTCAACTTTATCCACAGACGAAGTGTGGAGCTGGCGGGAGGTTGGCGCGCTCTTCGGCGGACCTGCACCGCCCGGTGACCTCGCTCGCTCGGCATCATGGGGCCGGCCGCCTGATGACTGCCCTGCCTCATACTGCTGAGGTTGGACTGGCAGGGGTGCCGCTTGCGCCCTGTCCATAGCGTCGCTGCGCTGCTGTCCTCTCTCTAAGGCGGCTACCAGGGCAGCGTTCACTGATTCCATCTCTTCGTACCGGGCGTTGGACTTGGCTCTGTCCCTGTCGCCCTATTCTCTTAGACGATTGACCTCCGCGGCCATTGCCCGTATCTTTCCTGCCATACCGCTCTGGTCGGGGCTGTACGTAGTGTCCCGGTCACTATCACAGAGCGGGCTCTCAGAACGGTCGCTCATATCATCCGAGAATGTCAAGGAGGGGCCCCGGAGCGCCGGACTGTCTTCATCCTCTGCCGGGCCTTTCCCGCGCGGGCTGTTGTGGTGTCCCGGTTCCGGCATGCCGGACGGCATACCACAGCCCCCTCCTCCCTGACCGTTGCCCTGGGCGCCACGCGGCTCCCGCGTGACGGCCGAGGTGGAGGTGAGCGTTTGTACTAATGCAACACGTCCCTCCTTGGTGGTACCTCTCTTTTGCCTTGCTTCCGAACTCTCGGCCATGGATGATGCTTACACGGTTTTTTGTTCAAAGCTTCCCACAGACGGCGCCAATTGTTTCTGCCTAAACCCGGGGGCCTGGTAGATACAGATGAATCCAACTTGATCTCCTGCAAACCTGCTTACTAAGGGGAATACCGGGCGGGCCGGTCTTCTCCTCTCCGATGCCTAAGTTAGTATAGTTGGAATATATATAACTTGAGCACGTATGTAAACAGTGAGAGAGATAAGTTACCCATTAATTAGGGTAGTTGGGGCCCTTATATAGGTGGCTGGGGGTGAGGGCTGGCCTTACCCTTCGATGTGGAACTGGTTCCCTTCAAAGGGCAGTTCTGGTGACCTCTTTGGCAGGCTGGCGTCCCCGGTCCCAGGGTCCCTGGCAGCCGGATAGACGGCTGGACCCCGAGGCCGGGTGCTGGTGGCTCGGTCCTGGGCCTCGGGCCGGGCCCTGGTGCACTTGCTGTGGGTCTGTGGGCCTGCTGTAGCCCCTCTGCGGCTACTGTCAACAAATATCAATACCAATGACTCACAAAATATTGGGATTTCACTCTATTGGGATCGTGTCGAGTCAACATTCACTATCGCATAAGTGAAATGTGAGTCAATATCTTCATCGGGTGATTAACATTCCATGATTCATCCGAACATGTAAATTCAAATTATATTTAGTCATTCAAAAACTCTTGAATTATACTACTCTTGAATTGTAATAAAAAAGAGAGGTATAAATCCTCAAAATTGACAACAAACACAGTGATGTTCATTCATATTATGTGGAATGTCTAAACTTAAAAGCATAATGTCATTTTACTCTGTTAAGCCAAATTAACATGATTACATTCAACTTTTGTGACCATTCATGCTATATATGCATGATTCTTCTCCTTAGTCTTTCGGGCAGTATGAATTATATAATAAAATAGCGTACTTGATATTAAAATAGTTAAATAGAGGTAAATCAGTGTTAATTTTCATTAGACATACAAATACAACTCATTTTGTAAAACTATATGAGATGTTGGAGAAAACTTAATAATTAATATGTTTTGTCAATTATAAGTGATATATTTTCAGAAAAACATATTTATAGGTGAAAAGAACATTATAGAATTAGTCACCAATATAGTCACCAATATCAATGTTATAGAGGTATATTATTTGTTACCGACAGATTTCATTTTACATTCATTTATTTACCTCAGATTGTAAAATTAAATAAGCACTTTAATTTTTGTTTTTTTTGTTTTTGGTGTTTCTTTTATTTATGGTAAAACACATCAACCAACAATTGTTTTGCAACATAAGCCCATCTGAATCTTCAATCCTTCGTAAAGAGCCCAATAAACCTCGCTACCTCAAATATAACAAGGTCCAAACCAATGGAGCTACGTGGCAGAAGACGGAGTTTGTGATAGGAGAGAAGCTAATCTATCAAACTGTCTGGTTGTTGATACTGCCAACCCCACACAGACATATCCATATTCTTCTTCTTCTTCACTAAAATGCTCCTACAACTCTCTTGGCTTTCTGGGTAGCAAGGAGCTCAAGTCCTCTGAGTTTTCACTTGTGGAAATGTCAATAGCACCCTCACTCCCTCGTCTTCACTCTCCTTTCCTATGTTGTCCTCTCAAACTTTATTCCAACTCTTCCTGTCTTTCCCACAAGTTGGCTCAACGTTCGCCCAAGTCATTTCCATGCATCAGAGCTATTGATCTTGACCAAAACACGGTTATTCTTCTTTCAGAATTTTTAACAGTCTTAGTTTTCTGAGAGCACAGAATACGTGTCAAATTAGTATTGATTCTGCTTCATAATTTGATCAGGTAGTGGCAATCACAGTAGGGGTGGTGAGTGTTGCGGTTGGGATTGGCATTCCGGTTTTCTACGAATCCCAAATCGACAATGCTGTCAGTTCTCTCCCTTTTTAAGTCTACATTCTAACCTCGATTACTCTTATAAGCTATGTAATTGTGCTAGTATGATCTTATTGAGGAGATAATGTTAATGCAGTCAAAGCGAGACAACACTCAACCCTGCTTCCCTTGCAATGGAACTGGCGCACGTAAGTAGCTAGTAACTAGTAAATACAATTTAACTACTGTATATATTATAGCTTTGTTTTTATCAAATGGTATGTAATTTGATTTAATAAAAGCTAGAGCCACAGACTATTAGTTTGCAAGTAATTAAAATCATGGATGTAGAACTAGAAGCATTCATGTTCATGTTCATATTCATATTAGACCATTCAAGTTCATGCTCATGCTCATGCTCTGTTAGTCTTTGGTAATTTTGCTGAAAATGGATGATCCTTCCTGTCCTAGAAAAATGCCGATTTTGCACTGGAAGTGGTGCGGTCACGGTAGAGCTTGGTGGGGATGAAAAAGAAGTGTCGAAATGCATTAACTGTGAAGGGCTCGGTTCGTTTACATGCACCACATGTCAAGGTTCTGGGATTCAACCCCGGTACCTCGATCGCAGGTATGTATTGGGAAAACAGGAAAAGACATCGTCTTTTGCAGCAAATAGAAATGTATTGGAAAATTTGAATTCTTGTTGAAGATACAAGTAGTTTTTTGTGCTTGCTTAGTGTTCTTCCAAAATGTCAACTATGTACTTGTGCATTTAGCTGATTAGAGAGGAACACAGTATTAGAGTAGTAAAAGGGATTGGAAGATTGAAGAACTGTGGAGTTGACAGAATGTTTGTGCTTTGTTTTGAACAGAGAATTCAAAGATGATGACTGAAGTCTGTCTGCGGGAATATGTAGCTGTCTCTTCAAGTTGAGCGCTGCATAACTTAAACGAGGAGTTGATATCAAGAAATTTTCAAATTTTTTTGTTCTCTTTTGTATACACCTACATTTGTCCAATTGCTTTCATGCTTTCTTCAAAACCCACATATGGTGGAATAGCCTAACTTGTTTTCTTATTCTTGTTCTCCTTCTCAGATTAGTGTTTATTGTATTTCATAAGACACAGAAAAATAGTTTGTGTTGTTATGTTAGGGACATGCGGCTGTTGCTTAGTTTGAATAGAGCAGATCGACTATATTATTTGAGTATTGGCTATCATGCTGTGTACTGAACTTGGAAATATTGAAAGGGGGAACAGCTTAATTAAGTTTTATAGGATGAACTGAAAGTACATACAACAGTGACAATATAAACCCCAAAACAAACCACCACTCGGCCAAAACTTACCTAAACCCCAACACGATTGGTAACCCTGCTCCGAACTACTTCTGCTCCTCTATTATTCGCGTTACCATCCCGAGGGCCACAGTGTTACCTGATGCTCTCAGACAAATGCTGCCCAGAGCTCTACACTTAGAGTACTCTACCACACAAACTGGCCTTTGCAGAACTACTTCTACAACAGCTACCTGCTTTGCGAGAAGACAGCAAGGAAACCTTTTCGCCACTTTAAGAGTCTTCGGATCAAGTAATGCTGCTATTTTCACGACTCTTGCTGCCTCCTTTACATGGTGTATGTGAAACTCCAGCGAAGGGCCGACCAACATAGGCTGTGCCCCATCCAGAAGTTGCACATTCAATTCCAAATATCTTGCATATGCAACCGAAACAGCAGGGTCACATAGCACGCCTCCTGCCATCACTTGATGATCATCAATCCCTTGTAGAGTAACAGCCACATTGTCACCAGCTGTAGCAGTTGAGCATGACTGAGAGCCGTCACGTTCTAAAGACCGGACAGTCCCTAATTCTCCACAAGGCATAACCCGAACCTTAAGTCCATTTTGAAGAGTTCCAGCCTGCAATTTACCACAAGCAGAAACCTGCCCTTTAGAATGTTATGACATCACATATAGGCATGAGCATTGACTTCTCAGACTCTCTCTTGGCAGGTTGAAAGGAATCAATTGCATCCAACAAGCAAGGTCCGCTATACCAAGACAACAAACGGTCATCACAAGTAGCTGACACCAAGTTCTGATTCTCCATGGCACTCAATGGAACCCAACACACCGAAGACTCCTCGAAACGACAGGAACGCTTGAAAAATATTCCCAGTGTGTTTTTGATTTCATCAAATCTATCCTTGGAGTAGCCAACAGCATCCATCTTGTTAACAGCAACTATGATCTGCTTAACACCGAAGCATTTAATAATCTGTGCATGCTCCTTAGTCTGTCCTCCCTTCATACCAGCTTCCACCATGTGAACCATCAACAACAAGTATTGCAGCATCAGCTTGTGCTGCACCGGAGATCATGTTCGAAACAAAGTCTCTATGGCCAGGGGAGTCCAGTAGAACAACCTTGTATTTTTTGGAGTCAAAATAGGCAACTGCAACATTCATAGTTATACCTCTTTCTCTTTCTTCTGCGCTCTCATCCAATCCCCAAGCATAGGCAAATGACCCCTTCCCCTGTGACTTTGCCTCTTTCTCATTTTTGTGCATTTCTTTCTTGGATATCCGTCCCAATATATGAAGCAGCCTACCAGAGACTGTCGATTTCCCTGAATCGGCATGTCCAACGATGGCTAAGTTCAGTTGAGCCATTATTGAATATGAGCAATTATTGGAGATTATCAACCTGAGGTTTTGAATATCAAAGAGTTTACGAGTTTATTTGAGGAATGTGGTAGGTCTGCTTTATTCTATACCATTATCCTATCGTATTCCTAATCCTATAGGAACTCCTAATCCTATTGGAAAGAGAAAAAGAGAAGGAAAGCTTATTCCTACAGGAAATAGGAGAGGTAACGGGCAAGAATCAGACAACTTATTTTATTTTCAAAAGTAAGACGACAAATCATTTATTGAATAGACTTTTTTCAAGTAAATTTTAGTGTTTGATAAAAGAAAAATGTAATTTATAGTAATATCGAGTGATAAACACGATATGACTCTTGATTATAAAATGAAATAGAGCTTAAATAATCGATTTAGTAAGAGTCTAGGCATGGAACTCATACCTATGTCTGAATCCCACCGACGTTGATTGGAGTTAGATGCACAGATAAATCAAGCACTAATTCAATCCTGAATAAATAACTAAATAAAAAACCAGATAAAAAAAAAGTGGTAATAATTCTGGGTTGGGCTTAAATAACCCAGCCCAACGCAAGCGTGTAATTGAAAGTCGAAACCGCCGCCCTCCTCTGACTTCAGAACTTGGCCAAGTGAGAGTTGGTGGCAACTGGTTTAACAACTAGGGTTCTGCAGACTTGCAACTTCTGATCGAATACTCACTCAAAGATGTTGTACATAGTTGGACTTGGATTGGGGAACGAGAAAGACATCACTTTGAGAGGTTTAGAAGCAGTTCAGAAATCCGACAAGATTTTCATCGAAGCCTACACTTCTCTCCTGTCTTTTGGTCTCTCTTCCGATGGTCTCTCCACTCTGGTAAATCCCCATTTTCTTGTTTTTGGGTATTTCTTTGTTTGCAAAGTTAGTTTGTTTTTAAGGAAAAAAGATATTCATTGCAGGAAAAGTTGTATGGGAAACCAGTGATACTTGCAGATAGAGAAACCGTGGAGGAAAAGGCCGATGAAATTTTGAGTGCAGCTGCTGATTCTGACGTGGCTTTCCTTGTTGTTGGGGATCCTTTTGGGTATGTTGTAATCTAACATTGGCTTTCTTCAGTTTAGTTAGTTTGAAGTAGAATGTGAATTAGGATTGAAATAATGCCCATTTAGTTCAAGTCTTGGATAATTGAGAGTTGCCTTACTTAAGATGATGTAAATTGCAGAGCTACTACTCACACTGATCTTGTAGTTCGAGCTAAGAAGTTGGGGATTGATGTCAAAGTGGTGCACAATGCATCAGTTATGAATGCGGTTGGAGTCTGCGGCTTACAACTCTACCACTATGGAGAGACAGTGTCAATACCGTTCTTTACGGATACATGGAGACCTGATAGTTTTTATGAGAAGATTCAGAAAAATCGTGCGCTTGGACTACACACTCTCTGCTTGTTAGGTTTGGTTCTAGAAACTTTCTGATTGGAAGTGTTGCTTAACTGATGCTTATCTTACTAATAAACTGATCTACACTTAATTGTAGATATACGTGTGAAAGAACCCACCCTGGAATCCTTATGCAGGTATATATCTAAATGATTGATCGGCTTCTCTTTTATTTCAAGATCGAAGAGTACACTGTGGTGCTTTCTGTCTCAAGTTTTTGTGTGCCTTGAACATTGCATAGACTAAGTATTGCTTCTCTGCCTCCTTTGGACCTTTCAGAGGAAAAAAACAGTATGAACCGCCTAGATATATGTCTGTAAACACAGCAATTGAACAACTTTTGGAGGTTGAGCAAAACCGAGGAGAATCTGGTAAGGCATAAGGTTCTCTCCATTATGGCTTGTATACAACTTTAGACTACTTACAATCACTGTAATTTGATTCTTCGATTACCTTGCAGCATACAGTGAAGACACCATGTGTGTTGGGTTCGCTCGGCTTGGAAGTGAGGATCAGAAGATAGTTGCTGGTACTATGAGGCAACTGGAGTCAGTAGATTTTGGAGCACCTCTCCATTGCCTTGTCATAGTAGGCAAGACCCACCCAGTGGAAGAAGAAATGTTGAACTTCTACAGAACTGTATGATTGATTGACAATATCTTTGAAAGGAGAAGCTCTACTTTTAAGTGGAGGCAAGTGTTTTTTGGATATATGTTTTGTGTGTGTGTGTGTGTTTTTTTTTCTTTTCTTTTCTTTTCTTTTTCTTTTCATTGTTGTGCATTTTCTGGTTATTCAGTTACTAAATGAACTTCCACCTTATCTATCTTTCTGTAGTGAAGTCGTTGTACAATATGTAGCAGAGACAGAAGAGGAGGTGAAAGTACGGAAGATGTATTGGAATGTTTTATTTTCCTCTGAGGTGTAACAGAAGAGGCACCAGCTACAATAGCATACTTTATAATCTTCACATTTGATGTCGATGCTGAAAGCACGTGTAACATTGTCAACATTGTTATGATCCGTCTAAATTTTCCAATTTAAGTTAATCAAGTCATCTATTTCTTGTTTGATTTTCAGTTGTACTTTATTTGTAGAAGTCTCTCCTATATTTGATGGTATAATTTTTGTCTGTTTATGATTATAGTTGGATCCAACCTCGACCAGTCGAAATAGAACCATCCGGTTATAAGCACAAACATGCTGATACTTTCAATCTTAAAAGCCACAGCAGCCAATTGGTTCTAGTCCCCCAGTTCTTTTCGGTCCGTTGTCTTCTCCTCTTGAAGACGGGAAATAGACTAACATTGTCAGTACATCCATAATTTCAATGTTGGTGGTTCCAAATTGCATATACAAAGGTAAGCCTGGGAAGAAAGATCTATGAACAAAGTAGTTTCACTATCTCTCTCCTTAATAAAGCCATTTTATAAACAAGTTAGTTGACTACTTGACTGTACGTCTAGAAAACACTGGCCACGAAGACAAGTTCTACACTACCAAAAAATTCTGAAAGTTCATACCCTAACCTAACCGTAGGTGGTTTTACTGCACTTCCCTTGCAACCACGCCAACCGTATATGATCACCTTTTAGAGAGATGAATGTCTCCCTGAAACTAGGGTTATCAAACAGGTCCACTGCGGTAAAGTAAAGCTGTTCGTCAATGTCTTGTATCTCGTCCAATGCTCTAATACAATTACTTATGCTAAACTTGTCGTCTTTAGGCATTGCTGCTGCTGTCCTCAGCTTTGAGGCTGCAATCATATCTTGTAGAACTTTTGCAATAGCATCACATTTTTCTTGATCCCTTTTGCTTTGACCCTCAGAAGACTCTGCATCAGATGTCCGCTTCCTTTTCCTCTCTACCAAAACCTTGGTCATCTTTTCTGAAAAGGACACATTTCCTTGCACAGGTCTTGAGGATGGCGGGTTTTCAGAGTGAGGGGCTTCACCGTCAGGACAGGATCCCAGACCTACCTTGTCCGTTCCTGCAGACTTGTCCAACCCTTCATAATGACTAGATTGAGCATATTTCCCATCGGCTGCCGAGTCTGTGAATATTGTGCACAGCTGATCATATATGGGGCAATCCTTTACTTTAGCAGTTTCAGGCCTCGGCTGTTGTACCTGCAAACAGAAATCTACTAAGAACTCAACATATAAATGCTTGAAAATAGAAAAGTGACCCAACAAAACATAACCTCCAGAAGAAACAAAGTATACCCCTAGATCTGCCCATAGATGATCAAACTCAATACAACACGGGTCTTCCATAGCATATTCATTAGTCTGATCATTAGCAGACTTGAGACTGTAGAAGCGCGTCCTTAAAACATCCAGGTGCTTCCTCAATTGATTGTTGTTGAAGTTGAGATCCGTTTGCCTGTTAAACTCATCGCGGATAATATTCCACGTTTTCTTGTCGAAAATATTGTTCGGCCTATTCCCCAATTGAATCTGCTTAATAACCAAGTCTGCAAACGTCTTGTCAAGGGCCGGAGTCCACCTCGTCCTCGAACGCTCTTGCTTAGGCTGAACACTTCCTTCATTATCCATCTACAACTACCAATCTATCTGCAAACACAATTCAAACACTGCATTGAATCAATACTATTCCACATAACTTGAATGTATCAGACAACTAAACAAGAACTGAAATTCATCATTGTAAAATAGAATAATCAGCACAGAAATTAGTGAAATTACATGCCTTTTTAGCTAAAGATTAAACCTTCGCTATCTCTTCGTTTGTAATTTGGTCAAATTTTCCTTATACAATCAAAATGGCTGCAAATTAAAACCCTAAAACAGAGATACACAATCCCGCCTTAACAATACAAAACCCGATTTTCTATAATCAATATATCGAAGGAAAAAAAAACAAGACAGAACAATCTGATTACATATATATATATATATAACACTAACAAATTGGAGATAACCATTCAAATAGTGAAAAGCGAAATTAGGGTAAAACTGCAGATGAATATTATTATAATGAGAAGGAAAGCAAATAGGGAAAGAAGGAGCTATACCGGAGTCGGAGAATTGCCGCCGACGGAGAGAGTAAGCCTCTGCTTTTTACCAGAGTCTCTTAATTTTAATTTTCGTTAGAAAATGAGGGAAGGGGTTTATGCTTTTGCTCTGGTCAATGCTTATAGTGAAGAACAACGTGGCGGGATTTGATTAGTCCACTTCGCGTCTCTATATAGTGTCGCATCCAAAACGCTGCGTTTCAACCATTTATCTTAAGATATACATAGGGGTATACATGTCTTTTTGACAACGTCTCCGAACGTTTCCGATCATATCTAGCGCGTTTCCAAGCGTTTTCTTGGCTGAATAGATATCCCACGCTCGAATACTCGTCGGATAATTACCGGATGCACGCCGTAGACGATTGACCATATTATGGAAAGACTATTTTGCCCTTAACTTGTTTTCACATTTGCAGCATCGACGTGGGAAACTTTTTGTTTCGTATATTGTATGACAAGTTGAGCTTGTATAGGGCAATTCAATGTTCTCACATTGCAGAAAGTATGCAAATTATATAGATAGGCTATAATACAACATAAGATTGAAAGAAAACTACAGTGGGAAGTCTGTTATAATTATACAAGAGAGTTACACTTGGCCTTGAGCCATGCCAATTTGATATCACTTTTGATGCATATAAATGTTTCTCTGCGGTCAGGATCCTGGAACAAATCCAAAGCAGCCAGGTAAACGTCTTGATCCACCCCTCCCATCTCATTCAACACTTCAATGCAGCTAGATATTGAGAATCGCTCACCACTTTGAGCTGCTACAGCTGCTGCAGCTGCTGTCTTGTTTTCCTCCTCATGCCTGGAAACATCGTTGACGCCAGTCTGACTAGTTTCCCTACACACCCGCCTCCTCTGGCGAGTTGAACTTATAAGTGGTTTGATCAAACTCCGGCGCTTGTTTCTTGCACTAGACATGTTCACTTCCTCGGATAGACGTGATGATGCCTCGTCCACAGCAGGTTCACCAGAGATGCTAGCAGTTTCAGGAGTGTCATCCATTTCCACTTTTTGTTGATCCAACTTCACATCATTACTTGATTGGACGTATCTTCCCTCTGATATTGGATCTGAAAATACCGTGCATAACTCTTCAAAAATTGGGCACTCCTTGTTTCTGATTGCTTCAGCCTCGGGATGTGCCTGCAAGTAGAATCCAATAAGAGTATTAACACTGCAGCAATGATGTAGTACAGTTTAACTTCAGATATACGGGAACTTACCATGATGTACTTCTCCCAAACTTCATCATCAGCCACTACCACATGCCGAGAGTCATCCCAACTAAAACTGCCTTGATCAAGAACCGTCTTTATGTTATTATACACCCTTCTAAGTACATTTTGGTGATTCCTTAACTGTTCACCATCAAACGTCAAACCGGTTTTGTAATTGAATTCATTTTGTATATGTTTCCATGCCTTCTTATTAGACATCTTATTTTGTCGAGTCTGCTCCATCAACAAGTTTAAGAGTATTTTATCCAGTGCCACAGTCCACTTTGCTCTTGATTGATCTTGCTTGGATTGATCTTCACTAGGAAGAGTATCCGTCTAAAATATATTAAAGAAACAAAGTGAGTAAGCTAAACATGGACAGGTCATGTCACCAGGCCATCAATAACTAAAAATGAATGACAGAAAAAGCTACCTGGAAAGCGGCTATTTGTGGCTGAGGGACTTGAGGCACCACAGAATTTCCAGCACTGCCTGGCTCGGAAAATATGCTGTCCAACTGTTCATAAAGTGGGCAGCCTTTAACTCTTACTGCCTCGATTTCAGGATGCTTCTGTTAAGTAAACTCTATAAGAATCATATAATGCAAATGGAAGAAACAGTAACTGCAAGTATGAGTTGAATGGAGAGAATGTAACCTCAATGTAATTTGCCCACACATCGCTCTCAGCAACTACCATGCACCGAGACTTGTCCCACCTGAAGCCATCCTCATCAAGCAGTGACTTTACACTATGGTAAGATCTTCTCAAGACACCGTGATGATTCTTCAACTGCTGCTTATCGTAATTTAACCCTGTTTGCCGATTGAACTCATGGTGCATAAAATTCCAAGCTTTATTACTAAAACCAGTGTTCGACCTATTCCCTTGAGCAACCTGCTCAAGCATCAAATCTGCAAATACCTTCTCCAGCGGCATACTCCACTTAGCCCTGGATTGCTCCTCAATCGTCTAAACACCAACTCTACTTAGTCAGGCAAAGTGAAGAATGCACTATAGACCATCTAAACCCCATGAAACAAACACAATTAAGTACCTGATGCGAAGCTGTTCCTGAAACAGAAATGGCATGTTTCTCATTGATTCCGGAATCTGATGAGAATATAACGCAAAGCTGTTCATATATATCACAGCCCCTTTTTCTGATAATGTCAGCCTCAGGATGTGCCTGTATATATATCATTCTAACTTAGAAGCCTCATAGAATCAATAAACCAAACATTGAAGTCAAGAGCGCATCTAGAAACTCTACCTCTATGTACTCTTGCCATACATCATCTTCAGCCAGCACCATGTACTGAGAAACATCCCAACTAAAGCCAGTGTGATCGAGAATTGCCTTCACCATATTGTACCTCTTCCTGAGAACATCAAGGTGGTTCTTCAGTTGCTGCTTGTCAAAATTGAGACCAGTCTGCTTACTGAACTCATCTCTTATAGTCTTCCAAGCTAACTTTGAAAAAGCACCACTACCCCTATTTCCTTTACGGATTTGCTCAACCAGCAAATCCGCAAATATCTTAGTCGAAAACGTAGTCCATTTGGCCCTTGATTGATCGTGATCTGACACACACTCAACCATTGGATTTGATAAAACACCCTATTAAGATTCAAAAGCAGCTTCAGCTTCAGGACTCAACTTCATCTCACGATTAACTAATCTGAGTAAATAACATCTCAATTAAAACTTTTGACAATTAACGCAATCAGGGCTATAGCTAAAACCCCTTGAAATTGAAATCTTTAAGCAGAAAACTAATAGTTGGTTTGTTTCTTTGAGCAGTTAAAAGGTGCATTGGCATTGATTTACATCATCAGAGTTCAAAAGTAGATGACTTGAGGGAAGATGATACCTGATCAGAATCAAAAACGGTTCTTGATGATCGAAACTCAGCTGTCTAATTAGAAACCAGGTGAAAGATTTCGAGCACAAGACCCAAGAACACTGTAGTAGAAGACTTCAGAAACACAAAGACTGGAAGACTGTGTAAAAATAACGTGGATTTAGTGATAAACCGGATCAACGGGTTTCTTTGAGCAGTTGATGTTGATGCGTTTACAAATAAACGAAACGCTTTTCTGGAAACCGCGGTTTCTTTTTATGACTCCACTGGACATATTTGTGTCCTTCGTAGACATTTTCATTTCTGAAACGGTGTTTCTTCATTAAAACAATTCTTCATCATACAATCGTATACAAGCGTTTCAAGGACTATAATAAAATTACACAAATCAATAGAGAATTGTTGAAGGCAACTAGCACTTGCCCTCTGCTTGCCTCATAATATATGTTCCAGTTACAAGGTGTAGTCTAAATCTCTAAAGACTCTCATTTCGACTATCAAATTAAATAATGAAATGTTAAATTCGCTTTATACATTAATTGTATACTGCGTAAAATATGAGTAGACAAAATGAGTAAAGAAAGATTCATGTATGAAGATTTGGTACTCAAAAATAGGAGTATAGGTCTGATCTAAGTCATCTAACAAGGTGTCTTTGAATAATACAAGAATGAAAATTCATGTATTGTGTGAAAAAGTACGGGTATATACATGTACAAAAAG